>JAPQRN010000019.1:24094765-24125866 GCA_037367275.1 Coranthus polyacanthus
TGTTGTCCCATGAAAAGATAGAATTAAATATCTGCAGAAATGTGAGGGGTGTACTCACTTTTGTGAGATACTGTATATTAAACATAAATACATACTGTATTGTGTAACATCTACGTAACCTAAAAAAAAAAATACTAGGCTGTAAGTTTTCTGTCTTCTAGGTGGATGAAATTGAGATTGTGATGCCCAACCAGCATTACTTCACTATAGACATGACAAAAATGGGCCTCAGCAACAAAGATGAAGTAAGTCCTGTTAAAATCTCCAAAGTTGTTTTGTCATTAACTTATTTAGTTACTGACATGTGTTTTTGTTTGGCTGTACAGGTTCTCCTTCCCCTGGATAACCCGTCTGGGAACATCACTGGGACAGTGCGCAGAAAACAGCAAGCCAAGCTGTGAAACGCATTTATACAAACTGCTCGATAGTACTGCTACTATGATAAACCACAAAGAGCAATTCCAAGAGCAAGAGCAATTATTTGATATTTGAAACTGACAGCTTTGGAAATCATTATTAGACCAGTGTGGTGTGGTGTTGAAATGTGTTCTCTGCCTCCTCCTTTGTGGATCCTTGTGGAATCAGACTGTAGTTTCTTCTGGAGGTTTTAATAATAGTAATAATAATCTACCATTTTTCCCAGATGGGTTTTTTGGGCAGTTTTTCCTCACTCGAACCGAGGGTCTAAGGACAAAGGATGTTGTACCTTGTACAGGCTGTAAAGCCCTTTGTGGCAAACCTTGGTTTGTGATATTGGGCTATATAAATAAAATTGAATTGAATTGAATTCTAAGTGTCTTAGCAGCAACTCTCACTGTCCTCGTCTTCGCGAAGAACCAAAATGTCTGACTTTGCATCAAGCAATTCTCTTCTCTTGGTCGAGTTATAAATGACTTTGGATTGTCTTAACCTTATATAGTGTGTGTAGCTGATGCACTTAATAATGGTTTTCCAGAAATGTTTTTGTTCATTTAGTGTTACATTTTTGTAAAATTGTACTATTTTTATATTTTGCGTTTATATTCATAATTTATCCACTGTGTATTGTTAGCAGTTTTTATCATGCCTATTATAAATTACTGTGATATTTTAATCACGAATGAATTGCAAAATGAATGAATTACAAACAAAATGATCAATGTTGAAGTCTCTAACATTGAATTTCTAGAGAAAAATCACAGGGGGTCTAATAATTATTCCCAAAGCTGTAGATGCTTTTGCCACTTCTGTTACGATCAGAAGTGGCAAAAGTGCGTTTCATTTAAAGTGAAACTACTGATTCAAGTTCTTTACTCAAGCAAAAGTACAAGCTCTGAAATGTACTCAAAGAATAAAAGTACAAAGCATTTCTACACTTCTAGTGACTGTTTCTGTGTAAAGCTGCTGAATGTCCCATCATCCATATGGATATTCTGGTCTCAGACTCCAGATAACCAACACCTTTTCTCTGCGGTCAAGTCTTGTCTGTTCTGTTTTTTATGTCTGTCGTGTGTGACATTCAGTGTTTCCATCTTGTTAAATAAGAACTCAAATTATACTAATTAACAAATTTTGTATCTTTTACATTTTTTTTGTAGCATTCTTTTTTTTTTTTTACAAATAATTTAAAACCCACAAATAACCGTGTGGTTTCTTCCAACTTTCCCTCAGGTCAAAAATCAGCCTTTAAACACTCAAATAATGAGTTGACATTTATTGAGATAATTATCGATATTGACAGATTTGGAAATGTGAAAACTTTTTGCCCAGTTCTAATTAAAGCTTGTAAAGCTCTATATATGAACACAATTTCCTAATAAATAAACCCATATCAATACATTCATAGACTAATGTTGCTCTTTGGTGAGAAAACAGCACCATTTATTGCAAATCTTTGTTATTCAAACTCCAGTGTTATGTTGCACATATACATTAGTCATACACACTTCAATACAGCTGTCTGTGTGACAATGCTCAAAGCACCACAGGTAGGAACAAAAGAATATATACACATAAATATTTTAATCATATCAAGAGCCTGGAGCCTAATGTGGGTGTGCAAAAACATAGGGTGTTTGTGTGGCTCGTTGTCTATTTGAACACAAAATGTTTCATTGTTACGTGCGAAGGACGACTCATGACTCAGCAGCGCAGCTTAGAGCACAGAAAGTGATACTTAAGAAAAAAAAAGGATGCATCAGAATAATTTCTGTATGTATCAAAGTTTTAAAGTGTGACAGAACATACACAGTTTTCAACTAGATATCATCTTATATACAAATACCTTTTTTTTTTTTAAACCAACGTAGGTTAATTCACTTTACACGCACGCACACACACACAAACAAACAGACATCATACCTGCAGAATATCCTCACAAAATGTCCTTTTAAATAACACGCACAGACAATAAAATACAATATTTCAAGCAGCAGAAATAAGAATGGCTGAAAGGGTAAACAGCACAGTGGACCCCATGTGCAACCCATTTTTGGGGTCCACGCTCTATAAAAATTGACAGTAATCCAATCGATCCTGTTCATAAGGTGCCACTGAGGCTGGAGGAGTCTCTGTGAAGTGGCGGCTGACCTGGTGTTATGATTGTCGCTGAGGCGGCTGTTGGGCCGGCCTGCGGTGCTATGAGGCGTTGCTCTTCAGGTGTTGAGTCTGCAGCGGCTTCACGTGGTACTCGTAGATCTTTAGTGCGGGGCCCAGCTTTATCGACAGCCCCGTCAGGACATCGTTGCGCGTCATCAGGAGCAGGGACTTGCCGTCAATTTCCTGTCAGAAGGAGAAAGAAATATTTGTTTGAGACCTTTGATGTGATGGGTCATCCGCCACATAAACCTTATGAAGAAGACAAGCATTGCCATATTAATATTGGCAAAGAATTGTGGAACATATAAAATGAATTACATCTTTGTTTGCCTTTTGCTAACTCAAATGGAACATGTCAGATATGACATGACTTATAAAGCCCATTACTGAAATATTTTCCACTTGTAATAAAAGGCTGTGTTTCTTTGTGTACCTCATTAAGGGTAATTTATGTTCGCTTTACATACATAAGAAAGACCTCTGTTTCAAATAAAGTAACATACTTCTGTACATTTACATTGGCATGAATGCTAACCAGTATGTCCACTAGAGGGCAGCCAAGAGTGAAAAGTATTTGACAACTCTCATACAACAACAACAACAACAACAACAACAACAACAAACATGACTGCGAAGGAGGCTGTGATCATGAACAGGTCAAGAGGAGATGGTGTTCTAAACGTCTGTGAGACCACTGACTTTGTTTTTGTGCTGTTTGTTGTGTGTCATCTAAGATCCTGTTGTGTCTCAATTATTGGCTGCACTGCCCCTGTAATTTCCAGTGGAGTTGTTCTGTTTCATCCATATCCGTACAGTTTGAGAAAATGCAGAAATATGGCTGAAATGAACACATAGTACTGACAGAATGTTCTGTCCGTATCCGTTTTTAAAGTCAAGCCCTTACACTGTCTCTTACCGTGCGCCATCTGCTCCTGTCATGTTTAATTTTTCCTCGCTCGCCCATAAGCTTTAGCAATAGCTAATTGCCGGGGTGCAGCTGCAGTTTGGGCTGCCTTTCTGAGCTCGGCAAATTGAGTAGTGGATCTGTAGCTACTGTTTTTAGATATGTCGTGTTACTGTCTTTGCCTGCCACTACAGACGCACGATATCGGATTTTGGCCGATATCCGACATTTTCAAACTAATTTTGGCCGATACCGAGATATATATCTATAGATATATAGATATATCTGTTTTTTATTTCACTGATGAGCAGAACACCAAGTCTCTCCTACTCTAGAATGAATCTATTACTCTTACTTGTTGTAGATGCAGACATAAAACAAGACAAACAGCATTTGATTCTACCATGAATGCATCATTTTACAAATGTAGACATTCACTCCTGAAAAATGAAATTATTTCAACTTGAAGCAATAGAGGGAGGAAGGAGAATAAATTATATGACACTAAGTTTGTTATCTGTTTCAGATACTGCAAAATACCTCCAAACAGCCTTGTTGAAGCTTGTAGCTGTCACTCATGAGACATTCATGGTTGACACGCGAGCGTAGCTACAACGTCACCATATCGGCCAGGCTCATCGGGAAAAATGTTCATATCTGCTGATACTGATAATGGTCTTTATATTATCGGCCTATAATGGCCTATAAAGATAATGGTCTTTATAGGCCATTATCGGCCGATACTGATATCGGGCCCATATTACGGTGCATTCCTACCTGCCACCTTTTTGCTGCAAATTTGAAAAAAATCACCTCCTGCAAGTTATTGGGCTCTCATTTTTATTCACCTGAAAATCAAAATGTGTTCACAGTGGTCCTGTGGTGGTTTACTTTGCGACCGACTCCAACCCCTCTTCTCATTTCTCAATTACATCCCTGACTTTCCTCCTCATGTCTCAGTCCCTCCCACTCGAGAAGTGAGCGGAAGAGTCAAGGAGGAGATGAAATGAGGAGAGACATTGGTTAAATATGATGTGTTATTTAGTTCCAGTTACTGCTGTATCTTGTGATGTGTAATAGATCAACAGAACAGTGTTCATGGATACACCTGTGTAGCTCCTCAGACAAGCTTCCTCAATTCACAAGATGCATTTTAGGAATTGAGACATGGTTAAAGACTGATGGTCCTGAGACTGATGTCACAAGCAGGAGGACTGAGGAGTGAGGAGTCAAGGAGGCACAAAATGGATGATTAAAAGAGCACCAAGCAAATGGTGGAAAACAACATGGAACTAATGATCAAACATGTTATTTCTGTTAGTTTCACCAACGGTTTTTATACATTATTATCACCATTATGTAAAATATTCACAATGAGGTGATTACGTAACAACTGTGACAGGCCTAATCATCACATGAGATAACTGGGAGTAAAAGAAGCACTTCCAACCTGATCCTGGAACGCCGTGGCCTGCTCCTCAAACCCTGTGGCTTTAAAGTAATTGACGACATCTGCGACCCCCCAGTTGGCAGGGTCCGGCAGCTGACCGTTCTCCACTGGGCTGTAGGGTCACAGGGGATGGACTCATCTTAGTGGGTCAACTCTTGAATTAATGTGTTCAAATCATTACTAAACACTGTCTTAGGGTCGTTTGGAATAATACCTTTTGGTGTCAACAGAGCCATTTGCCTTGTCTTCCATCCCGGCTGCAAAACAAACAGAGAAACGTTAACAACAAACTGAAACAAAGGTTGTGCAAATGTAACAACTTAATATTCCCTATGAAATAAAGCTTGAGTGTTTTCCCACGTTATACAGTATAAGATGAAAAACACACAAAATTAAATCACAGTTCACAATGCAACGTTTTCAACAAGGACAGGTGATGAATAACAAAAGCTTTAGAAAAAGCTGCAAATGGACTTTGGCGCCCAATTATTGTGTAAATTCAAGATCAAAAATGTATTTATGGTGTTCATTATTTAAAGCTTTCCTTGGTTATGATTAAAATATTGAAGATCAAATAAAATAAAACAAGTGTGGAATAGAGATAAAATGATTTGTCAATTAACCAACTAGTTGAACACAATAAATGGTAACTGTTTTGATGACTAATTATCAGGTCAATTAACAAAATGTCAGACATTGTTTGATTTCATCATGTTAAAAGTGAGGACACAGTGAACACCTAGTTTGACCAGAAACCAATGAACCAAATGTGATACAGATTTAAGTGGGAAAATGTAAGATACATTATGTTGATAAAGTAACTGAAGTAGTTACTTTACTTATTACATTTTTAGTAACAAGTAATTAGCAAGCTTTTCAGACAGCTTAGGTGCTGTCTGGCTTCCACTGTTTCCCTTAAGTTTATGGAAGACTTGGACCCCCAAGGAATATATTTTCACACCATTTCTGCATTCTTCATTGTTATTATTACCATATCTGTACAAAAATGTAGAAAAGCTAGAGCAGATAATAAATAAACTACATCATCAAAGGCTTAAAAACAGAACCTAAAGAAATATTCAAAGATGCGACATGATGAAAGCCATGTAAAAGAAACAACAAGACAAAAACAACGTAAAAGAAACAACAAGACAAAAACAACGTAAAAGACGAAAGAAGATGAAACAATGTAAAAGACAAAATTAAACAAAAACAATGGAACAAGGTGCAAATGACATAAAAGACAGAAAAGACATACAAGACAAAAACAACGTAAAAGATAAAAACGATGTAAAAAACGAACGAGACAAAAACAATGCAACAAGACAAAAAATGACAAAAGAAGACAAAAACCTGTAATCGCTGATTTTGTGATTTAGTCCTTACTTTGCTCATTTTCTTTATTGTTAGTCTTGTTCTTATGTAACAAGATGAAAACAATGTGTAAAAAAAGGGTTTATTTGCGGTTTCAAACTCTTCTCATGGTCAGAACATGACAAACACTTAACAAACAGCAGAACATTCAAAACTATTATAATGATAAAATGTTTGCTCAATATCAAAATGTACATGAGTAAAATTAAGTAAAACAACTAAACACGGAAACATCTGGAAATGTTTTAACTGAGAATGTGACCGAAATAAACCCTAAAGACAAAAGAGAGATGTATATCATGATAAGTATGAAAAAAAAAAAAAGATATTAAGATAACGATAATTAGCACTAGGTAACTGCTCTACTTTGAAGCTTGACGAGTACTGTAGGTTTATGATAAAGCTACTAAAGAGTCTGTGAGGTTAAAAAACAGGAAGAGAGAATCAGGTGAGTGCGGTTCTGAAGGAACCTTAACTCGGGTCATACAGGAACCACACAACCAGCGGTTTAATGAATGAAAGAAGTGCCCGAGCTCCAGCGGACTCAGAGCCACACACCGAGCCGCCAGAGTAAACAAATGTCCAAATCAAGACTCTTACGATCTGTAATGTTGCAGTAATTTTTCATCAGAAGTCTTAGCCCCACAGAACTTAATGGGTCGGCAGTTCGAACATCATCATCATCGTCGTCATCGTTTTTTCCCCTTTTTCTCGCAGTCTGGCACTCACTGGATGTTTCTGTTGGAGAAACAATAATACAGTACGAATATATAAAAAAGCAGAAGGAATGGCAATAACCGAAAGGTAGCAGCTGGTGGTATCTCGGTAATAACTGGCGGCGTTAGAAGCTGCAGTGTGTCAAAATGTCGACACAAACTCGTTACCTGGGTTCAAAATAACAGAATAACGTTACATTTAATACTAAATTGCCTTCACTGCTACACACGCAGGGCAAGTTTAAATGAACAATTAAAAAAGGTCGGTATAGATAAAATTTCACGCCGAAAGAGAAAAAGCTAACCTTTAATCGCTGCCTCCTCGTATTTAGTATTACGCTAACAAGGATAGTTAGCTGGCTTTGCTATTACAAAATTTAACGCTAACACCTACCTTATTTTAGATGATTTCCTGCTTGGCAACAACAATTCGTCCGAGCTGTAAGCGTACTTTGGATAAGAAAAAAGTTGTCTTATTACTGAGATATTTTTTGAGTGAATAAATGGCGATATTCATTTGATAAAATCAAGATTTAATCAAGTAAAGACAACTAGCCCCTCTCCATCGGTTTAGCTTGCTTCGCCCACATGACACCGGAGATTCATGGGTAGTGAAGTTTTCGTTTCCGTTTCCACGCCAGCGTCTGTAGTTCAGCGAGATTAAATAGTACAACATGCAGTTAGAGACACCAGATCCTAACAAACCTAATGTGGGACAGACAGTATGATTGTGTGGGACAGTGTTACCAATGCTGAGTTACATTTCTTTATTTTTATTGTCGATCAAAAACACAAGTACATTATGTCTCCTCAGATCTACTTCACACCACTTGGTGTATTTTCCACCTGCTGCTGAAAATAAAAAGAACAAGAAAGCTGAATAAGAATGAAGATTGCATTTATGCACACGCTGGCTTTCACAACATTAAATCCAACAAGACAACATAAGGGCTAAATCAATGAAATATACAAAAATACAAACATACATACAATACATAATACAGAACACAGTAATAAAAAAATGAACAAAATAATCAACAACATAAAGAAAAATTAACAGAGTAATCAAAAAATGAGGGACAAAAAACCAAAATAATCAACAATATGAACAAACTGATCAACAAAATGAACAAAATAAGCATTGAATCAAGAGTATTTTCCTTGTGAAATCAGAAAAGGTCTCTAACATTACTGTATAGTGTCCCAGTGCCCAGTTTAAAACATGTTAGAAAATTAATCAAAAAGTAAACAAATGTAATATTACATTACATTGATTATTAAAAATGGTTACTTATTTCATTTTTACCAGAGTAACTTAATCTGTAACCTGTTTAATTTCAAAAGGAAACTTCACGCTGACACTAATATTTGTATTAGTAGTGGATGGAAACACATAGAATTTCTAATTTTCTTTTGCATATTTTCTGAAAATTTGGTTCAAATTTGCCAAACATTTGGATGTAAACCTGCTCGAACACATGCAGTCACTTCAAAATCCAAATGTAGGACACTGCGTCTCGTAATGTGGGACAAAGCCGGACACCCAGTCACTTATGCATGCAGTAAAAACATAGGTCAAATCAAATCCAAACAATTCTGGTTTTTAATAAAAAGAATTTATTATAGTGACATATCCTTTGTTACATAAAATCTGCTACAGCAAGTATATTCCCCTTGCAAACACAAATAAATATGGGTGGGAAGAAAACGTGTCAGCCTTCTAAATTATGTGCAAAATATCCCACAAACTAAATACAGACACATTTCAGATTATTGATCCTGTACCGGCATGTATGACTCGACTAGGCTATGGAGAATAAACTGGGTTTTTTTTTCCTTCGGTAAGGATTGTGGAGCGACTCTGGGGGAAAAAGTGCCATCGTTTACATCGAATAACCAACATTAAACACACGGGGGGGAGAAAAGACACGTTAAGTGGGAGCTGTGGATTGATTTCCTACACATATCCTGGGAAGATTTACACACAGGCAGTTTGGATTTAAAAACATGCTGAATCCACAGGTGCAAGGTTTTAGACTATGTTCAAAATAAAACATATCATGAACCGTCAATTACATTCTGTTCACCTTTATTTACCAACCCGGGATAAGAATATTGTAACCCCTTCCTAATTAAATACAACCAAAAAAGGGAAAGAAAAATAGAATAAAAATTTGAAATAGGCATGAGACGCATCAGTATGTGTTAACTGTGGTAAATATGTTTATTTCATTTTGTTTTTTGGAAGGGAAAATGAGGAAGAAATTGTACAAATAAATAATCCAATATCTTAACTATTCGTAACACTTTTGTGAATAAAACTTTCGGAGAATCCTTATATATACCGAGAGCTATGCAAGTTTATTTGAAATATAAATAAAAAAATAGCATAAGAAACAGTTGTTGTGCCTTTTGAAATGAAATCAGGGCTCACATCATGTGCTCAATATATGAACAAAAGAAAAAAACAAACCAAGTTTCAGGTTCAGGCAAAGCCAATATCCATATGGAGTACATCAGTACCTTAAAAATCATTCAGTCCCCAAAGCTTTTTTTTTTCTTCACATTTGGTTGTCTACGATTGTTGATTAAATTGCATTTTTTGTCTCCTCTAGAAAAACTTGAGCACCATGTCAAATAATGATTAAACCTTTTGTTTTTTAATCCAACAGACTGTCGACAGTGCACTGTAGATTCAGACAGGTGGTGTGACTGTGAAATGGAAAACATTTGATTTCCTCACAACCCTGAGTGTCCAACTTGCAGAAATGACCTAAAAACTCTGACCCGTGTGTGTGTGTGTGTGTGTGTGTGTGTCGAAGGCAGACGGAGAAAAATGAGCCAAAAAAAAAAAGAACAAAAAAAAAAAAAACCTTCCCTCTAAGGAATCGCAAAAGCAACGGAGCCACAAGTGGACACCTCAGCCATGTAGGAAACAAAACGGGTTTGTTAAACGCGACATGTCAACCTGTAACACACCGGTGAAGACAACGACAATCGACAGGAAATGAACAGTGCTCAAGCATAGAAACATCCTTCATAAAAACCTACATTTCTCCAGAGAAGAGAAAATACATATTAAATATATGTGGACAATAACTTAATGGTTTACAACGATAAAACTGATGCTCTTTAAAATTCGACTCTTGACCTGATTCCCTTGAAAAATCCGCGACGATGCCACATTTTGTCCGTTCTCGTAACTGGCCTGAAGCAAAAAGAATGAAGAACGAGCAAATATTGCTCCATCACAGTGTGCAAATTGGTTCGAAAAACGAAGCGACTGCAAATAAATGGTGAGACCAAGACGAATGAATACTTTTAAGGTTATGATATTTGAGTTTTCGGTTATTATCCGATGCTTAGTTTTGCTTTTACTGGATTATGCAGAAGAATATGTCACTCACGAAACAACAACAACAACAACAAAAAAAAACAAAACAGCCTATCTAATGCATCAGGCAATTAAAACAGTTCAAAAAGGTAGCAAAACAACAACAACAACAACCAAAAAAAGAAGATGGGAACACTTTTGTGTCACTGCTGTACAAACGTAACAAACATGCAAAAGTAAATATGAAAATAAAACGAATATGGCGGTCGTCTTCCGAGTGCTCTGCTCAATGAAAGCAAGGTAAGCTTTTAAAACCAAAGAAATGAAATGAAACTTTAAATAGACTCAGTACGTCCATGTGACCGACACTGTTTCAGTTGAACAAAGTGGATGTTCAGCTACCGACTGTAAAGAATGCACTTTGAATCATTTTGGACAAACCAAAGACATATGATCTGTTGTGTGGAGTGATATGGCTGAAAACCCTTCTCTCTCTTGTGAGTTGTACCTGAAAAATATATTATCATCATCATTCCATACATTAAATACCATACCTAGTCTGAGGTAAAAGGAAATGTCCTGTGACCAGATATGGAGAAAAACAATGCTACAGCTGATCAAATAATACAGCACTGACAAGTTTCAGCTTCATAATAAACACTTGTCACTAAATATCCATCTGAATGCCCGAGTGCTGCAAGTCAGAAACCTCAACGAGTCAGTCTTCAGTGTTTCTTTCCCTTCACTGAATTTCTTTGTCTGAATTTTGGTCATGCTTTTTAACAACACCAAGTGTTTGAAAATCTTATGTCTCATATATGTATATTTCTTTTACGCACAAATACACAGTTCTAAGCCTTAAGGACACCAGAATCGATGCATAATGGTTTAAAATGTTTGATGAGTAAATAAAAACAACCCTGAAACACACAGGCCTGTAACAGACGACAGCCAACTGCCAAAAACTCAGTGGGGAAAGAAAAAAAAAACAGAAAAAAGGAGAAATCCCTTCTATTTTCCCAAAGCTTAAATCACAAAAAAGTGCAATACTAGCTAATACAATCAATCACTCTTTGTGCCACTTGAATTAGGCGTAATATTTGTTTTCATGTTGCTTGTCAAAGAATTATTTGAATCTAAATATGTAAAGGAGGGAAGATATTCAAAAGTGGCCAACGTAATAGAAAAAAGAAAAACGTAAACGAAAAGGACAAAAGATGAGAACGTGGTCTTATATTTTTGTGTCGCAGCACAAGAGGTGTCTGCATAATGTGCCTGTGTATAGGTTAGTGCGAACTGCACGCAAGATCATGGCAAGAAGGACCTCATTCAGCTGTGTGGAATGAAGGAACGAGGCTTTTGTTTTAAACATGTGATGGCCTCAGTTCCGCCTTAACCCTCGGGGAGAGTGCAAATATCTCGGATCACGCGAGCCCTGATGGGACTCCTTGCCCACTCACTAGAAGTCAGCAAATTCTTTTGCACACTTTTCTGTTTGCGACACGCGAATGTCCTCCTCTTCGTAGTCGTCGAAGTTGCTCGTGTCTCCTGGTCCTCTGCACTTTGGCATGAAGGGGGCCTCGACCTGACGATACAACCCACAAAATACAGGATTTGTCAATTCATGCATGAACTGCATTTCGTTTTTTGTTGTTTTCTAAAACCAGCCTGTGGAGATTTGACAAACTGAATCTCAGGTGATGCCATCGGCCGGTTTGAGTCGGTTCAAGTCACACCACTTCAACCTTTACCTGCGTCGTTCTGAAATGGTTGCGTCTCCTCGCAAATCTTTGGTGTGAACTGAGCTTAACGTTAGCTAACATACTACATGTGACAGATATTAAATCTTATCCTGTAGTGTGTGATGTACCAATTTTTTTTGCAGTGTGTGCATGTTTGAGATTGCAGATAAGATTATCTGTAAAGATTCTCCTTTTGCGTGTGGCGCAACTTGATTTCACAATCGGTTAGGATTTCAAAACTAAATTCAATCCCCTTGTGTTATGAGCGTAATTTCAGTTCAAATGAGCTAAAAAATGCTGATGTATCTGTGATGCAGCCATTATTTTTTATAAAGCCCTTATTTTTTGACATTTAAAATAATGGTTACAGGTATAAATGTGTTGAACAATAATAAATACTTGTCACCTGGTGGATCAACCCTACAGTTTAACCTTTAACAAAGACCTGATGAACGCCTACCTTCCTCTCATAGATGGCGATCCAGTCTGTTGTGGAGAACCACTTGTGATTCTTTATGTCATTGACGCCGTTCTTCAAGTTGCCAAATCTCTTAGTCAGGTCGACCTGGAGCAGGTTTCTCAACAGATCCTTCAGATCGGAGCTAAAGTGAGAGGGAAATCGCACCTGCAAGATTTCACAACAGAAAGGATTATTAGGCATGACTTCTACGACAGCGCTATTCACCTGTTTCATCTACTGCTGTGTGCTCGGTTACAGGAAATAAAAGCACTGATGAGCCTTTAACAAAGCAGAGTTCATCTTTTTTGGGGAATAAATTGGAAAAATGACTGAACGCTTAAATATAAAAAAATATCACAACTGTTTAGAAGTTTTTGGTGGTTTTCTCTATCTACCTTGCCAGAAACGATCTTTTCGTAGATCTGGATTGGCTGATCAGCAAAAAAGGGAGGGTAACCAGCAGCCATCTCATAGATGAGGACTCCCAGTGCCCACCAGTCCACAGCTTTGTTGTAGCCCTGGAAAGAACAGGAACATTTGGATTCAGTGACAAAAGCTGTGACCGGTTGATTGTCTTATCTAAAGCAGACATTGTGACAAGTGGCAGTAAAAGTCAGAAAGCCTGCAAAGAAGGCCATCACAAATATACAACACAGACACATTTCTTTTTCACATTTGTTGGGTACTAGAATACATCAAGTTTGAAATCCAAAAATTGACAATGAGGTTAAATCCACCTGTTAGATTTACTTTGTGGGTCTTTACATCCCCCTCAAAAGACCAGTGTAGGATTTATAATAGTAGGATCTATTATACACTTTAACAAATGCATAATCATTTTCAACCAACCCACGATTTAAATCCTTCTGATCAGATTTCAACATAAGTGTTTACATGGATGCAGATCTGATAAGATGTGTGTTTACATGCTCAGAGCATTTAATCAGAATGTAACTTTCTTGACATGCACACAGTAATTTTCCCTGTTTTTGTCTGCCAGAAATATAACAGGAGAAGAAGGAGTTTTCTACCTACTACTTTTCTTTTAGTATTAAAATGACCAAGATGGACCCACAGCATGTTCTAGAAAAAATATTTGCTTTTTCTCCCTTTTCATTACTATTACTCCAACAAAAAAGTTGTCTGAGCCACAGAACCACAGTTTTGTTTTGCTGCCGCCATGTTTCTGTCCCTCCTGGAAACTCGTCACGTGACTTAATGTTACCCCCACGTGGGTCAAGCATGAGCAGAAAGACAGAAACGATCAGATCAACTGTTCACATGGCTGATATTTTCCTATCGAACGGTTTATCAAAGGGTTACATCACACCTCTCCTTCTGATCAGGCTAGTCTCTGACTATGGAGGAGGTTAAATGTGGCACTTTTATTCTGATTGGGCCATTACTCACATTATGGTCCATGTAAACAGTCATTGTCCTGCAGCACTGCTGTTAAACTGGGAGACTTTTTCCAAAGATCTACAATTTATACCACTTTTTTGTTTTTCCTCACTCGAACAGAGTGTCTAAGGACAGAGGCTGTTGTTTCATTGTACAGAAAAACCCTTTGAGGTGAATCTTCGATTTGTGAAATTGGTCTATATAAATAAAATAGAATTGAATTGAATTAACAAAATTTATGTCAATTCCCTTTAAGGTGAAAGTCAGCAATTACATTTCATTGTCCTTTTCATTTCACATTCAGTGTTCAGAGTCAAAGCAAAGACAACATGCTACTGCCGAGCCCACACTATACTGGTATGGTTTCTGTCAGGTATGAAGAGCTCACCTTGCTGAGGATAATCTCTGGAGCCAGGTACTCAGGAGTTCCACACAATGTCCAAGTTCTGCCTTTTACTCTTTTGGCAAAGCCAAAATCTGTGACCTGAGGGAAGACCAATAACATGATGAAGTGGATAAAAAGCACAGGTAACACATTTCTTAACAATTGGCAATTTGCAGAACCCTACATCTGTTACCTGGTTCATAGAATCTTTGATGTTTTCTAATAACACATCAGTCAGGAAGACCTTCTCTTCCTATGTTTTAAGTCACAAGCACAATTTCCCACTATCTCTGAGCTCAGTCAGCTGATCTCATACAATCACAACCTGACACGTTTGCTTTTAGTCAATCACTCGTCAGCTGTCAAACTTTAAAATGTATTCTCCCTCCGCTGTATCTCAGGGTTGTGGCTGTTTCGTAACCGTCCTCCAGCTCTTCACCACCTCACACTGGCGTCTGGTCCAAACCAACCACAACCTCACTGTTTCCCTCTCATGAAGGCCAACCCAACCTCGACTTCCATCACTCACCACCACCACCTCCAGTGTCTAGGCTCCAGGGGAGGTTTCTTCACAACTGGATCACATACAATCATTTCCCCTCTGCTTCCTGCCGGGGTCTAGGCAGCAAAGACTATTTTGCTAGACTAATTTGTTTGCAATAAATTCAATTTCACTGAAAATGTGCTCATTCTCTTTGATCCCAGATGAAGTCTTTCCCGATTGAACTAATGACAGCGTTTCTACAGGCACCAGACACTTACATTTGTAGTCTTTTGGAAGGTGATAAAATACAGACTAACAGGACAGAAGATGAGTTCAAGGACACACAGAAAAAAGAAGGAAAACAACAAAAAATAAGTGCAGTTTCACCTGCTTTAAATGTCTGATTAGAAACAGTTAGTACCTAGTCTAAAACATAATTAAAGAATATTTAGAGGCTTTTATCATTTATGGTTTACAGTTCTAGTTGAAGCTGATTAACACTATCATGACATGATAGCAACGAATAAATACACCAATAAAATGTGTGTAAAATACAAAATAGTTTTTTTATTGTCTATTATCACAGTTTATGTGTTGAAGAAAACCTAAATATGTAACTACAGAAAATATGAATCAGTAAATCACAGGAACAGAAAAGTCACTGTAGAACAGGAACGACTTGACCATTAATATATTTCGTCTATTAATATAAGGTAAGTTAATCTATGTTTTGACAATGGGTAAGTACAGTGTATAAAGCAAAAAGGCAGTATTAGTATTATTTGTAACATTGAACTGTGGGCTTTCATGTAGAAGAGCTCGAGATGGATCAACGACATTTGATAAAATGCTGCAATTAAGACATGCATTCTAATTTAATGACAGATATTTGTAAAACTGAATTGAAGCCATCTGAAGCCCGTAGCCTTCACTTTACTTGTCTATGATAAACTTCACGTACCTGAATATACCCATGTTGATCTATGAGCAGGTTTTCAGGCTTCAGGTCTCTGTAGATGAGGTCTAAGGAGTGAAGGTACTCAAAGGTGAGTACTATCTGAGCTGCATAAAATCGTGCATGGTGTTCACTATAACAGAGGAAAGATGGACTGTCAGACAAGTGTGAAATAGAAGAACGCTGTTCTCGTCTAAATGAAAGTGGGAATTTCATCATTTACTGTACAACCAGCTTCAGTCATGTCTGTCTTATGTCACTTTGTTGTTTAACAGTTTTTCCTAACCATGTTTACAACCTCAAATGAAATCTCATGTACGGTACACTATACCTGAACCTTCCAGTGCGTCTGAGATGTGAGAACATCTCTCCACCGGGCACATACTCCATCACCATGTAGAGGTTTGAGTTGTCCTGTCAAACAAAGGTTCACATAGGTTCAAACAAACTGAGGATGTGTTAACAGCTACGTAGGGCTGGGTGATCTGGCCAAAATATCATATAGTGGTCTTTTGAGGTAGAATCAAGATCCATGATCTGAATCACAATTTTCTCACCTCTTATAAAATATAGGTGAGTTACAACCAAACTGCTGGTTTCTGGAGGTTTAGGCTGTGAGTGATGGCTTTTTGTAGTTGTTATCTGACTAGAAACTAATTTTTGCATCATTATGGCAATATTTTTACAATATCTAGATGAAGTAAATACTAGTCTACATTCTCTTAACTGTCCATACATCTGTGACACTGCAGTGTTTTCCATTAATCACATGTGGCCCTAATTTGTCTGCCTGGAGATTTATAATGAATCAAAAATGTTTCTACACTCTAGCACAACTTTAAAGCATCTGTGTAAATCAGACTCACGTTGGAGTTCAGAAGTTGGACCAAGGGATCATGGACTTATGGTAATTCTTCACTGTCTGAAGTCATTTCATGTTATTATTTCTTCAACTGCAGCAAAACAATACCTTCCATAAACTCTGCGAGTTAATGCGGACTTAAACCAAACATTTTAGTGCAGAAAGGCGTTAAAGAATAACTATACACAGACTTAAATAAACACATTAGCCTGGCAACATATGACAAGGACATCATATGACAAATTAAGATCCATCACCATTTAAGACCATGAGAACAACCAGCCCTATGATTATGTGCCGTTTGAAGTGGGAAATAAACAAACACTAATCAGGTGCGTGTGTGTTCAATGTAATCCTGTAGATGGCCGATTGGAGATCAGTGACTATGATTATCAAGATATCATTTTTTTTGTCTCTAGAGTTTATTTTGTTCACACTGTCAAATAAAACGCAAAATGTTTCAATGTTTTTGTTGTTTTACTTAATTTTAGTCACTGCACTGCATATTCAGATGTCAAAAGAAAGGATTTGATGTTTATAATAGGTTTGAATGTTCTATCTCAAGGTTTCTGAAATGTTTTGCTGTTTGGTGAGTGTTTGTCATGTTCTGACCATAAAGAACAGTTTAAAACCACAAATAACCATCTTCAATTTTCACACAGGACTAAAAAAAAAAAAATCAAATCAGCCTTTAAACTTGAAAGAAGCAATGATTTGACATTTATGGTGATAATTATTGATACAGACTGAATTTTTTGTCATGATAACATTTTGTGTGTATCGCCCAGCCCTAACTGCCAACCATTCACTTTGTTAGAAGAGTTGGGTTGAAGTGTTTACCTTAAAAGCGTACTCCAATCTGACGAGGAAGGGGAAGGAGACGGCCTGTAGTATTCTCTTTTCATTTAGTGTGTGTTCTATCTGCTTCAACTTGACCACCTATGATAAAAATTAAGGCACGAGATAAGCAACATAGCATGTGATTAAATATAATTTAAATGGAAACAAATGGCTGCCTGGATGCCGAGGAAACAAAGACACAAACCTAAAAACCAGTAATGTATATTGAAAACAGTCGAAAGTATAGACGATTTGCAGCATGCAAAGCATAATCCTTTAAGACCTCTGAGATTAACTGTTAAAATCTCAGTATATAAAGTATTATGGGACAAGAAAAAGAGACCAAAGGAGAAACAAAAGAAAGTGTTTCGGCCTGACAGCTAAAACAGAAAGTTAGACAGATTTATTAACGGTGTGAAATTCGAGGGAACGGAACACAGCGATAAATGAGCAATGCACTGAGGACGGGCTAACCTCCTCCTCCTACCACTTTCACATCATTATTTAAAGATCGAAACTCTCATGTGAAGCCCCTCTGAGGTTTGCGCTGATAATGTGCTGTTGGTACACCAGAGGAAAGCGTTCCATTTCCTTGTATGAGATGTACAACCCGTAGTCACAGCATTTGTCAAGATTGCTTTCTCACACACACACAGGCTATTTTACGTGACCACAGCAGTTATTCTGAGATGTTTTCAGTTTCCCCCAAATGCACGAAGCCTACCTTTTGTTTGTCCAAGATCTTCATGGCGTAGAACTGGTTCGTTCCTTTATGTTTGACGAGCATCACTCGCCCAAATGAGCCGGTGCCCAGAGTCTTGAATCTGTCAAAGTCATCCAGGCCAGTTGTGCACTGAGGAAACACATTTTCAGTGGCAGTGACACAAACCAACAAGTGAAATATTGGTTTTTATTTTTTTTAAAATGGCATCTTAGTTACGCAATCAGCTAGTGTTTAAGTCAACAAGATGTGAGCCATTTTAAACAGAAGGAAGTGGCTGATATAAAAATGTCTAATGGCTTAGAGCATTACAGGAAGTGAAAGTCTGAATCAATAAACAAAATGCTCAGAGACAACAGATCATGTTACCTGTGGAGGACACTCCCATTTTCTTAAAAAATCTTCTTTGGCTTTAGCTAAGAACTCTTTCACTACAAAAAAAGAGACAAAATAGGAAGGAATATCGTTACTCCACAAAATTAAGTCAACATTTTGAAGGAGGTATGGTAATAAACTGGGGCAGTAGAGGTGTTCAGGAAAATAAACAAAAGGCAGTCCCGTTGTTGAGGGGAAACAAATGCATTTTAAGGTCAGGCAAAATGTCAAGTAGTGGGGAGGCAGGCCTATACTTGACGAAACAGCAAAAAAATACCTTCTGAACAAAACTCAAAACCACACACCTAAGCAGGATTTTCTTAATTTATAAAGTGATGCAAAGAGCTCTTGTGGACTTGACAAAACTGGCCAATTTGAAGAAAAGCTATTCTGCATCCCTTTCAGGAGTAGGTGGGAGTAAAAAAGGGTAGTGGTAACAATCAGAGGCAGAAGAAAAAGGCAAAATGCAGGACATAACTCAGACTACGGTGCAAGCATTAGTCAAACAGTGCATTGTGAAAGTCACAGCAGACATGAGACGTCCAAAGTCACAGAGTCATGGCAGGTGTCTAGTGTCTAGTGTGTGATGTTGCTGACTCAAACGCATTGAGCGAGTACTGTCTGTGTAGAAGCTTCATATCCACAGACTGGCCTAAATGACCTAATGCACGTGACAGTAGGATACATTCTGTGACTTAGGACGGCTCATGGAAAAATGAGCATACCAAAAGTCTCTACAGTTCACCAAGGGTTTGCAGGAACATTGACCCACATGGATGGAAATGATGGCGAAGAGAAAAGAGAGGAAGAAACATTTATGAAGTGCTTAAAACAAGAACATCACAGAGTCAAGTGGATTAAATGCGACATAGAACAAAAAGACGCGGGAGAAGAGAAAAAATAAGGCAACTCTCTTAAATAACACAATAAAAATATTAATTTATTCTACACCAACACAAAGACATTTGATCTAAAATGATCTGAAAGCACTTTTCATAGTTATTATACAAAAGCAGGGTTTTACCTAAGTTCATGAAGGGCTTAGGTGCTGTGATGGCTTTTTGTTGTGATTTGATTAAAAATTATTACACATTTTGGACCTATATTATTACAATATTTAGAAAATAGCTCAAAGAAATGCAAAAACAAATCTGCTTAGTGATTGAGTCAACACAAAATTCCAATTTTGCAAACATCAGACATTTAACCCCACTTTTAAAATACTTATTTCAAGACAAAAACAATCTTTTTCCCTCCAGAGTGGGAGAGAAATTTCAGCAGAGTTTTTTCTGTTTCTTGAGTTCAGGCGCTGTGCAAAAAGGCTTAGGTAGTGCACCTAAGTCTTAGAATTGTAGAGAAAACCCTGAGAAAAGTAACAGAAACGTGACATGTTTAGTTAGTTTCCTACAATCATGCTGAAAATGTTCTGATTGGTTTGATAATGTACAATAAGGGCTCCTCAGTGGAGGAGGCTCTCGATATCTACAGCAAAAAATATTTTCAAACTACAACCCCAGAAAAACAACAGAGATTGAAAAGACATTAGAAAAACGACACTTAAAACACATTTCATAACAGTACACAAAAATGACAGGACATAGATATTAGGATGATGTAAGCAACTGAAGTACTGCAAATGGCCTGCACGACAAAGTGCTATGACTAAGCTGCTTTTACATGTGTTTGCATCCAGAATGAGGGCAAATACAGAAACTGTAAACCTTACGAGGACGTTCACTAAATACTAACGGCTATGGAAATGAGCCGCTGTTTGTAGCTTCTATATATATATATATGTATATATATATATATACATATATATATATATATGTATATATATATATATATGAATAAATGTACATAGTAATTGAGCACAGGAGAAAAAAAACAAAACAAAAACACACTGAAACTTCAATGTAGGGCTGCTGCTGCAACTAACGATCATCATCGATTACATTCTCAATTAATCGATTAATTGTTTGGTCTAAAAAAAAGTCACCAGTGTCATCCTCAAATGTTTTCCTCATAACCCAAAGATATTTAATTTACTGTCACAGACGAGGAAAGAAACAAACAATATTCATATTTAAGTCACTGGAATCAGATAATTTTTAGGTTTTTTTCCCTCAAAAAAATGACTCTGATTTGTTGATTAATTCAGCAGTTGACAAGCAATCAGTGAATCATTGCAGCTCTACTTCAGTGTTTAACAAACCTATTCAAAGTCTTCTCACATTCGTACTATATGCAACATAGTTTTCTCTGAAACTTTTATTCACAACAGATGATGTAAATTAATTTTCCTGCAAAGAAAAACAACGAACGTAAGCTTAAAGTCCTCTAGCTCTGAGCTAAAGATGGTGGCGAACACAAAGCAAAAAACAACAACACCTCACTTACTTAACTTATCCCACATGATAGTGTGCTCAGAGACATGAGGCACTTCGCTCTCTTGTCCCTTCTGCTCTTGGCTACTCTTAAGGCATCTGTGAAATAATCGGCTGGCGAAGGATTGATCCTTTCCCTGGGCCATAATTTGGAGACGAATCTCTCGGATGCTTCAGGGAAAGGGCTCGCAGGCAAAAGTAACCGTTTTCAAACCAGAGACCAGTAAGTGACACTAGCTTCCTGTTTGCAGCCAAGTGCAGCGCAATGCTTGGCTAACCACATAAAGTTAAGCTTCCTGTTCAAGTACTCTGCATCAGTTTGAGCAATTAACTGCATGTCTGCTTTTTTTTCCTACACTACTAGAAAACACTTAGCCTACTGGTCCTACTGTATGTAAACAGTGATGTTTTAGCAAAGGTGTATGAAGTGAGAACAGGACGACTGAAGGCCAGCCTCTTCATGTTATGTAAAAAACGACCCAAAGGAATAAACAAAAAAACCCATTACACAACTATGGTGCATACAGCCTGCTGATAAGAAAACTGTAGGTCCACACACCCACTGACGAGCTTAAAAGGAAGTTGTGTCTCTCCATGTTATCACGCTCTCTGCTGGTTATGTTTAACAGTACAGTTCTTCAAAGAGCTCTCGACTAGGTTAAAAGTCACCCTTCAGACTGACCTGATAGGTGTATGTGGGGACGCTGGAGTCAATCATTTGTTGTACAGCTACACTCAATTGGATTAAAAGGAAACTAGAACAGAGTATAGAGAGAATTTTACCAAGGACTGGGCCTGTCACAATCATTGAATAATCACCATATTGCAAATATTTGAAATAATCATGATTATTTTACGTAATAGTGATAATCGTCTCTTTCACCTGTATACAAACACTTGGATGACATTGATATCCACCATTTGACTGGCACTCTTTTATTGACATCATTGCTGCGTATTTAAATTATATCATACCTGCTCAATTTCCTTTTTTTTTAAAATTAGGATCTTTTTTATCCATAGTACATGGTTTATTTTGATTTTGTGGCTTGGTTGAATATTTCAGTACTTTGGGCTTTGTATATTTTAGTTATGTCATATCTACCATGTTCAATTAATATTAATAAAACACAAACAGAAATATAATCCATTTTATATGTTCCAAAATTCTATGCCAATAAATGTCTCTTCTTCATCATAAGGTGTATGTGCAGAATTAAACTGTTATTAGATCTATACTACAGTGGCGGCATAAAGTTAACAGAGTAGATAATAATATTGTTGATAGCAATTGTTTGTATGACATTCAACTCAAATTTAAATACAGTGACAACCCTACCAAGGACAATGGTGTGAACAAGCTCCTTATTTGACTTACAGTGTTGTTGTTCACAACCCACAGCCCCTCCCAGTGGAAACTACAGGTGGCTTAAGTTAGAGGGCTGTAAGAACAACTGCAAACCTGAAAGCAGGTCAAGATGGGTACTCTCCAGACAGACACAAACAGGTATGGCACAGTTTCATGGATTAACTCCGTCACTGCTGACAAATTCACAATAAACACAACAACGGAGTGCCTTGAGGCCATTGCATTCTAGTCATTAATAGAGACCTTAAGATTGTACTCTTAAACAAGTGCAATTTCCCTTTTGTTATCACCACAATAAGTTAATTTGACTGTGAATAAAACATTATTAAAGACATGACTTTCAGACGTACAGTAAACTTGTTGAGAGCTGACTTGACCCAACAGTGTTAGCCAGTTCACTTAAGAGACTGTTGCCATCAATTTGCAGCTATTGCTCAGAAAACAAAGCAACACTAGAACCCAAAACCCCTCGCTGTACTTCAGTGATTAACATTTGATGTGATTTAGCCACATCAAGGAGCGTCCTGGTCAACTTGTCTTATCAGGTACCTGTTGTTAGCCAGTGAACAGGCCTAGTATTGCAGCTCTACTAAAAAAACACTGTTTGCTGATGTTATCTGGTTCCAGGCACTTTGGAAACCAAACACTATGCCTTGATAACTACTGTTAAACGTTACAATATGAAAAGAAAAAAAAACACAAATGCAAAAGCTTTAATTACAGCGGAGTCAATTTAGTGCTGTGGGAAAACCACAACATGATGGCGAGACCAATCCATGTCAGGTACTCATATGTCAAATTTAATAATTGGCTCGCCGCATCTTCTTGGACTCCTTCCAAGCAGATAGAAATAATTACGAAGGAGCTAACATACCTTGTAAACTGCACTACCAAAGATGGTTCTCTGCAGCCTACATTACTGTACTGTCTGCTAACACTGGACAACAATTTACAGGCTGCTCTCTGCTGACTTTATGGTACAAGCTCACTCTGTACAATAGCTAACGTTAGATAGATAGAAGGCTAGCTGGGTGTTTTTCAGGTGCTCACCGCTTTCTTGTTCATTGCCTTTCTTGGCAGTAGCTGCGTTTCCCATCGTAGGAAGACAGGGCGATGCACAGCTGGCTAGGAGCGATGATGGTGGCGGTTAGCTAACAGGGTCCTCCGTTAGCTAGCTAACAAATATCTTCTGCTAGCTGGTTGGCTAACAACTACATCAATGTATTCTCCGTGTGAACAGAACCTCGACGTGCTGTGCCAACAACCCCGTTGATCTTTATTTACAACGTCCTTTGTCGTTTAAGTATGCCTCCCCTGGAATGAAAACATGATCCAGACTTTTCACCTCTGCCTGCTGTCGTTTTGTGCTGCGTTCTTGTGATATGGGAATCCACATTGATAGGACGTGAGGGGTGAAATGCTGCTTTCAAATGCCAGTCGGAAGTCGCCTCAGCTCATGCGTACTGCTGAAATGTTGTCATTTTATTTACATTAGTTCCATTTATCAGTTATTTTCTTAATAGCGCATTAATATCGAATACCAATGCCTGAATCCGTCTAGCTTACGTTCTGACGTACAAACACACAAAACACGCGCATAACAAATGAAAAACAAATAAAATGAATGGCCATTTTAAAAAATTGTGATCACTATGAAGTGATTAAAATTTTACTGGCATAAATCACGTTTTCAACAAGAAAATTCTTGTATTTCCCATGAGGTATGAATGCAGCACATTTGACTTGGCTCTTATCATTACTGTAGTTGTACTGGCCTAAATGCGTACACTTTTCCCCTACAGTTAGTTTGCCTGTATGTAATGTCGTTTTGTACCATTCTTTTTCTTTTCTATAATTTTTGAAGTAATAAATTATTTGTAGGAAACCCTTAGTAGTAAATCGTTTCATACCATAGTAGGAAAAGATAGGCCCACAGAAATATTGTTCTCTATTCAGTGTTATATATAAAGTTTACTTCTCACCAGGTGTTAATTGTTCCGAAATGTTTTTGTTTGCGACACTCAATAACGTCACATTTATGGTTAAGATTCTTAAATTAATATAAGTGTATTTATATAAGTTGGAAAACGAAACACACAAAGTCCACTCCATGGAAAACTACTGTAATTTAACCAGACTTGAATCTATTGGAAAAGTATGCTATTGTACGGAAAGTATCACAGTATCAAATTAGAGTAACATAAACAAATTCAAATTCCAATTTAAAACCTGACGTTTAATTCAAACAAATAAGTTCGTCTTTGCAGTTTTCAGCCACAAATTCCGAAAGAGGGAAATGAATAAAACACGCTAATAACCTCTGAGTGGGACTCCAGAAAACAGTAGGTATTGTTTTTTTTAGCACCATGGTCAGCGACACAGTTGCTAGGTAGCTAGTTTTGTGTTTGTATCAGCGAGTTGTAAGGAGCAGCACCGCAACAAAATGCCTTAAGGTGTACAAGAGATATTCTTAAACTCTGGAAAAACTTATATTTTCGCGCACAAATAGCTATAAGTGAAAAAAGGGAATATATGCTGACCCTACAGTACACTAAACGCCACATTGGTGGCAGATAGAGAATGCAAACTTCAGCACTTCATGCAGTCCCCCCCCCCCCTTACAGAGCGAATGGTCTTGCCCATGGACTCGCTCCAGCACTCATAGCACACAAGAGCACTACAAGATACAGATTTTTTTTGTGTCGCTGTAAACCAACGTCAATTCTTAGTAGTAACGCTGTTACACGTTATAAACACTATCACAGTCTTGAAAATAACCTCAGGACTGTATCATTTCTCCAGAGGGACCATAGCGTGTCTGTTAACGGCAGCTGTGTCGGTCGGATGAAGAGCTGCACTGCCAGTGCCTGGAATAAATAAGGTAACGTTAACAGGCTACTTCGTTGTCGTGTCTCCATCCTTTGCTAGGTGTAGCTAAGCTAACTGTAGGGTCATAATGTGCCCTTTGAATTACTGGACAGTATCTCATTCAGGAATTTATTTGGTTTTGTAGAAGCATGAATTAAAAACAGCCTTATTCGTTTGCCAGTTAGCTAAACGCTAACGTTGCCGCGAGGCTTCCTTAAGAGATAGCAAGTTAGGTTCACTGGATAGCAGCAGACTGTTTTCCTGTTTGATCCATACACCTGACCTGCAGAAGTGGCTAGCGACCAAACGTTAGCTGCAGTTCGCTAGTCATTAATTCATAGCATTGACATAGTTGTGCCTGACATCTCATTTGTTAGCGGTTTATTTCTTCAAGACACGGCTATCCAAAATATAGCATGGGAGATTTAAAAAAAAATCCCATTGTGCTAATCCAGAAATACAAATACCTCTAAAGGGGATGGCCTACTATCCTTCCAGTGATCTGGAAGATACCATATCGACTGCTCTGCTATCACAGGCATTGATCCCCGCGTTGCAATGGCATAGCTTCTCAGTTTGATGGTAGCTTTGTAAGGACCATTAAGATATCTGTTTTGAGATGTAAGTAAGTAAGCTGTAGCTTTGGATGCTCTGAGCTTGGTTATTTACACGAAACATATGGTATTTGCATTTGATGTAATGTAGTCTGACGGGAGTCAAGTGTGCCACTGGCAGACCACATGCTGACAGAGCACCCTGGAGATGACTATTCTCAACAGGCCAGATGGATTACATAATAACAGCGTAACATATGATTTCTGGATGGCTTCCTACCTCCTGGGCATGCCCAGAGATAAGACTCTTAGGGGTGATGTGATATGTGTAATCTTTTAGCTACATTATGAAAAAAAAGCCAGAGAATACCCTAAACTCAGACAGACAATTTGGACAATTTGTTCATTCTAAAATGTGTAATTCTACATTGTTCATCTGTACTGTACATGTTACATGTGCTCAAAATAGTGCACATGGAAGCAACCTTTGACTGTAAACTCATTAGATTCACCCAATGTCTGTGTCATCAGCTTTGCATTTACCACTCGATTGATTAATCTATTTAATTTGTCTTGATGACTTTGCTTGTATCTCCAGACCTTTACTTGATTTTTTGGGACAACACTACTTATTAGTAATCTGACATGATTAGGCAAGAAGTTGTCCTTTAGAATATAAACCCATGTGCCTATTGTACTATTGTCCTATTGTAAATTTGTTTTTTAGAAAATAAGGTCACAAAATGTCAATTATTTATAACATTTATAAGGCAGTGACTGCACTGTGCATGTTACCGCTTTTCCTGAATGTCTGTGTATTTTCTCAGATAAAGTTAAGCTTAGCATTCGGTTGTTTGTTGGTGTATTTCAGTACCCCGTGGGCTGACAGCTCCTACACTTGTTCCTACTCATATCTGGAAGAAAGCAGGAAGCCAGAGTTGGGTCAGTGGTTGTGGTGGAGCTAATTTTAGATCCACTGGCTAAACCAACTACTTTCCTGTGAGCATAGCCCACAAACTCAGCTATCATTTTCCCTGAGAGAACAATGTGGTGGTAGTGGCCAAGCAGATTGAGACAGTCGTAGAGACCTTTTACAAAAGGGGTAAGCTTACTGTGAATTATATTTAAGATGTTTATTAGAAACACTTTGGAACTGTGCTTTAAAATGCAAGATAATGTTCAATAACAGAGGTTTTCATGACATAAGTTCAATTTTCTTTTTGAAAACTCTTTTGTTTATGTTCTCCTTTGTGCCCAGGATGTGTAATAGTACAATGTGGCTCCATTCTTAGCTTTCTGAATGCTTATACTGTACATACCCCGAGGTCCAGGCTCTGCTGTAAAGGCAAGAACGGGGAACAAGGCATTCACAGAAAAAGAACATATGTCTTTAAATCGTGCTTGCACAAGGCTAAGTGGTGTTCCCCAAGCTTCTCTATTGATTCTATTTGACAACGGCTTTCAAGAAGTAATTTCACGTGAAGCAGAGAGAACATAAAACAAACCCTCGGGGACGTAGCGTTTGTTGAAGGGACTTGTGTAATAGGTGTGACACTGTTTGTGAAATAGTCTCTGCTTCAGTTCGGCTTTTCCTTTGGCACACTACTTGTAAAGCTCTTTGTGAATTTGTTTTGATGTTTTTTGAAGTGCCAAAGCCTCATGATAATACCTCTGTGAAGAAATTTGAACTAGAACTGCATTTCTGATAGTTATGACTCCTGATATACAGCATGCTATATTTGTTGCTAGGAAAACAAGAAATCATATTACCTTTTGATTATTTGACATTGATTGTGGTGACATGACACAAGACACGAATATTACAGGGAGAAGTTTGCATAACAATGGCCTGACAAACAGACATGCATTTGTGGTATATGTAGAGCCTGTAACACAGAGAAGAGCTGACTCTCTACAATGAAGCCTTTCTGTGGCAGAGGGGATGTGCATGATGAGCTCAGCATCCTTAGGAGCTATGCCCATTCAGCTCCATTGCGGTAGCCCTCTGGCGCCCTCTGCTGGACAAAAAGGTTCACTGCAGCAGAGGATTAACAGTATATTCTACTTAGAGGAGCGGATTTGGTTAAGATGTTGTTGTTAATACCTCACTGACGGATTAATTGTGATGATGTTTCCTAATGCTAGCAGTAAAATATATTGGAAAGTAATTCTTAGAAAACCTAAACCTGTTTCATTATTATATTTCTCTATAATTCCCTTTACAATTGGCATTCTTTGCAAAACATAGTGTATAAATGTAATAAGTGGTTTTCTTTAATTAGATAGGACCTGAACATGCGACAGTGACATGTGACAGCGCTCACTGAGCTGACTTTAAACCTTTTAAATCTAGGTCTGTCACAGTTATTACACAATCACCATATCGTGATTATTTGACATAATCGTGATAATGTCAATTCACCTGTTTAAAAACAGTTGGTGAAACTAACAGAAATAGAAATCATTTTGTCCGAATTGTTTTCCATTGTTTGGTGCTCTTTTAATGACATCATCTTATCATCTTGTCAATTAATTATTTTTCTTCTGCTATGAGTTCAATAGTGAGCTAGTGCCATGGTGGTTTAGTTTGATTTTGTATCTTGGTTGAATGTTTCTGTAATAGGCTTTGTATATTTAAGCCATGTCATATCTGCCATGTTCAATTTTGCGTTAACAAAAGGCGAACAGAAATATAATTCATTATATTTGTTTCAAAATTTTCTACCAATAAATGTCTCTTCTTCTTCATAAGGTGTATGTACATAATGGTACATAAGGTGTATGTACACAATGAAACTCTTATTAGATTCATGCTACAGTGGTGGCATAAAGTTAACACAACAGACAATAATATAATTTATTTGTTTATTTTTTTGTTTGACAATTCATTGTCAACTCAAATTTCTGTTTAATTAACTAACACAATGGCCAATATTTCTTCTTTGAAATCATTCTGATCAGAGATTCCAGCTTCAGTGTTTACATGGACGCTGACCCGATAATGTGTTTATGTGGTCAAAGCATTTAATCAGAATGCAACTTTTTTGACAAGAAGAAGAGCAAGAAGAAGAAGAAGAAGAAGTTGTTTTCCAGCTTTTTATTATTAAGATGATCAAGATGGACCCAGAACGTTTCTTTCTTTTTTTCTTGTTATTTGTTATTACCAGCCAACAATCCTTAAAGCTTTTAAGATGTCCAACAACCAACCGTCAACCACAGACCAGTTTACTTTTGCTACCGTCATGTTTCTGTCCCTCCCAGAAACTCAACATGTGACCTAATGTTACCCCCAGTGTGGGTCAAGCATGAGCAGAAAGAGGGAAACCATCAGATCAAGTGTTTAGATGGCTGATCTGATATCTTCCTATTGAACAGCTTATGAAAGTTTTTCACCACCCCTCATTGAAAACTCCTACTGATCAGACCAGGTATTTACATGAGGCAGTTTGATTCTGATTGGACCGTTATTCTGATTATTAGTGTAATATTAGGGTCCATATAAACACAGCCATTGATGTCTCTTTACTGCAGTTCTTCTCACTGGAAACAGTTTGTTTCATCTGGTCTCGAGGTGACTTTGAAATCTTCCTTCTTTCATGTGAATGCTCGTAAAACTAGGCCGCCTTGTGGCTGTTAACCACTACTACCTTAAAGACAAATGAGTAAACCATGAGAGAGGAGACTCTTTTTGCTGGGTCATCCATCAGTGTACTACCAAAGCGCCTCAACTGTGACCTTATAGGGTAGCAAGGGAAATAAGCTAAAACAAGATACAAATCAGGGTTGACATTTTATTTTAAGAGGCACAAGAAAGACATTAAATCACATTATCAGTGAAGAGTTTAAAAAACGGGAGATTTATTTGCGAACGTACCTATCGTAACTTTTCAGTTAATGATCAAATACTAATGCTTTTGACAAAGATTAACATCATGAATCATTCAATATATTTGCATAATCAACAGTATTAAAGCCTTTATCGACTACTGTATAGGTAGCAATAAATATGATGAAATGCAATGTTGATCCAACATGAAAAAGGCAATAAAATAATTGTTCCTTAACTATGAAGATTAATAGTCCTGAATTATTGTGCAAAAATCACCTTCTCGGTCATATTCCCGTGGCTCTGCTCGTGTGGGGGATTGTGTGTGCATACAATTACTCATGTTACAATATGCTGCAATATGCATGGGTTTCTGTAGGAACTTAGGTGCATCATATGTACCTGTCAGAACCTCCCCTTTTTCCTAAGGGTTTACATCTCACCAAGGTCCGGTGCTCCTGTAGGGACAGTGTACACCTCCGAATCCTGTACACAGCGGCACCTGTACACCACTGGGAGTGGGAGGTGGGTGGGGGCGTTGGGTGCATGGTTGTCAACAGCACAGCTTGCCTCACTTTATCACTCTGACTCTTTGTTGTTGCTCTCCCCCTCACTGTTGAACTCGTTCCAGCCCCTGTCCTCCCCGGGATCAATGTCTTATGCTTACCACAGGCAAACCAAGAGGCTGACACTGAAGACTACTGACTGACTGAGTAATGCGATTGGATTGTTTCCCTCTTCTAATTTGTCCAGAGGATGCTGATTGAATCAATAGGGCTGCTTTTCTAGTCACCTTGTGTGCATTTCTACGAGTGTGTATATGGATACATGTGCTCCTTCCGAAGTATCAGTAAATAACAGTATATGTGTAAGTGAACCTCACATTCTCACCACTAGAGGCTGCTGTTGATCTCTTTATGAAGTGCTAAAGACACATCACTGCACAGTGTACCATAGATGTAGTCAAACTGGTTTATGTTTCCTGTGAGTTACAGTGTGTTACTATCTACTCTACACAGACTAATATCCTTCATGTTTCTGAGTTGACTTTTTAATTGTGGTTGTTTTACTTCAGATCGTAAAATTAAAGATAGACTGATTAACCTGCGCTGATGGAATGTTTTAAAAACAGTATGGGCAGATGTCAGTGCTGATAGTGGCTGATGGCTAATATTATCTTAATTGGAAAACAGGGAAAATACTAGCTCAAAAAATAAAAATCTCTCCTGCCAAGGTTTTTATGGTTAGTTTGATGTTCAGTTCAACACTTATTGATTTATTACTTTGAATCTAATGTTCAGTGATTCAGATTTATTCATTTGGGTGTTTATTACTTTGACTTGGATATTCAGTTCAACAACCATCATCTGGTTTCTAATAAAGTGAAAGAAGAATTTCAGACATACATTTCCAGTGTTAAAATGTATTGGGATTGGGCTTGATCAGCTTGCTCCAAACTATCGTTATATTATTGGCCTTTAAAAATTCACTAGTAGTTGACCTCTAATTAAAAATGA
>JAPQRN010000019.1:24129549-24155670 GCA_037367275.1 Coranthus polyacanthus
ATGAAGCTGTAGAACATTCAAAACTCTAGTAATGATGATCTAATTTCAACATCAAAATATAGTTAAATTAGTTAAATTAATGAAAACAACAAAACATTGAAACATTTTGTGTTTAAGCTGATAGTGTAAACAAAATAAAACCTAAAGACTGACATGTATATTGCAGTAATGATGAATTATGGCTATTATTGTTTTATCCCCCAGCCCTACTTTATAACACAACAATGAACTACCCACAATCTACTGTCTTTGCATCATTACAAACACAGCAACATTCCCACTATGCCTGGATACGGTCCTGTTGTAGTTAAAGTTGTTGACATATTTGTTTATAAGTTTATATTATATATATATTATATTATAAGTTTTTTTATTCCACTGCAGTAATACATTACATTGCACACTGATAACTTCCTATATTGTATCATTTTGTGGGGCCAAGCAAACCCTGTATAAATCAAAGTAGGGCTGCACAATTAATCGTATCGCAGTATCAGCCTGTGCAATTATACAATCCGCAAAATGCTGTAAGGTCCACATTTAGGGTCATCTAATTGCAGAAATGGTAAAAATAAATAAACACAACCTTGGTGATATTTTGGATTTAGTGACACTGAGCAGAGAGAGGTACTGTGTAAATGCAAAATGAAAGAGACAGCATTTTTTGCATTTCTTATTCAGTTTAAGTTTGAATATTTGATTTGATATTTCTAAATGAGTAACCTGTGCATTTTCTGTGATAAACAAGCAAGTAGACTCATTGCAGACATGACAGCTTATAGTAGAATAAGCCACGACGATATATAAAGGCCCAGTCATGCAAAAAAAATACTGTGAAGCTGCCAGAATCTATACATACAATACAGTTGTACAAATCTTTGTATCATACTGCTCAGCACTAATATACAGTATCTTCATGCTCGTTCATCTGTTCATCAATCCCCTGCACACAACCAGTCACACAAACAGACACACACACACAAACACACAGCATGATGAAAGAATCATGATGCATGCATTCATACCAAACTAGATGTCTAATTCATTTACACTTCAGCCCCATAAACAAACCCCACTAAATCCCCTGCAGAAATAAGAGAAATACATGAGACTCTAGCATCCCCCTCCTCCCCTCCCAGTGTGGAGCACAAGCTGTGACTATATCTTGTCTTGTTGTATGCTGTCTGTTTCCTCCAGAGGATCAAGGAGCGTCCCCCGTGAACGGGCCATCTGTAGGCTCCTACCGGAGCAGTGGGAAAAGGAAGGTGCACACCAAAAAGAAGAAAGGCACTATCACCGCCAATGTCGCTGGCACCAAATATGAGATTGGTATGGCAAATTATCACTAAGATATACAGTATATATATAATAATCTTTTGTCAATTGAATAGCAACAACAATGTATTATGTTGCAAGGTCTAAAATTACAAGCAGGATTGAAGAAGGAGCTGAAGTATAAATATACACAAAGATAAAATATCTTTTGATCACAGTGTTCGTCTTAACTGAAAAGCCAGTGTAGGATGAAACAGGCTTTTTGAGACGACTGATGAAATTCTTTCGTTGAGTATGTTATCCTAGTATTGATGTTTTGGCTGGAAACAAGGGAGAAGTCTCAAACAGTTAAGTAGCAGTGAAAACGGTTATAGCTTCAACTGTCGTATTAGTATTCCTTCAGCGATCCAGAAACCACTTCCATAGACGTCTGAACAGCACCAGTAACATTCATAAACACACAGTAAAGCACAAATGGTCTTGTTTGGTAAGTAAATTTTATGTCCCCTCATTATGTTGTGCAGATGGACTTTTTGGGTGGTCCTGCAGGTAAGATTAATATTCTGCCATTGTGAATTGTATATTCCTTTTGGAAGCAGTGCTTACTATAGTTCAGTCAGTTCCTCATAACATAGCAAATCCAATAACAATGTTGTCCCTACAATAAAATCTAATTTACTGTGGCGAATTGTTTGAAGGAGGCCGTTGTTATTTAACGTCTTAAATTAAACCTAATAGAGTTGCAGTCCAGTGAAACAGTTCACACAGAGACAGCTTGGCATTACGTCCATACATAAATCTCTATTGAGGTAATTTAACTTGGCAGTGAGGTTTTTTTTTTCTAAAGGGCTAAAAGAGCCTAGTAAGCATTCCTCGCATGTATGCTATATTTTGTGGCGGCAGAGCTCTCAGGGGTGAACTACAACCTATGAAACTAAGGAGTCAGCAGCAGCGGGTAGAAGTTGGGGGGGCGGTTGGGATCCTGTAGGTAGATGGACTCTAGCTGTGAATTGGTCGGTTAGCTGTGGCGAGAGACCCTCACAGTGGCCATTTTGAAAGCAGTGCAAGGCCGTTTTGAGGGAAAATTAACACTAAGGGCCAGATGGACGGCTCATTTACGCCATTACCTTTTTCGCACCTGTCTTTTTTTGTCTCAGGATTGATTGTATTACAGTTAAAGGTTAAAGGCCGGAGAGTATGATGTTGGAAGTTTGCTTTACACCTACTGGAGAGGGACCGTAAACTCCGGACTTAAGGATGTCTGTTCAGTTCGAGGCGTAGGAAAGGATTGATTACAGCTTTGTACTGAAAGACCCCACTGGTTTAGTGTAAGCACAGGCCTGCTGTGATGGAAATCCTCCTTGTTCCAGTTAGCAAAACACTGTTAGCCTCCGCTGACATTAACAGATGGATGGAGTCACATCGGAAACATGTTTTTCCAATTCAAGTGCCATCACGCAACATTAGGTAAGCTTTCCTCAGGTTTGTGAAGGCTTTCAAGATATTAATTAATACCTCGTTTCGTTAGGGTATATGAATTTTTCATTACTCACTGAATAATGAATAGATGTTGGATTAATGTCCAAATGGGCTCACCACCTATCTCTCATACTATGGGGTTTCCAGTGGGATTCGAATGCATTTCAGACAATTAATTTATCTTTTCGAAGAGAGATATTACGATTGGCTGCTCTGCAGCTATTCCATGAGTGGTAAATATTTCTTTGAGCTTTGTGATATATAATCTCCTGAACTCTTAATGTATTCAAAAACAGAATTTAATAAAAAAAACTAAAATGTAACATCTATCATCACAGCAGGCCAAAATGCAAAATGCTTTGATTAAAATATTGAGCTGTAAAGTAGACATTGCTGATTGTTCTGTCATTATGAATATGGCTACTTAGTCCTTTTAGGCTTTTTTTTTATTCTAAATGCACTGTGATGACGTTTATTTGATTGACTTTGTTACTCATTCTGTTAATGGAATACAAACTCATAGGAGTGTTTTTGTCTCTCAGTTCGTATAGTCATCAACGAGATGGACTTCATCAAGACCCGGGATGATGACGAGACTGCCAACCTCATATGGAATGACTCGGCTGTGCAGCATGAGAAAATTGCTGAGCTCAGGAACTATCAGGTACAGGCACTGGTACGGTGTCAAGTCAGCACACCTTTGGATTTAGCCGAGAGGTTGTAGAAGAGGCCATGTCCGATTGCTTCCCTGGATTTAAAATCAGGATCTTAACCCTTGTGATCCATTCAAGTCGAATCAATTTTAGTTATACAGCCCAATATCACATCATATATTTGCTGTACAATATATGGCACCCTTTGTCCTTAAAGCCTTGATTTGAATGAGGAAAAAGTCCCCTATGAAAACCCTTTAATGGGAAATGTCAAATCATTATTTGTTTACAGTTTTAAAGCCTGGTTTTTGGTCCTGAGTGAAAGTTGAAGAAAGCAGGTGCTTATTTGTGGTTTGAAATTACCCATAAAATACACGACAAGATGAAAACGGTGTAAAAGACACAACAAGATGATCATGATGTGAAAGACAAAACAAGACATAAACACAACAAGACATGTCGTAGTTCTTGATTTTGTCATTTAATGTTGTGAAAGCCAGCATATAAAGAAATGAGCGCAATCGGAGTTCTTATTCAATGAGATGAAAATAGTTTAAACTCTTCTTTATGGTCAAAACACTTGACAAACAGCAGAACATATCACATATCTAGAGGCAGAACATTCAAAACCTTTACAACAACAAAATGTTTGTTCAACATCAAACTATACACGAGTAAAATTAAGTAAAACAACAAACTATTGTGTTTGTACAGAGAATGTGACCAAAATACACACTGAAGACAAATTTATATCACGGGAGAAAAATATTTCACAGTAACTATAATTAGCTCTTTATTGCTCAGCCCTGGACAGACATTCAATAGGTGTCGTGTGTACAAAAACGTACATATATATTATAGCAATCAATGAATATGCAGAACAGAATCCACTGAAGATGCTCAGTTGCTCTCAGCCTTATGACACTGATCAGCCCCCAGGTCCACTCCCTGTAGATGTATGTACTTTAACTTCTGGAATAAAACTACTGAAAAAAATGACTTGTCCTTGGCTGATTTTACATCAGTGGACTAAATAGTACCATAATAATAAGTACCCACAGTGGTGTATGCCAGTAGTTGTAAGAAAGGACTCCTTAAGAGAAAAGGTGGAAGAGATCCCTGTGTGATGAAATGGTGCAGTGCCCCAGGAGAAAGGCATTTGAAGGATGAAAGAAACACTACTTCAGCCCTCACACACTTAGAGAATTTCATCTAAATTATTTTCCCCTAAAGAAAGTCTCCTTTCAGATGCTCTTTTGCATATGGTTGGATAAACATCACATGGTTTTCTGCAGATTCTTAGAACTAAAGCATCCCCCAGATACTAAATGTTTCTTATACACAAACCAGAACAAACCATTATACCACCATTGTACAGGCCCTCCTCTCAAGAGTACTAAGAGCTGAGAGCTAAAATGTGATTCTAACAGAATTTTACCAACATGTTTATTCTTTTGTATGGCCAATATGCATGTATTATACTTCATTTGAAAGGGACCATCTTCCAGGTTCTGAAGAAAAGCAATGGACAATCAAACAGTTTCAAACTCTTCCTTAAGGTCAGAACACTTAGAGCAAAACATTAGTAGCAACAGTAGCAAAGTAAAACAAATAACCTTAAAGAAAAATGTACATCACCATAATCAAATATGTTACGATAATGATAATGAATGTTTTGTCACCCAGCCCTGTATGTAGTTGTGGAAAATTATATAGCAAATGAGAAAGCAGTAGAAAGTAAAGAAGATTCAACTGAAATACAATATAATTACATCAAAGGAAACAGAAACGATTCACTCTGCTCGTATTCTTTTTCTCAGACCCTGGGAGGTAAGAGTAAGGCAGCGAACAGGAAAGATGAGTGGACAGCGAGAGGCAGAGGGAGGCAGAACAACAAGAGCTTACACAGAGACAGATGGGAAGATTGACAGGTGGACTGACAAGTTGTGAACAGCGGGGGTTTCAGATGTCACTGGTGATGTTGATAAGAAGGGCCTAAACAAGAAGGGTTGCCCTGAGTTCGGTTGTACTAGTCTGAAAGCGATCTTACCTCTGTTTGACCTCCCTGTCCTGCTGAGTGAACTCGGCGGCTCCCCCTCAGCTCGGAGCGTTCTCCATCTATCTTCTGGTGTGCTTATTTGATTAGACCGGGCACTAATGATCGATTAAATCACAGACTAGTCAGAGAGAGTATGGCTTGTTAGAATAGGGGCAGAGAGAGTTCAGCTAAGTAGATTGAATATTACAAATACTGTAACAGCTTAACGTGGAGCAATGTGGCTAATGTTTCACACAGAAGTGCTGATTTGCCGTCAATTGTTTGCGCTCGGTCCCTTGCACCGCGGTGGTGTTTCATGAGATCATTTCTCAAAAGAAAAGTAGAAGTCCCTCAACAATTGGTTTTGATTTCCCCTCACAAGCCACGTCGTCTCGCGGCATTGGCATAATTGTGCAATCTCTTCCGAATCCCTAATTACGTCTGTCTCGTTTGGATAATAATCACGGATTCCTTTTACACTCGGTGTTCTTGTTTTTCCCCCTCTTCTCTCCCTCTCTCCCTCTTTTAATTTTTTTCCTTTTTTCCTCTCAGTGATGTACTGTGAGAGTTTGCTGTCAAGTTTCAGTTCATACGAGCCTAATTAACGCCCCTGTTCAGGCTCATTTGGTCAAAGAATACAGAAAACTCAGGGTTTTTTTCCTTTTAACCCCCACCCCTCATTCGGCGCATTCAAAGCAATTCATTCAACTGTCACTGCAGGAGCTTGCGATGCAGAACCAATTACCTCGGCCCCTCGGAGTTGAGATTGATCTTTTTTTTTTTTCTCCTCGCCTCTTCCCTCCCCAACCTTTAAAGTATAAAAAAACATGGTAAACTAAATAAGGGTTGAGAAAGGTCTCAGCGTCACCTTTTTGTTTTGAGTCCGTAATTGGGCATAAATGTCAGAACATTGTAAGCTCACTTCAGGTTGCTGCCTTTAATATGCTCATTTTTATGAAGGGGTGGGGGTGAAATTGAGTGGCGTAATGGTCCTAACAACATTATTATGTCTGCCTGTCCCTCTGCAGAGAATTAACCATTTCCCTGGCATGGGCGAGATCTGCCGGAAAGACTGCCTAGCAAGAAACATGTCTAAGTAAGTCTCATGAAGTTTGGTTTGGCTGCAGATGTGCGAGAAGAACAAGAGCGTTTCAGCAGTCAGAGGATTCAGCCAGCTGGCATGCTGAGAAATTACAAATGAATACTTGTAGAACTTCACCATTACAAGCCAAATAAGCACAAACCCCATTTCCTGAAAAGATGGAACATTTTCTAATATACAATAATGATTAAAATCTGTGATTTGTTAATTCGTTTGAAGCTTTAATTAACTGAAAAAAGTACCAAGAAAAGATTTTAAATGTTTTCACCAATCAACTTAATTGTATTTTGAAGAGTGAACAGAGACATGTTTACCACTGTGTTACATGTCCTTTTCTTTTTATTACACTTTTTAATCATTTGTGAACTGAAGACACCACTTTTGCAAGTGGATTTTAATCCATTCTTTTCTGTTTACAAGACTTGAGCTGCTCAACAGTCCATGGTGGTCATGGTCTGATTGTCCTCTTCATGATGTCCATACATGTTCAATAGGAGACAGATGTGGACTCTGCAGACAGGACAGTCCAGCTCACGCACTCAGTGACTATGAAGCCACTCTGTTGGAACTGGTGCAGAATGAGGTCATCGTCATCGTCCTGATGAAATAACCACAGACTCTGTGTCTCTGTAAAATTCAGTCTATGTCTCCACATGGATGGTACCTTCATACATATGCAGGTCAGACATGTGGACACTGATGCAGCCCCAGACCATCACAGATGCTACTCTTGCTGATAACAGTCTGTTTTCCTTGAAAACCAGCTGAAACGTGGACTCTCCTGACCACAACACGTTTCCATTGTCTTTCACTCTGTCTGAGGTGAACCCGGGTCCAGAGAACTCGACTCAGTTTCTGCACAGAATTGATCTAGTTCTTCCTTGTTGTGTGATACAGTTTCAGGTTGTGTTTCTGGATGCAGTGTCAGACTGTGTTAAGTGACACTAGTTTTCCAAAGTCCTCCTGAGCTCACGTGTCCATACTTAACACAGTAGTATGAAGGTTTCTCATGCAATGCTGCCTGAGGGTCAAAGGTCACACACATTTAACAGTGGTTTCCGCCTTTGGTCTTTACTCACTGAGATTTCCCTGAGACTCCCTGAATATGTTCACTATACTGTAGGAGGTTAAAGACTGAAATTCTTTGTAATTTTGCGTTTTGAACTGTGGAGTTTGCATGTTGTACCCATGTCTGTGTGGGTTCTATCTGGGTACTCAGGCTTCCTCCAACAGTCCAAAGACATGCACATTAATAGGTCATCTGGTCACTCTAAATTGCCCCTAGGTGTGAATGTGAGAGTGAATGGTTGTTTGTCTCTATAAGACTATGTCAGCCCTGCGATGAACTGGCGACCTGTCCAGGGTGTACCATGTCCTCGCACTATGTCAGCTGGGATCGCCTCCAGCCCCCCCCGCGACCCTAGGGGATTAAGCGGTTACAGTAAAGAAATGAATGAATGAACTGATTGACAATTCTCTTATGAAGTTTGGCTCAAAGTGTTGAGTCATGATCTATCCTTCTAAAGACTAAGCCTTTGGTGAATGTTCATTTTATGTCCAATCATGATCCTTCACCTGTTACCATTGAACCTGCTGATTGTGGAATCTGACACAACGGTGTTACTTGTAAATTCTATAAACTTTTCAGTCATATATTATCTCTGTCCCAACTTTTTTGAAAATATAAATTTATTCATATTTACTAAATACAATTAAGTTGAGCAGTGAAAAGTGCCCAGGACACTCTTGAAAAAAACATTTTTAATCATCAATGAGTCCTTTCCTGGTTAAATAAAGGTTAAATTAAAAAAAAAGAAATAAAAAAAATATTTTCTATGTACTTTTGTCAGTTAAAAGTTGAAGTGAATTAACATCATAAATTTTAGTTTTTATCGCATTTTAGAAAATCTTCCAACTTTCTGGAAATGGGGTTTGTGTAAGACACTGCTGCAAAATCACACAATGCATCTTAAACATAAAGCATTGCCCTTTTTAGTAAACCATACGGTAAACATAAAGCATTTACCTTATGGTTTACTAAAGAGTGCAAGACTCCGATTATTTCACTAAATCTGGAAGTATAAATTGTTGCTACTGAGAAAGAAACACAAGGTGTTTTATCCCATTCTTCTCACACTCTTTCTTTGTCTCCTCAGAATGATCAAGTGCCAGCCTCAAGAGTACAGCTTCATACCCAAAACATGGATCTTCCCTGCCGAGTACACTCAGTTCCAGAACTATGTCAAAGAGCTACGCAGGAAACGCAAGCAGAAGACCTTTATTGTCAAACCTGCCAATGGAGCCATGGGTCACGGGTAGGTCAAGAGGACAGTGAGTGCCCCAGAGCGTTGTAGCACACAGCGACTATAAGGCTGTCAGAAGGAGCCAGAGCAAAAAGGACGATGATAGAGTGACTAAAGAAGAAGACTGAGGGAGAGAGAGAGAGAGTGAGAGTGAGTGAGGAACAAGGAAATTAGAGGCAGAGCAGCTAGAGGACAAGCACAACAAAACAAGTCAGTAAGAGGTTTGTGACCCTGACATGGGTGTCTGTGGATATGGCATTATGGCCGGGACCAGATTGAGTATTTGAGCTGATAGGGTGTGCTGAATCTCATTGTTGGCCTCATTGTCCTCAATGGCCACACTCTCCATAAATCAGAGGTTATCGCTGCCAGTGGAGGACACACGCACACATACACACACACGCATACACATACACATACACACATGGATCCTGGCAGTTACTGTAGCTCCTTCCCTGAAGGTCTCTGCATGTGATTATTGGATTCCTTTATGAGGCACCATCAGCAGAGACTAGTCAGACTAGAAAATGGACCAAGATGTCTGCTGCAGGGAAGTCTGTCTCTCAATAGCATCTCTTTATCAAAATATGGGCAAGCTGAGGTACCTGAATGCATACCTCATACTAGCAATCCTCCACGTTGTATTTTCATTCATATGATTGTTGAATTTCCTAAACAGAACCAAATCCCAGTTTCTCCAAACAGAACACATTCTCTTACAAGAGATGGTAAACCTGTACAATCTAAACCATTCATATGCATAATCCTAGCAATCAGTGCAGCTTTTGTGAAGATAAACCGTGTGTGTTTTTGTTGACAGTGTCAAATAAGCTGTAGTGAGAAAATAAGTTTCAAGAAGGCAGTCTAATACACCGAAGCTAACAGCAGTCACACAATCCAGGCTTGAACCTGGACCTGTCACAAAATACATTCTTTTTCAGTATCAAGCATTTCTTTGTATATTTCACCATCAGACTTTGTATATTTAAGTTATTCATGTCAAATCAAAAACAAGGTTAAAAAGCAAACAATAATGCTATTTTTATTTCTATGTTGCAGTGCTCAGTTCCAATAAATGGGTCTTCATTAGTGATACAGTATGTGTATAAATAAACTGTTGTTAAGCTTATACTATACTGGTGACTTAAAATGAGCAGTATTATCTGAAAATGAGGAGCTTTGCTGAGTTTTGTTTTGAGCCAGTTGAGCTGCTTTGGTCATCTAGTAAGACAACCTTCTAGCAGCCTCCTTTTTAAGGTATGGCTGACTGTGTGGAATCCCTTGGGCAGAGCCAGTGAACCCCTGAGGGATGATATCTCCTCCCAGGAGGACTTGCTCTAATTTGGAATTGTCCCTGAGCGAGCAGGGACATTTAGGCTGCTCTGCTCACTCTGTTGCCACTGCAACACTGACTGGTACATGCGAATCAAGGTTAGAGATAGATGAATTCAGATAATAGACTGTTCAAAAAAAGTTAAGGCCCACAGTCATTTGGTGTTGGTAATTTTAGAAGTTCCATAAAATTGAATGTAACATATTCACTTTTAGTTTTGTCGTGACATTGATAAAGAATGGATGTTAGTGCTGTTCAATGGAAGTCACAACTCAGATTTCAGTTCCCTTTCGTTATAACAAAGAAAACCACAACAATTTTTAATAAAACACGACCGATTGTGGATTTTTAATAATAGTTTGAAGCAGAGAAGAGCTGATTAATTGACCGATGTCAAAATGAATCTTTCACTTTATTTGAAACTGGAAAACTGCAGAACTGAACGTCTAAGCCAGAGTAATAAATACCTAAATAAATAACTCTGAATCACTGAACATCAAACTCAAACTAATTAATCAATAAACTTGGAACTGAACATCAAAGAGCGATTTTTTTCATTTGATTATTTTCCTTCAAAGTAAGTAATTCCAATTAATAAGGCTAATATCAGCTCTTGACCACTGTCGACACATTCTCGACGATCAACGGACTGGTTGAAACATGTCAGGACACAGGATCAAATAGTTGCAACCGGCATGTTCAGGAAAATATTTGTGTAGCAAAAAGTGAGCCTTGACTTTTGTTTTTGAATGCTTTATTTAAGCAGCAGTCAACACCATGCTTATTACTGATTCGAATTCATCCCAGTAATGCTGATTCTAATGTTGTATTTATGAGCATAAAACCACCCTATCTGGCTGTGTGGAGACCCAGGGCCTGCAGATGTTCCCAGTGGTTTTACTTTCATACATTCAAGTGTTGTTGCCTTTACTAATAATTCTCTTTCATAAGGTTAAATACAAACTCAGAGATAGGCCAAAGTGAATATGAATATGCTGAAAATGCTGCTCGGATTGTGACACATTTCTCAAGTATTCTGTTTAATAATTTTTATTCTTTGAAAATGTTCACCCTGAAGTGCATGCATGAAGAACTATTTTGGATTGCATTTAACAATGGCACCAATAGGTGGGGATATTGAAGTACAAATAACTCTGTGTGCCTCACCTCTCCCTCTAATTCCCTTTGAATTTGTCCTTTCTGGTATAATGTGAGCATTACTTATAACTCCATGCTGCACTAAGCCCTTATTTATTAAAGAATAAAAGGCAGCAAAGGCTGAATTATTGCAATACATTAAGAATATGAAAGATGATGAGTTTAGCTCGACCACTCAACGGCGGGCGGCTCACAAGATTAGATTTTTTCTCTATTTTTTTTGCATGGTGTGACGCGGCAGGAAATTAAGTTATATCTACCCCCTGTAATTTATTTTTCCGTCGGCCTACTAAATGAAGTTATTGTTTGTGTTTGAAGCATTGCTTGTTATAAGGGGAACAAAATAAAAAGCGCGTGCAGGGCTTAAAAAGGCGAGATCCCCTTTGGTGCCAAATTAAATAGGCATGGGAGAGTGGGCTGTGATGATCTGACACCCCAGCTCATCAATCATGTCGTCTTCTCCTCAGCTACTCCTCCTTGACTAACTAACACCGTTAACCCTGTCCTCATCATTCAGCTCACCGTCTTGCCTGTTAGAAGGGGGGGGGGCCCTCCCCATCAACTTCTCCCTTTTTGTTCAAGTGCTGTGATAAGCAGGCCAATGAAGTGCTTGTGACACAGCAGTTATAGGTTGCAGGGATAAAGAGTGACTGATAAAACCGTAGCAACACTACATTACACTAAGACAGATCGGGCCCGGTTTTATCAAACATTTGACAGAAGGAGCACTGAACTAAGACCCTAATTAATCACAAACTCAAAGGCAGTGCTTGATCCTAATCTACTGTATATTCACACTGATATTTGATTAAAAAAAAAAGCTCATAAGAAATATCCTAGTATTTTTTTCTTGATTAGAGTGATTTTATGATGTGGTTTCTTTAGTGAGATTACAACAGGTGTTGTTGTGGGGGGGGGGGTCACATTGGTCCTTCCTCGAGAAAACTGGAAATTTTTTAACTAAAAACTAATTTTAGTTTTGTGGAAGACTTAGGTGCACTGATGAGGGGTTCGGTGCTATCATGCAAGAAAAGTTGCTTCTTGCATGATAAAAAAAAATGTTCTATATAAAATAAATAATGCCTTTATTGTCATGGCATGCATTTTAATAACTTGAAAAGAGAGTGTTGTGGAGTTCTAACAACACTTTTTTGAGTCCAGGAAGCGCTCCTCCAGCATTTTTGAAAAAAAAAAAATAATGTCACATCATTTTGGACTGCTACTTTTTACCGTATCTGTGTACAAACATTTGGAAATGCTAGAGCAGATAATAACACCAAAAAAAAGTTAAAACCAAAAACTTGCTAGCAACCATTAGAGCTGAGCATAGTGACTTCAGTTCGTTCTGATGCTCTCCTCTTTTATTTTACATAATTTGGCTTAGGTGCTGCCCAAAAATGGCTTGGGTTCTGCACCTAAACCTTATAATGGTAGGGAAAACCCTGTAGTCAAGACCACCTAAACCAAGACCAAGTGATGACCAAGACCAGAGGGTATCAGGACCGAGACCAGAGCAGGTACACAGCAAGGACGTTATGTACACCAGGTTTTACAGATATTACAGATTCATATAGTATTTGACCAAACCAGTTAGTTTTCTTACCATAATACTGAAATAACAATCAACTTTAAAGCGAGTAAACTGCTGCATCGCTGCTAATGATGCATATTTTCCTGTTAAGTATCTAACACTCAGTGTGGGAAATACTGAGTGACTGAATCAGCCGCAGAGAGATGGCATTCAAAGCACTAGGGTTAGACAGGGTAAAATGTTATATAGGCCTATTTGAGCTGCAGAAAATATAATGTAAACTGTAAAAATGTAATTTAAGAATATTAATGTGTCACCACATATCTTGAACCCCTCAATCTCTCCCAAGGTAACACTGCATTTGCTACATTCCTCAATGTATAGCTAAATGAGGTAGCTGCACACTAATCAGCTGAAACTATATAAGTGTTTGATATGTGTAGCTAACATTTGCAAAATGTCTTTGGGTGAGGGGTGAGATGATTCTCTTGGCCGGAGAATCCAACTCAAGATTTGGCAAAAAAGTTTTGCCCTTAAAAGAAATTTGAAACGAAATGAAATTGAAGAAATGTTAAAATTTAGTTTTTCAACAAGTAATTCAGACAATGCACTGCCAATTTAGTGATATCCTTGCAGTTTGGTCTTGAAATAAAATTCTCTTTGTCTGAGACCGTGACAAGACCAAGTAAAAATAAGAACGAGGCGAGACCAAGACCTTCAAGACCAGTCTCAAGATCACTTTTCCATTTGGAGTACCACAACACTAAATATGACAACATAGGCTGCACTGTTCCCAGGATCCTGGTGGTTCTGGCTGTGATTACACAACCCATAGAGCAGAACAGTGTTAGTCCTCTTGTGGCATAGTGCCACAATATCCTAATATCTCAAACTGTACTTTTTGAACAATCAAGTCTTTACATCTTGGCCAGATATTGTGTTTGTGTGTGTGTGTGTGTGTGCCTGCTAGTGTATAATGGAGTCCCTCCTGCCTGTGCATGTAACCAATTTAGTCCAAGTCTACCTTAACCATGAATGATGGTGATATAGGTCAGTCATGTTGGAAGTACATAGTGGGAGATTGTTTGAAAACGACCCCTTGCCCTCCCCACACACATATGCATCCCCACATACAGACACACACACGCAAAACATTTGAAAATATCGCCCTTCGCCCTGGTGTGCACAGCCACATGGACGCACACAAAGCAACACAACTCATTCCTGAGTCCAGCAAGCAATGGTCTGCATACTATAAGGCCTGAGTGCCAGTGACGTGAGACCAAAGCAAATGAATTAGAGTGGAGGTTGAAACGGAGCACAATGTCTGCTCCTATTAACCTGACCATAGCGAAAAGACCCTGCAGCAACATTTGATGCACTGTGCCATTCAAACAGAGTAGAGTTTGGCTTCAGAAAATCACAATGTTCTCCAGATGCTCGCAGAGTATTGCTCAGACAGACCGGCATTTGTCTACCTGTCTGCTTTGGTCCATTTATTTTTCAACTGTCTTATTTAGACGGCCAGGTATTGAACAGAGGAGGAGAATTTTTTGGAACACTCAATGCCCTGCAGAGCCAAAACAGCTTGTGCCACCCAAACTAGGCCTCATGCTAAGTTTAGTCATTTGCATGGGAAGTTTCTACTGCAGTAGAGGAGCAGAAGCGCCGTGGCTATGACCCTACCATCTAAACGTTTACAGCGTGCATAGCTGAATGTTATATTTATTCAACTTTCAAACAAAAAAATGGCAAAGACTGAAGTAGATCTACAGCAATTAATAGTCAGCTATTTTGATAATCGATTGGGTAGTTTTTCACCATTTTTTGACATTTTATAGACCAAACTATTAATCCATTAATCAAGAAAATAGTTAGTTGCAGCCCTAGACTGAAGGTATTGACAGAAAAGGCAGCTGTGGCACCTAAGAAATATGTCACCAACTTTTCCACATGACTTGAAAGATGTATGAATCTATTAGGTAGCACAGTATGAAGCAGATGCCTGTAATGCTTTAGAACGTATTATGAACATACTTCTAATGTGTTACAATGGACCTATAGTGCTGTAGAATGCCTTATAACCATAACTGGTACTCATTATTATGCCAATGTCTATAATAATAAATTATGAACATAATTATAATGCACTATAGTGTACATATAGTTATAAGCATTCATAAAGATTCAGAATGTTTTAGAACAATAATCATAACACATTATTCTCATTGTTATAATCATTCTATGGCACATTACATATAATGTATTATAATACATTATAATGTGATTATAATCAACTCTAAGTGTCCATTGGCTGTTTTAAGTAAAGTAATAAAAGCTCTGTGTTACAGGCACGATAAGTACTCAGTAACATGATCACTGTTTTCCTTTAAGTAAAGTTAAAGTAAAGATTAAGTCAATGCAAGAACAGCAGCAAAGACAGCACACAAAACACTGTCAAATGTATTTTTATTAACAGGTACTAACATTGCCATGTTATGACTATTATTATAAAGCAGCAAGTTGTTATGAAGCATTATACAGGACTGTTGGTGGATTATAGTGTATTATCAGTATGTTCATAAAAAGTTCTAATGCTTTATAGACGTGGGCTTCATGGAAAGTATTACCGGAATATTGTTTTTAAATCTATATACAGTTGTGCAGGATTTATTTTTACTGTATTACATATATATTACAGTGAACATATCATAAGTCATGCTCATGGTCCCTGCTATGTTCCCATCTATCATTTTTTTAATTATCTTTTTTGTCTTTACTATGCCATATTTTATTATCCTGCTGATGACACCCCTATCCCACCCCCGAGGACTAATAAAGTTTCTGTCTATCCAGGATCTCGCTTATCCGTAACTGTGAGAAACTGCCAGCCCAGGAGCACTTTATCGTCCAGGAGTACCTGGACAAGCCCTTCCTGATGGAGGGCTACAAGTTTGACCTGCGCATTTATATCCTCGTCACGTCCTGTGACCCGCTTCGCATTTTCCTCTACAACGACGGCCTGGTGCGCATGGGCACAGAAAAGTATCACGCACCCAGCGAAGCCAACCTGGTAAGTCACAGCCATTATTAGGATTCCCTCCATCAAGCAACTTCTGTGATCATTTCAAATTTGAAGCAAACTTGAGAAAATGTGCAATAAAGAAAATATTAATTGAATGTGTTAACCATAAACTGCTTCAGAGTGAATAAACTAGGCTGCATCGTGTGGTCAGTAGGTGGCACTGTAGGCTGCATTACACGTGACTCTAATAAACAGAGTAGAAGAAGTAGAGCATTCTGTTGCTGTTTTCCATCTAAAATGGCTATAATGTGTTTTTCATGGATGAGACAAGAATAATTCATCAGTCCACACAACCTGTTGTACCAGACATTTTTACACTTTATTGGAATATCTGGGAAGATGATTATTCAAAAAAGGTGTTTCCATTGTGCATTTCATCTTTAGTCGAAATACCTTTGGTGGGACCTACCTATAGATCCATTGCAGCAACAGACCTACTTTTCCACCATGTTGAACTGAAAGCTGTTGTCAACAAAGCACTAGAATTTTGCCTCTTTTTACTTCTTTTACCACAGAATCCACGAGTGTAGAAGCAGAATGGTTTATTGGCCTTGATGAAGGAGTCCGGTCTGAGTGCACTTCTACTTATAATAGTAATATTGATAATAGCCTTTATATGTATAGCGTTTTTACATTAAGTTACAAAGTGCTTCACAGAAGGAAAAAAAAGTGCACATAGATGAGAAAACACGCACGTCGTTGTACCTAGTATTAGTACATGCGGCTGTATCTGAGGACCATCTGTGTACAAGGCCGGTGATGAATTGTAGACATACAGGCAACTGTTCTTGGCTTTATATTCGAAGGGTACATGCAGTGTGTGGCCAATCAGGGGAGTTAGTAGAGAAGTAGAACCACAGCACAGTGTACTTGCCATGCTCTCCCATTAACCAGAGCCATGGGCATGTAAAACTTCGACATAATCAAATTAGACACACACACACACACACCCACACCCAGGAGGACAGAGTTTAGGAAACACACTGAAATCTCTGGATGATCTAAAACAAAAAAATGCATGTACTCTTGTATGTGGTCAAACAGTATCCAAATGCAGATGTTCACGCACACACACACACACACACACATACACACACACACACACACACACACACACACACACACACACACACACACACACACACACACACACACACACACATATACAGGCATACTGTATGCACACAGCTGAGTGTAAATGTCCACATGCCAGATGTCTCCTGTAACATCAAGCCACTCATATTTGCCTTGAGGTTCTGCACCTGCTGAAGCACAGTCTGTTGCAGATGATAGGATGTTCACACACACACATACACACACACACAGCTTCCTATCAAGCATGATGCTTATCTACAGTATGAACACATGCTCTCAGACACGCCGAACCCCTCCAGTGACACAAGTGTGTATTGTCTTACCCAGTCTGTGACACATGATGGAGTGAGTCATGCCATGGAGATGGATGTTCAATCCCACAGAGAGTGGCTTCCAGACAACCATCAGGGGTTGGAATGGCCTGCGGTCACAGTGTTATTACCTTGTAGGCTAAGGACAAGGATGTATTGTCTTCAGCTGTGAGGGATAGTGTTTAAAGAGAGGGACACAACGAGGGTTATACAATGGCTCGTTATAGGCAACCTCTCAATGACACATTTAGCCACACACTGTGGGAACCGTGGGGAACTAGCGCTCTGACTCTTATGATGTCAAATGCTCGAGATTTTGATGATGATTGCAGTCTTGTTCTCTAGATCAGTGGTTCTCAACTTGTCTCACCTTGGAACCCAAATTTTTCCACTATCATTACATTGTGAGTCATTTTTATACCAAGGAAATTTATTTATCAAAAATAAGTAGGCACATTTACAATTTCATAATGAGCCTCCTCTAATGATAAACTAATTGAACATCAGAACTGGGTGCTGCTGATTCTGAAAAAAACATGAATAAAATGAAGATCATGTGCACAAGTGTGAAACTGTGTTTACACACAAAATAAGAAAAGTCTACAAAATGGCTGTTTCACTTTCAGACATGTGTGGAAGCTGTTTTGAGTAGTTTATACTCTCTTGTGTGAGCTCTTGGGGCTTCAGTGCACTTTTAACATATTTAACATCATCATATTCATATTTGTGCTTCAACATCATTCTGCAGACAACAACTTAAACTCAGCCTGTCACCTTTCAATCTAATATTGTTGTCACCATGGCAACAGCCAGCCCACTGTATGTCCTTGATGCACATCTGTCAAAACAAAAATCTGACATCAGATAGCTAAGCATTTAAAATAGATTAGTAATCCATTCAGAACGAGTCAGTGAGCCACTTTTGGGTCATCAGTCGAAAACTCTGGCTCTTGACACTTTCATTAACAGTCATTTTCATTTGCTTTATGAATATGTCATCTTTAAAATATAGTATTGACAATATACATCATGACAGCGAGCTCTTTGTATTTTCTTTAGGTGCTGTCAGGGGGCTTGTTAGTCATTTTTTTCTTGTTTCTTTATTCTTGTCTACTGCTGTTACTTCAGAGAAAAGTCGTTGGAATAAAAGCATGAATACCCTTGAGGATGTTGTATACTGTGATGATTATCATCAGTGACAAAGCTATCATTACAATAAAAAGCACCTTCACTGTTGTTTGTTACTATGTTGCTATTTAAATAGAGTGTAATAATAGCTATTAGTAAATTATTGTCATAGTGAATAAGTGAAAGGCATGGATGCTTCTTCTGGTAAAATCTGAATTTGGTGAAATGGAGCTTTATTTCTTCATCAGCTCAGTAAATAAAGGAATTCAGAGGAAAGAAGGAGGGGATATTTTTATGCAACTACAAACAAAACAGGCCATCTGTGCAAATAAGATCTGCAATTGCTACGACAGTGGATTTTTTTTTAACGTTGTCCGAACTTATAAAAAGTTGTTTGCTTGTTTTACAACCGGTACACCACCGGTTTTGACCTTTGATTCTGCAGTATACACCACATCTGGTCAAATGATCAGTACTGCATTTTCTAATACTGTATGATTAAAATGGCAAGGCTTGTGTTGAGCTATGGCTGTTTTCTTATACGATTCAGATAATATGAGCAGTGAAAGGTGGCCATGGAATTCAACATTTAATTTTCCTCAGATCTGTATTCCGATGTGAGAACAAACCAACGAGCAAGGGCCAGGACTCCAAAGTGAAGCCAGTGCAGAAGTATCTTAAAGTGTAAAACCACTGACAGCCACTAGATGCTGGCTCCAACAAAGTCCTGGTCAAATGACTTTGTTACGCAAATGTTTGATCAGTTTGAAGTATGAGTAAGCTAGCCTTTAGCATTGATTCACCTATCACCCCTCGCACTCCCCTAGCTCTGCCCTTTAAGCCAAATATGGTCACTTCTGGACAAAGATGGTTAAGAACAAGACACTCAGATGCACAGATTGCGAGAAAATTGGATTTGACTGAGATCTGGCAACACAAATTTCATCTAAATGAGGCAAATATGAGTGGGAAAATAAAAAGTAAAAAACATAATATTGCTGTATTATTTTTTGTATCCCCTGGCATATAATGTGGGGTGGATTTAGTGATCAGCATATCTGTCCCTCCCTCTGTCCATCCGTTTGTCCATCCATCATCATTTTATTTCCAGAGCATAACTGGAAAACCATATAATATTTCTTCAGCAAACTTGCCATAGTTTATCGTCATGTGTTGGAGTGGTGCCTTTTGCTATTTTGTCTTTCCTCAGTCTGTTTTGTCCATCGTGTTGTTTGTCTTCATTTCATTTCTGGAGCAGAACTACATCATTCAATATTTTTCCAGTAAAATTCTTGAGAAACTATTCAATTCCTCTGCTGTCCACGGGCAAACCTAAGGAAAAAAATAAGCTAACGTCACTAACAAGTACCACTTTTTGATTTTTATGGGAGCTGGGGAGATATACCATCTTCTGATAATTCTAGTTTTATTTAAATGTTATTAATCTACTTTCATTCATCCACACGACGTTCTTAACCCTTCTGATCACACCCACTTAGGAGACAGGAATTGTACCAAAGTGTACATTGTGCCATCTTTGCATATGGAAAATATTTGTTCTGGTTGCAAAGAGCCAACAAGGGCCAAAACACAAACTCCTGGCTTCAAAATGGAAGTTCAAAAACCACCACCAACCACGGTGGCTCCATCCGTTTCTTATATACAGTCTATGGAACCGGTACATTATATTTTTTCACCAAGTTTCAATTTCAACATTTATGAATTCTTTGCCAGAGACAGTTGTGAACATGCTAATAAAGACTACTAAATTCTAATGGCCTTTGTTTCTCCGCAGAGCCAGCTCTACATGCATCTGACCAACTACTCCGTCAACAAACACAATGAGAACTTTGAGCGCGATGAGACAGTGGACAAAGGCAGCAAGAGATCCATCAGCTGGTTCACCGAGTTCCTCCGCACCAATGACTATGACGTGGCAAAGTTCTGGGGAGACATCTCAGTGAGTGGGAAGTCCACCCAGACAGACACAAACACACAGAGACACTTGGATGCAGACGTATCGATAACGGATGTGTACCTCTACAAAAAAACAAGGACATCATAACAAAACACACCACAATTGCAAACAGCACCCGTATACAACAGTAGGAGTAATCTGTAAGAATAGTCTCATACCAACCCAACACATGCTTTACACACATACACAAGTCAACCAGCAAAGGTTTGATATGATTCATTTTGACAGAGCCTCAGAGCTTTGTTTAACTCCAGGAAGAGGTTGGTGAAAACATCATTCCTGGAGGGTGAGCTCTCCATATCTGGCGCTGCACTCGGCGCTTCTAAACTCATTGTCTGTCTGTCTGCTTGGAAGATTTTTTTTTGTTTTTGTTTTTCACCTCCAGTACCTGGTTTATACATCGTTTCCTGTGCCCTTTTGTCTCCCTCTGACTTCTGTTGTGTTTTTCCACTAATTCCTTTAGTCCTGTTTGTGTCCTGATAATTTTTTAACATTCAAATGTTCACTTTCCTTCTTCTTGACCTTTGCTCGGTCCCTCCAGTCATGGAGTCATTTGGGTTGTTTAGTCCCTCGGTGCAACTTTTCTATTTTATTGTCTTGCTCACATACCATCAGCATTCGACTTCAAAATCAAATTCCATTGGTTATTATACCATCCTCAAGGCAATTTCGCCTTTCTTATTTTCATCACTTATTTTTTCTTTTGTACATGAAGTGGTATTATGGCCAGTGCTTTTTACCTCTTACACTAGGTTCTTGTTCAGATAATAGATAAATGCCTCTACTTTGCTGTCTTTTCTTTTCCGCATTCTGTAGTCTCTTCATCTGCTTTTGTCAAGGCTTTAAAGTTCCTCTTCTCCCTTTCTTTTGCTTGTGTCTTTCCGTCAGATACAAACTCTCTGACTCAGCCAGACCATCTTCCTTTTCACTTGCTCTCACACCTTTTTTTTTTTCTCTCTTCCCTGTTTTCAGAAGTTGTAGCACTTTGCTGTTAGTGCTGTCCGTTCGAACACGCACACTGTGCTTTGTTTCAACTCTGTATTTTTGCTCTCTCCTCACTCTCTGCTCTCCTTCTCTTTTCATCTCTCCTCTTCTATTTTGTTGCCGTACAGACCTAGCAGGCTGCCCTGACTCATTTCTGCTAACGGTCATGGTCAGAGAGTCAGAGAGTTTGTTTGTCAAAAGATTGTCTGTGGGGATACGAATATCTTGTATGCGTTTTTTTTTTCCTTTCTTGTGAGCAAGACATATCTTTCATATTGAGATATTATTGATGTGCCGTATGGGGCAAAATGTCCAAGGTTTGACCAGCAAAGCCGCAGCTTTTTCATGTGGGAGTTATTTTGAAAGCTGTGTGTGACTACAAATGGGCTAGTTATATATGTAGTTTTAGATTTTCTAATAATACATGCACAAGCTCACGCAGACAAAAAATAATAAAATTGAGCAGCTTGTTTATATTTCTGGGGTGTTGCCTGATCTCTTAGATCTATTGATTTTGAAAGGGTACATTCTTCATGTTTGGGAAAAAAAAAAACTTTTCCCCACGTGATCATCGTCATCCATCAGCAGCAGCCATAGTTTTAGGGCTTTCAGAAAGTAATGCTGAAAAGTTCTTGTGCAGTTGTGTGTGCTTGCTGTATAATATACATGTACAGTATTTGCATTAGGGGTTGACCCATAGTGGATAGTTTAAAGGCTGATATAATAACGATAGTTTGGAGAAGGAAAAAGCTGATAACTGATTAATTGACTGATATCGCCCCTGATTCAGTGACACTGAGCAGAGACCATATGATTTCAAAAATGCAAAATGAAAGTAGCTACATTTAAAAAAAACAAAAAAAAACAAAAACTTAACTGTTCAAATTTATACTGTATATAATTTGTATGTTTGAGCTTAAAATTCATATCACAGTATTGTCCACAATAATCACAATTATGCATCATTTTGTGTCTTTAGAATCTAAACATCTAAAGTTTAGATGTTGACAAAGTAGTTTGGACCACACTGTGTGACCACTTCTACATCCCATTGGAATATAGAGAAAAGTGATGCTTGTAAAACAGAGATGAATTAAGAGGAGAGTTTTTCCAAGATAGGCTTGGAAAAGTTAGAAACACATGGTCTCCAAAATGAATCCTAATGCATGGATGTCATATCTAGTGTTCAAATAAGAATACTCATCTGTTTGTATGACTTTGTTCATGTTAACCCCCCAACATGGCATCGTGACACTCATCATTTCATTTCCAGATCACATGTAGATGAAATTATACTTTTTTTTTAAGTCTCATGAACTCATGATCATACAGTGTTGTTTATATTATTTAACGATGTAAGAGTTAATAACAAGTTTTAAAATTAAGGTTCTATGATTATTTTGCTTGTAAATTGGAGTCAACATGTGAATACATCTTTCCACACTCTTGGATAGTCTGGACCCGGATGCAGATTTGTTATCCCATCTTGTTATACCATCTGTCAGACTCTTTAACCTCGTTTCTCAGATCTGCACTGAGGTTCCAACATTTTCATTTCCAATATGTCGTGTACAAACCAAAGGCTTGCTAGCACCAGAAATCATCATGGAACCTTATTGCAGATTGGAGTTTTAGTGACACATGTTTAGGACATATGTCCTGGTTCAAAAGGCTGCATGTGGCAAATCTTTGGGCCGCTACTGCAGATCTGCATTAAGGTTCCACGAAAATAACTGGACCAAGTTGTAGAACACCAATATGCTGTATCACATGACACCAACAGAGACATGGAACATGTGCACAGAACAGATGCACATTAGAAATAAAAAGGTTTGAAATTAATGCTGCCACAAATATCTAAAACTTTGGGTGTGGCCTGTTTGGTAGCTGGGGGTTACTTTTTTACAAATTATGAATATTCTTCAACATTTGACCCCTACTCTTCATATCTTGAAAAAAATTACCTGATTCTATGATGGTAAGTTTCCACCAGTGGGTCTATCTTAGAAAAAAATTACTCTTAACTAAAAATGCTTAACATTACAAACATTTGAAGGTGACAAAAATCCAAAAGATTGAAAAATGTAAATAGGCTTATAAAACCATTTCAGATGAAAGCAAACAATATTCAAAGACACAAACACACACTAGGTACTAAGCGCTGGCCAATGCTGGGGGCTCAGGATAAGGAGGGAGGTGATGGAAACGGGGACAAACACACACATGTCAAACACACACACACCAGCCAGTGCTGGGACTTCAGGCATAAATTAAGGTAGTGGGAGCAGGTGTTTGTACTGGGCAGCCTTTGGGTCAGACGGGTGAATGGATGGACAGATGGATGGAGGTGTGTGAGCGACAGACAGATAGAAAAATGAGGGGGGCCTCTGCCTTATCAGGCCGGGGCCAGATGACTATAGCCCTCTCTCCTGTACCCAGCAGTCAGACTGGACTGGGCAAACTGCAGGCCAGTAACGCAGTGTGAGGTTTGACTGGTGAGGGAAAGCTTTGTGCACACTGTGTTGTATGTGTGTTTATCCCAGATGCACAGCAGGGTAAAGCAGGCAGGTAACAGCCAGCAAACACACACACACACACTCGCACACACACACGTATACAGAGTACACAGTGTGTGAGTAAAATTCACAAGGCTCTGCGCCAGAAACACTTTGTGTTTCACCTCGGCTTTGAAACAGAGTGTCTTGAGACACAGGAGAATCTATGATTAATTATAGGTTAATCCTAAACTGTTACCTCCTAACAGGTCTGTGTGCCATCGTTGTCCGCCATTAGTCTGAAGCTGCAACCTGCAATTAAAGCATGACATTTAATCGCACCACTTTGAGTTGAGAAGACCTTTAATCAGCGGCTATAAAAATTGGAGTCTGTCTTTTTAGGGTGAATAAAACTGACTTAATAAGAAAAGTGTGATTTGTGCCTTCTTTGTCAGCTCAGCTTGGTGATTTTCTCTCTTTTTTTGTGTTTGTGTGTGTGTCCTGCCAGGAGCTTGTGGTGAAGACACTGATTGTGGCTGAGCCCCATGTCCTCCACGCCTACCGCATGTGTCGCCCCGGACAGCCACCAGGGAGCGACAGCGTCTGCTTTGAGGTCTTGGGCTTCGACATTATCCTGGACCGCAAACTCAAACCCTGGCTACTGGAGGTACAACTCAGTGTGTGATTTTAATTAAGGATGTGTGTGGGTGTCCTGTCCCCGAGCATTTAATTTGTTTCTTTTTTTTAAAATCATGATTCATAATTAGAGCGACCAGGTTTAATCCACTTTATGAGATACTGCACAGCATTTTGGTCCCTTGTCCCCACTTTGTCCCACATATGGACACACTATTTCACATTTAGACTTTGAAGACAATACAGGAGTCAAGCAGATTAAAGTCAGGTTTACACCCAAATGTGTGACAGATTTTGACAACATTTTTAGAAAACCTGCAAAAAAAATCTGCTGGTTTCAGAGTAAAAGATCAGTAAAAGACACTGATATACTAAAAGATTGTGATCAGGAGATTATTTTATTCAGTTTGTTGATTATTTTGTTCATTTTTGTTCATTTGGTTTATTTTTTCATTTTGTTTCGTATTTTGTTCATTTTGTTTCGTATTTTGTTCATTTTTGTTCATTTTGTTCATTATTTTATTCATTATGTTGATTATTTTCTTCATTTTGGTTCATTTTGTTCATTTAGATTTTTTCACAAAGTTAAATTACAATCACTTCAGTCTTCATTCTTATTGAACTTTGTTCTTCTGTTCCTATTTTCAGCAGCAGTAAGAGAAAACACCAGGTTGTGTAAAATAGATCTTAGGAGACAAAATGTACTAAAATGTGTGTTTTTGATCAATGATTTTTTAAAGTTAGACAGACATTACATCTAATTATAAGTCTACATCTCAGGATTGGTAACATGTCCCACATTGTCCCACAAAAACCTATTCTTTGTCCCACATTTGGTTTATTGGGACCTGGTCACTCTGTTCATACTAGTGTTATTTGTAGAGTTATAGAAGTCACTTGTAGAATTGTATCGAAGGATGTGAATGTGTGTGAGGCCTGCAGTCTGTCTACGCTGCTCTTTGGTGACAGCGGCTCCTAAACTGAAATCACGTGCCTCACACTGACAGAAAGCATAAACACACACTGATTTTGCTTACACACAGTCAACCTTGGTGCGGAGAAACACACACAAATACTCTCATATTCTGTATTTATGCACCTCTGAGCACAAGGAGAACCATACAGTCAAAGGAACACACACACACAGTCATAAACATAGATATATAAATAGACACCACAAACATGCACATACAATTACATGCATGTTTGCATTCATAAACATCCATACATACATCTAGGAATACAGGCAGCAGGGAAAGCAACGACCCCTCCTCCTCATTTAAAAACACACACACATGCAGGGAATGAAAATATAGGTCAAGACATCAGGTTGACTTGTAAGACACCCAACCCTCATTCTCTCAGTGTCAATCTCTCAAGTGTCAGTCATGTCAAGAGTGGGATTCATGCTGGCAGTCCACTCCAGGTTTTCCGTCTCACCGTTCTGATGTCAGCCAGTCAGTTAAAGCGTGACCTAAATCCTTTAACCCAAAGTGGCTGCGTGCCTTTCTCTCTCCTCCCCCCCACACCCCCACAC
>JAPQRN010000019.1:24155705-24170101 GCA_037367275.1 Coranthus polyacanthus
AACACCCCCCACCCCTTTTCCCACAAATTGACTCAAGGATGGGAAATGCCTCTGGGATAATTGTTTGTTTTTCCCCCCATCATGCCAACCCAAAATAAATCTCGCGATTTCCAGAAGCCCTCTGATTTGGAAGAAAAAAAAAAAAAAGTGACATCTGATATTTTGTTTGAGTTTTCAGAAGAGCCATCGCGGAATAAGGGGTGTTATAATTACCCTACCTGACTCTTTATTTGTGTCTGGTTTAGCAGTTGAACTATATGACGAAAACAAAAAAAAGGATGTACAATTGAGAGGATTTTGTTTCTTTTGACTGTGACACTATATGTCTGCGTTTTGGGTTCGTGTGCATGTAAATGTGTATGAGACATAGCAAACAGCCGTGAATGCAGTTGTTCCACTCCAGCAGTAATGATCCCCCCTGTGCTAGTAGCAGCTCTCTATAACCCTCATCAATTAACATCCCACTCACTCACACACAAACACACACACAAAGACAACCCTGCTTCTCTTTCACGCAACATTTACAGCAACAATCATTTATTTCCAAAATTCAGCTGATTAGTCAGGGGATAGTTACAAGCATGGAGACCACTTCTCAAATCCTCACCGTACAACGCTGTCAAGTCTGAAAATAACTTTATTACCACTTTTTAGCCTGTTGACATTCATTCCTATTCAGCGGGGACATAGCACGCAGCCGGGGCCATAGGCTGCTTGCCACAAACGGTACCCTATGGCAAGCCCTCAGGTCCAAATTAAATTTTTCAGCACATCGCTTTGCAACATTTTGTGGTAAATTGAATCTATTTCAACCCATTTCACCATTTTTTATTTTTGTCCCCCCATGCTCCCTCCCTCCAGTCTCCTCCCAGAAGAGAAAAAAAAATTGTGTCAGGAATCGAAAAACACAATCTAAGTGTTACAGGTTTGTTTTGAATTTGGGACCTGCGGCCTCTCGAGTTTCCTCATCTGTGTCACTGTGAATTATACGTGCCACGCCTCGGCGGGAGCTTTACCCAGACTGCCGTTCCGACACTGTCTTCCTCTCTTACTCTTTAAAATGTCAAAGTCGGTTGTTGGGCATGTGAACATACAGGCCAGGAAATGAAAGTTCAACCTGTGTAAACTCAAAGCCGGTCGGATACCTGAAAGTTAGATGGTATCGTATGTAAGGAACTGTCAAATGACATTAGCCCTGCCTTTTGTATTTGCATTTTTGTCTGTCGTCTGTGAGCCTGGGGAGGGAAAAAGGAACGCGACTGCTTTTTATATCTTCCAATTACTCCTCGAGAAAGTAGTCATCATTTTCTTCTTTTTTGGGGGGGGCGGCAAGGTATTGAAATAGTTTAACTGGAAACTGCCTTTATTAGAGCAGCAGCACACTATACGACACCACTGAACCAGCACAGAGAGGAATCGTTGTAAATATACTGATAACAAATACAGATACCCTGGGAGAACAACTCACAGGCCAGCACACACCTGCTAAATAGCTTGTCACTAGGGTGAAAACAGAGAAGGCAAGAGCGATGCTTCTTAAACTAAGGCCAAGCATGAACCAGACCCATTGTGCGCAGAACAAGTATATAGAGAGGGAAGAAGAGAAGGTAGAAAGAGAGAGACAGGCTTTTGTGTGATCCTTATCTTAATTCAGTGGGGTTTTCAACACAAGTTTTACCTCCTATTGACATTCAAAACATCAGCACTACATCGCTGCACACACATACACACACACTTGCTCAAATGGCGTAACCTGAGACGTTTGCTTTCATTAAAGTGGCCCAGACGGCATCTGTGTCTCGTATAGGGAAGGCGTTTCATTGAGCTGTGATCTTCACTTCTCTTCACACACACACACGGGGCATGTTGTTTCCATGTGTTGAGGGGACTAGACATTAATGTACGTTCATTTCCTGGAGACTTACACTAACCTCAGCCATGACAATATGTCTGAAATCTTACAGAGAGCTGGGTGATGTGGCCAAAAATATCATCACAATAAACATTTTCATATCATCAATATTATCACGATAAGTGTCAAATCATTTTTTTTTTTTTCCAGTTTAAAAGGCAGATTTTTGGTCCTGAGTGAAAGTTGTAGAAACCAGACAGTTATTTGTGGTTTTTAATTCTTTCAAGATGAAACAAGATGAAAATGGCACAAAAGATAGAACAAGAAAACAACTTAGAAAACACAATAAGGTGAAGACACAAGATGAAAATGATTTAAAAGATGAAACCAGACATATCAAGACAAAAACACACTTGTAGTCCCTACTTTGTTTTTTCTTTATTTTGATTTAATGTTGTGAAAGCCAGTGAAACAAACACAACGAGTGCAGTGTCGATGAATGATGAGTCGATGAAGACGAAGTAAAAGATGGTTATTTGTTGTTTCATTCATTTATAGTCCTAACATGACAAAAACGTGACAAACCGAAAAACATTTGAAACTCAACACATTTTACATGAGTAAAATTAAGTAGAACAACAAAACATTGAAACATTTTGTTAGTGTTGTAGAAGAGAATGTAAATAAAATAGGCCCTAAAGACAAAAAGATCACGATAACAATAATTCTGGTTTCATCACCCAGGCCTATTATTAGTCCAACCTAATCCTTACCCCAAAACAAGTGTTACGCAAATATTTGTCCACCTGCGTAACTCACACACTGGCTGCTTCGTCTCTGCTTCACATTGTCATTTCCTAGACTTTCCGTGCTGTCATTGTGTTTCGAAAAGCAAAATTAAAGTAAAAGCAGAACCAAAGTGCAGGGGAAATAATGTGCACACATATTCAGTTCATTTCAGGAAATGACACAGGCCTTCCTCATAAATTCTGAAAGCACGTGCGCTGTCTTGAAATTGGGCTTTGTGGGTCAAAGAGAACAGCGGGCTTCTCTAAATCCAGCGTGAGTCATAAAGAGTGCATTTACTCGATGGCAAAATATAGCAGTGGGACAGCATTATCACACCTGCACCCCTCTCCATCCTCCCCCTCCTCCTCCTCCTGAAGTTTATCCAGGACCCATGTGCTGTAAGCTGGCATGACCAAATAATGTCAAATGGAGTGAGGAAAATGGAAAAAATATTACTCAAGGTTTTGGGGGTGACGGACGAACAAGAAGAATTTATACCAAAAAAAAAACAACCTTTAAATGAAACCTTTAAAACCAACCTTATGTTTGAAACTGAACCCCAGAAAAAAACACATGAGGTCTTTAGGAGTGTCCGTGGATGGAGGCCTCATTACAGGCTTTTTTTTTGTCACCATGCCTGGACACAACAGAAAAAAAAAAAGAAAAAGATCTAGCTGGTCAGTGTTAAAATAAAAAGAAACAAATGTTTGTAGTAGTGAGCATAAAGAGTCATTTGAAAGCTGCCTGATTAGTGCAGAACTCTCTGTCTGTGCAGTGTTTCAGTGGATGCATAGAAACTGGAGGTGGGTTTAATGTTCACTACAAACACACTGTATTACATATGCATTATAAAGCAGTTACAACTGTATATGCAACAACCATGATGACAATACAGTACAGTACACAGTATTTCGAGTTTGAACTAACATCTTAGCATTATAATAGTTTTGGCGAGTGTTTGTCATGTTTGGACCATGAAAGAATTTAAAACCACAAATAACTTGAAAGAAATAATGATCTGACATTAATTGTGATAATTCTGGATATCAACCTATATGAGAATGCTTATCATGAGAACAGTTTTGGTGTTATTGTTATTGAAACTGAAATATTTCTTCACTATTTTCACATCTTTTTCCACCCTGTGAGATGTGACTGTCTTTGATACTGTCTTACTTCATTCTATTGTTACTTGTCGTTATCAGTCATTTCTTTGTGTTTTTCAGTAACATATTTGTTATTTCAATCAGTTCTACCCTCGTGGAATTTTTGTTTCCAAAGCCTAAAAGGCAAACAGAAATGTCATTTTTATTCGTGTCTTCCAGTTTTCAAAGCCAATAAATGGATCTTCATCTTCATTAGGCTAATACTACACTAGTGTCAAAAAATGAACAGAAAAGGAAAATTAAATTGCAATTATTTGTGTGACAATCATTATCTAAAATGTCATGATTGTGACAGCCCTATGTGCGTGTGTGTTTGGTTGTCCTGATCTAGAGCTCGACCAATAGTGGGTTTTGAAAAACCAATATAACAATGATAGTTTGGCGCAGAAAAAAAAAGATTAATCAGCTGATTTCACCCCTGAAAAAAAAAAATCTGAAAGTGTCAGAAATGAAATCTCTGACTTGGAGACTGGATAACTGTTGAACAAAACATGTAAGAAAAAGTGTTGAATACCTAAATAAACATGAAAGTCAAAGCAATTAATCAAGAAATCTGAAACTGAATGTCAAATTAACTGTAAGAAATAGGTGATTCAAAGTGTATTTTTAAATGTTTAGCTCCTATTTTCCTTCAAAGTCAGTAATTCTAACTGAGAAGCCTAATACTAGCCATTGACCACTACTGGAGCCGAGTTCTGCCGATACTGATAGTGTGTAAAACATCCTGATTGACCAAACTGATCATACCGTCAAACTGGAGCCCAGTTTTTGGGTGGAGCCTTGCTTAAAACGCACAAATTGAGTAAAAATCCATGTACGTAACATGCAGTTTGATTAGCGATGGCTGTGGTTGAACTACCAGCTCATGTCTTTTGCCGTGTTTCTTCCTCTGTGGCGCAGTGCAGAGTGACTGGCAGCTAATGAAGTGGGCACGGTTAGGTCACTGTGGCACGGGCTTCGTTTGTTTGTGCCTCAGTGTGTTTGTGTGTGTGTGTGGGTATTTACAACAACAGACCAACAGACTGCAGCTGGACATGGTCTCCCCCTCCTCCCGCCTCAGGGTTTGGTCTGATCCCTCACCCCCTCTCCTCTCCTCCTCTCCTGTCCACTTCATCCCTTCCTGCAACTTTTCCTCTCTTTCAGCGCTCTGTCCCCGATTGTTTCAAGATGAGTTTGTTTTTTCTCTCTCCATCCCTCGGAGCCAACATAATCCAGACTTCCTTTTTCTTTTGAGTTTATATACTGTATATATGTGTGTGTGTGTTTGCGCTAAAGGGAGTGTTTGTGGGCAGTAATCTGCCCCAGCCAGTGTAAACACATGCCACGGTCCACACAAATACATAGAAAGACACACATGGATCCCCCTCCACAACACGCACACACAATCACACTGACAACAAATGAACAACGACTGCTGATATGCATTCTGTTAATTTCCTGTTCAGAAAAAAATAGCAATTCAAACTAATGTAGCTGCACTTGAAATTCTATTTTATCCGTACAGAATGAGATAAAAATTTGATGTCCTTACCGTTTAGAGTTACCGTTTAAAGAGCACCTGTTTTTCTCTGAGTTTTGGAAGAAGGATTTAGAGGTTAGTCTGCCTTTCACATATTTCCTCAGGAAATTCGAGAAGTGTTTTCTTAGCCCTACGACAGCCTCGTCGAACATTATTGTGTATTCAAGGTGATTAAGGAGGAATTTACTCGCTACCTGTGCTCTCCAAATAAGTCTCATCCCCTCATGATTGCATTTTCTGGGCTGAAAAATGACAGAGAGCGGATAGCGATGGAGAGTACATACGGCCTGATCTGGTATACTTAATTATCTTTTCAGTCTCCCTCGTCCCCTTCACCTTTCATTCCCCCTTTTTTGCCTTTGATTAATCTTTGGCACTTAGCAGTAGGATTCTCTTATTTAAATGTCCACTGGTCCTTTTAGCTCGGAGGGTGTGTGTGTGTGTGTGTGTGTGTGTGTGTGCTTTTCAGCGTGTGAACCCCTAGGTGGCAGTAGTTACCTACGAGCCGCTCTTTGGCTCAGTAAGAGGTTTATTAAAGAATAATTAGAATGATGTATGGGACTGTCTGTCTCTATCCACATCCATTTTCCCCCAACATGACTATTTCATGGAATAAGTATCAAATTAGGTGTGCGCAGGGCCTCGTATGTGGGGCAGTTGAAAACGCACCCCAACATTTAGTCATTTATCATCAGGCATGTATGGCAGTGCCGGTGTGTGTGTGCTTGTGTGTGAGATGTATATTCTGTGTTTATGAGTGACATAAGGAACAATGGCGTATAGCGTGTGAGGTTGCAAGTGACAGAAAAGGGGAGGATATATATTTTTGCATGTTTATAACCTCAGGTATGTTTTTTTTTTTTTTGTTTCTTATTTGGCTTCTTGTCCTTCATGTCCGTACTTCCTCTTTTCAAATATTTTTTTTGGTGTGTGTGTGTGTGTGTGTGTGCAGCTTTATCTGGTTTATCTCTCAAGAGAAATAAAAATAAATCAAACAAAAGCAAAACTGTCTGTGGCCTGCCAGACAAGCAGTCAGCCAGGTCAGGTTGACTGGTTGCTAAAGCTAAGCGCCGGGCCGCTCGCTCCCAGGACCTTTACCGGCAGCTCGGTCTGCTCAGCTAGAGTTTCCACCATGTTCGACCACTAAAAACGCCACAAAAAAAAAAAAAAAAAAAGAACAAAACAGTGATTGATAAGATGGCTGAAACAAGAGAGCGACTTAACAGGGCGACCAGCTGTCTGTCTGTCTTTCTGTCGCTCTGCTACTCATGCTCTCTCTCTCCTCTCCCTCCCCTTTCTCATTCCACCATTGTGCGGCAACAAACACTCCATTCTGACAGCGGTTGAACTGTGCCGATACCCTTGAGTGTGCGGGGCCGAATGGGAGGCTTGTCAAAGCAGTGGTTGTTTACACTCTGCCAGGAATAATAAGAGGGGGGTCGTTTTTTTTTCTGAACCGATTAATCATGAGCAGCCCTCGCACTTGTTTGACGAGTATTCCAGACGCAAAATAGATGTCGATGGGGGGAAGCAATTTGTTGGTGAAAGAAAGCAGCTGATTGTTGTTGATCCATTGCTGTTGCTATGTTATTAAGGGTCGGTGTGACACAACAGAAGCCGGCAGTCACAAACTGTTTGATGCCCGCCAGATTTTCAACAATTAAGGAGCTGTACGATCATTGTGTGGATTTGTATGTATTGGCCCATGGCCCTCTGTAATAATAGTGTTGTTATTAGGTTTTTATTTTCCTCGATGGCCAATATGTATTAGATAGCCTTGACCAATACGCTTAGTTCTCACTTGCTTTACTGTTCCACATTAGCAGACCGAAGACTGAACCACGTTCAGTGCGTGAACAGAAATTCACACTTGAAATTAATAACTTGTACATTAGTGAGTGATATATAATTTTATATCACAAATGTTCGATAGCGAATGGTTTAAAATAACCATGCTTTACCTCATCACATTTGATTATTTTGTTCTTTCATTTGGAACTTTCATACAAACAATTCCTGTTCAAAATGAGCCTGTTCTGTGTTGCATTCACTCTCAGACAGGAAATATGCTCTTGTAAGACATTACCACAGCGCCGCCATCATACTAGGAGCGAGTCAGAACGGTCTCTCAATGTGTGAACACAGGAATCTAAGTTAGCGGCTTTCGTCAATTTTTGTAAATTAATCCTCAAATTTAAAAAAATGACTCAGATGTTTGTATCTGGACATCAGTCTTCTGTCAGTTGTGTCAAAACCATTGATAGTGTCATAATCATCCTATTAATGAAGAATCTTCAGATGTGAAGCTTGTTTCTCCAGGTCTCAATGTGGTCTGAGACCTTTTTTGTGGTCTCAGTAATTGTTCTCTACTAAGATGGCAGTGACTTTGGTAACAACTCGCGCTATGTTTTGTATCTGAGATCTCCTATCTATCCTTTTCTCTTTTTTAATCTATGTGTGCTGTGTTCATGCCAAATGTCATGTCTTCATCCAAACCATGAAGAAGAAGAGCCCAAATGACAAAAAAACAGTGTATGATTTGCAACACAACAACATAATATGAGAATAATATGAAATAAACATATTTTTCTACCGTCACACAACATATGTTGTCATATTGCTCAACCCTAAACTAGTATCAAATCAGAAAAACAATGCAAAATATGACGATTGTACCTCTCCTCCCTGCACTTTACTGTAGGACCTGCTATTTGTAGGCAATTAAAACCAAACAGACAGTTGTAAAAAAAAACATATATAATAAGGATACCACGCTGTATGTCACAGCTGCTGTCATAAACACTTGCAGGTTACTTTTGTATCATAGTCGTGCAACTCCAGCTGCAGAGAATTGAGCAGCTCCATGTCTTGCACAGAGTGTGTTAAATGTCTTGCAGCTCAACCTTCTGATCTGGGAATAGTTAAATGAATGATCAGATGATGATAAATCTGTCCTGTGAAAAATTACAGACTGATACCGTTACTTTCCTATGTGTTCGTGCTGCTGTTTGACCAAGTAATATTTAGGCTACACTGACATGATGCTCATGCTGAACCAAATCAAAGCGGGAGTAAAAAGGAGTTTCTAATCTTTTCATCTGACATTTTTATTGAATGCGTCTTGGAGCAACTGAGGGCTCCTTTAAGACCCTGCCAGAGTCACTTAAGGAAATCAGAGTGGGGGTTTTGGGAGCCTGCAGGGGTTCATTAGGACCAGACTGGTCCAACTTCCTCTGCCAAAGAGGAAAAGGAGAACACAGAAACACAGAGTGAGAAAGGAAGGAGAGCGAGAGAGAGGTAATGGCCAGACAGTCCAAACTAGCAAGCGCAGGGTGGTGGAACGAGTGACCAGAAAACTGGGCGAGAGATGGCAAGAAACAAGAGTGGGAAGAGCAACTAAGCAGAAGAAGAGTACGGCAGGCGAGTGTAAAAGGAGAGAGACGAAGGATTGAGGGAGAGCGGAGAGAAGACAGCAAGCGCTGCGATGCCAGTCTACCCTGTGACAGCTTGACACCACAAATCAAACTAAGAAATGAAGACAAGTAACGAGACAAGCGTCGCCAGGATCACTGCCAGTCTGGCTGTTACCTATAGGCTACTGCTCTCTAAAGCCATACTCTTTTCGTTGCAGCTGTCATATCGAGGAGAGCTCTAAATGGAAACAGACCTTTCCCCCTCTCTTTCTTTTGTAGTGTTTTCTCTTTTTTTTTCTCCTTAGGTAAGGTACTGTAGGTCGAAGTCCTTCTCAGTGCACAGGCGGATGTATTGTGGGCTTCATTCTATTGAGTGAAAGAGTTGTTTTTTTCCTCTTTGCACCAGAAGACATTTATCACTTTACTCCTCTCCCCCTCCTTCTGATAAATGGTTGCTGTATAGAAAAATGCACATGTTGGCGTACAAAGGCCCTGCCGTACAATCCCACTTCATGCTGGTGAAGATTTAGTAACTCACTTGTGGAATTTGTGGATCTATCCTCTTGATCTGCTGTGGCGCAACAGACTCAGAGAAGTTTAAACAAATGCTTCAGTTACAGTACATCATAAGATTTTATAATGAGACCATGATAAAAAATGTTATATCAGTCAATGTCAGTAAATGTCAAATCATTATTTCCTTCAAGTTTAAAGACTGATTGTCAGTCCTGAGTGAAAGTTGAAGAAACCAGATGGTTATTTGAGGTTTTAAACAGTTTGTTAAAGACAAAAACGAAAGGAAAACTAGGTATAAATGCAACAAGATAAAAACTATGTCTTTATACCTGGCAGATTTCAACAGGGTCAGCAGCGCAGACAGCTGATGCTAAAGACGCAACAAGACAAAAGACGCAACAGCATGAACATGACGTAAGAGACTGTTGCAAAAGACGTAAGAAGACGAAAATGGAAAAGACGCAACAAGTCAAAAACAACATAAAAGGTGCAACAAGACAAAAACATAAAAGACACAACAAAACGAAAATGTTGTAAAAGGCAAAACCAACATAAAAGACACAAATGATGTAAAACATGCAACAAGAGGAGAAAACCACTGCAGTCTGTGATTTCGTGAGTCAGTACTTATTTTGCTCATTTTCTTCATTTTGATTTCATGTCTGCTGGTTTTCACAACATTGGATCAAAATAAAGAAAATGAGAGTAGTCTGATGGTAATGTTTTAGCTGAGAATGGAAACAAAATAAACCTAACCTAATAATCCTGATAATGATATTTATTGCATTAACATAGTTTCATTTGTCATTTGTCATTTGTGTTTTCATTCACCTATTCCCTGCTTCACACAGTTGCATTTGTTTAGATGTAGATGTTTTGCAGGCATTTCGGTGTCTTCAGTGTCTTACTGGAGGATCATTTGGGAGTAGCCGTGTAGTGAACAGTTTCACTGATTTACGGAAGTCTGCCCAGATTTTCCTTTTTACAGTTGTTTCTTGATCCAGATGGACAATCTTTAAGTAGTTACTGGTCTTTTTTTTTTTCTACCTGCCACATTTCAAAGTAAAGTTGTGGGAGCCTAGTTGTGATGTAAATATTATCTTACTTTGCTGTTCCGAGATCTGCCACACAGCAGTGAGCACCTTTGTGTCAGGATTAGTAATGGCTCATAGAGAAGAAGGGAAGAGAAAGAAGGATGGAGATTATAAAAGCTTCCCCCTGCAACCTTTTTTTGAAATTTTTAGCAAAAATTCTGGTTCCTACTGGTTTTCTCATCGGGCTTTTTCACCGTCTTTTACCCATTGGAGGTACATTCTTGCTGCTCCTGATTGGCAGATAGAATGGATCTATTATTTACTCCGAAACCCCTGATTGGCTTCGTATTGCTTTGTGACTGAAATCCTGGTTTGTGATTGGCTGTGCTGCTCTCATGTGTTCAACTGTATCCAGCTGTTTTTTTTTTTTTTTTGGTTTTTCATAGAAAGGATGGGAACAGGACATATAATGTTTCTGACACAAAAACTCACTCTGAAAGACTTTTGGGAATAATAAATTCCCAGCAACTTTTCGCAGTTCTTTCCATCAGTAAAACATGTTTTGGTATATGGTTTATAAGTAAGTTATGTATGTACATTTAAATAAAACACTTTCAAATATGAGGAGCTATAAAGACAATGAGACAATCAGATTTTGCAGACGTCGCCCCCTTAGATCAGATCCACCACGCTGAATAATTCCACTATGTTGTGAATACACTAAAGAAACATATATGTTATTAAATTATTACTATTACTATTATTACTATTACTATTATTAAATGAATTTTCAACTATTTTTATAATCTAGAATTGGTTTGACTCAACATTCTATGATTCCATCTTTTTAAATGTGCATATTTTCTGGTTTCTTTGCTCCTCGATGTCAGTAAACTGTATATACTTTAGAAGAGTTTTCACGTATTTGTACTTGATTATTTATTTTTATTACTTTTATTATTTCCTTTTACTCTCTACATTTGAACACAGATATCTGTACTTTCTACTCCTCAAAGACTTGTTACTGTGTTTTTAATACATTTGAGTAGGTTTATCGATTGTTATGTTGCATCACTGCGTGTCCTCACAACATCAAGACTGGAGCAGTAGCACAGAGAAAAGACAAGCTCTTGGTGTATAGAGCAGTGCATATCACACGACAGACATAGCGAAGTAACAAGACAAGTCAGACATTAGAGGAAGACTTGGAGAGACCAGTAGAACTAATACTGACATGGATGACATGAGGTCCAGTAGCTTTGCATAGAAACAGCTGATAGAAATGTAGAAATACCTTTTACTGTTACATTTTGAGTACATGTCAGAGCTACTTTTACTTGAGTAAAGAAGTTGAATCATTACTTTTTCTTTTACCATAGTATTTTTTTTTTACACAAGTATCTGTACTTCTACCAGACTAAAGAATGTGTGGACTTTGCCAAACGAGATATTTTAGACATCATCTTGGGCTTTGGGAAACACTTCACCATTTTCTGACATTTTATAAACCAAACAATTATTCAAGAAGGTAATCGATAGATTAATCAACAGTGAAAATAATCCTTAGTTGCAGCCCTATATTAAAATGTCCTCTCATTTCTGGATCGTTCTTCTGGGTCAGCAACAAATTGATCAGTCCACACAAGTTCATTTAGGCTACTTTATGAATCTTGCTTTATTGTTTCTTTTATACAGACTTATTGTAACTTTATTTCATAGCTTGACATGTTTCAATTGCTAAACTACCTGCAATCTTCCTCAAAATAGTCACATACTGTGACACTTCTTGTCAGCTGTTTTATGCAGGTTTGGTCGTCCTACCTGGGATGGACGACTATGCCCCCTGTTGTCCGACAGTTTTTGGAGGACATATAGGGGGCATATATGTCGTCCCACACCTGGGATGCAGTCCTCCAAAAACTGTTTAGCAGTGCACACATGTCAAGGTATGAAACAAAGTTAAAATAAGTCTGTATAAAAGAAACGATAAAGGAGGAAGAAATTGATCATGTTGATAGATATTGTCATTCACCATGTGTGTGATTTTGTTTCAAAACAATAACTGAGAAAGTGACCAAAATGTCAAAAAGTGTCCTGTCTCCCAGTGGCATATGGGACAGACCTACCTTGTGCAAAATTTTAAAGTTAGAATGTGCTGTAGATTTTGAGATACAGACACAAAGACATACAATAACCTCTAAGACTATGTTTCAGCTATAATAAAACACAGTCTTTGTTTGTTCAAGTTGTCTGCAATGAAACGTTCTTGCACCCTCCAATGTTTATGTTTACTTTTCCCTACATGCTGCTTACACACTAGATTATTTCTGATTTAAATTTAAAATCAGATATGCCTTTTTGTGCTAAAAATGCATCATAATTCTTATATGTATTTAATAATAGTCACACATTCACTCTGTATACCTTCATTAAACCAAGATGCAATAACATCACCCATACCGCACATCACCCATACTATTCTTCATCCACGATAAAGAAAAACCAGACGGCTTGTGAATTTGAATGGAGGTTGGAGGCGATCTGACTTATCTCGACAATCATGCTTTATCAACCTGAGCCAGTCTTTCGATGGGCATCTGTTGCTTTGTCATTTGAAGTCACCTCAATGGGAAGACACCATTCCAAAAAAAAGAAATAAAAAGACTGCCAGTTCATTCACACTGCCTCTGCATTTCTCTCCATTTACTGGTCCTTTTGTTGTCTCACACAATCTCTTTCTCACCTTGGGAGAGAGACAGAGGGAACATAACAAAGAGCAAAAAGGAACAATTGATTTGTTGTGTCAGGTATAATAACTGATATCTGAATACCTTGCAACCACTGCTGGAAATTGTTCTGTTAAGAAAGGTAAGTCTGCTCTTGAATTTTTTCCCTGGGTGATACTACCTTTTGTACCTCAAATCACAGGTGGCTTATTCTGTTCTCGCTCAGTTGCCTGTCTCCGAGCGTCGCTGACTGTATATGATGGCACTGAGCTGAGCCGTGTAATTCGCTGATGCTTACAAAGAGATTACCGGTGGCTGTGGTATGGATGGGTGTCGTAGTGCGTGGCTGTGGTGGGTATAGTAGGTTACAAAGTCATGGACCGCTGACTGTGGTTGGCTGAAAGAGACAGGGTTACTTCCAGTAATTGGTGACATTGTAACCTACATATGGTGTGTGTATCTGCACATACTCTTCTGTAAGCACAAGCATACACACTGTCAGGATTTATGTCCATGCAAAGGAAAAAAAACAACTCCTCTTCCATTTCTTTCTTCCTTCTTCTGGGAACAGATCCCTTTTTTTCCCCAAAGATGCCCTAAATCCTCTCCTGCTACATCGCATTGCTGTCTGCCAAACTGATCAAATAAATAAATAAATAATATGAGATGAAATACGAGAAAAATATTCTTAAAATGTCTCTTTCTTCTCTCCTCTTGGCAGATCAATCGAGCTCCGAGCTTCGGGACCGATCAGAAGATTGATTATGATGTGAAGAAAGGCGTGCTGCTCAATTCTCTCAAACTCCTCAACATTAGGTACTGGTCTCCTCTGGTCCTACAGACACACTCTCTTTCCATCTAGTGTACCATTAAGTTTCCAGGTTCAGTAGCAGACACAAAGCTCACGAACCTTGTTTTAAAGCAGTGTAAAGATTCAAGTCGATTCCCATTATTGAGTGTTTTTCCAACTACTTTGAAAACTTCATTCCAGCCTTTTATGTTGTTTGAGTTTCAGACTGACGACTCAGTTGAAGCCTTAGTGTGAAATAGGGCATAGAACTGGTCCAGTTTTATTTTTGTGAACAGATCAACAAGCTGTGTGTACATGTGTAATCTACAGCTATACATAAATACACCAAAAAAAGTTTGCCTCATTGGGTAAAAATTCCATAATCACCTTTGAGCATATTGTAATTCAAGCGGTCTGACAGGAAATGAGAATTCTACCTGACGGCAGGTTTTGGGTGCTCATAGGTGTTTTCAGACAGGTAATTATTGACCGCTGTAATTAATACCTGTTTGAAAGTTACCCAAATCAAGAGAAAAAAAATTTAAAATATACCCCTTCCTTCTGTAGCTCTCTCCTCTCGGTCCAAATCAA
>JAPQRN010000019.1:24210695-24222311 GCA_037367275.1 Coranthus polyacanthus
AGGTGACCAGACAAAACATGAAATATTGACGACTTCTGCCCCCGATCAACGATTATTTTCATTGAAGATTAATCTGTTGATTATTTTCCTGAATAATTGATTAATTGTTTGGTTTCTAAAATGGTGAAAAAGTGTTCCCCAAAACCCAAGTTTCAGTTCAGTTAATTGTCACAGAGGAGGAAAAAAAACAAAGTATTCACATTTAAGAAGATGGAATGTGAGAATTTGACATACAAGCTAAAGTACATTTTAATATCACTGCTGTGTTTTTCATTTGCATTTGCATTTTTCCTTGCTGTCTCAACATTTTTGGATTTGAAGAGGGAGAGACAAAAAGAGAGAGCTGCTCTCTAATCCGCCCTCAAACCAGACAAGACTACTGCTTAGTTTCTGGTTTTGACTGCACATGCTGTGGTCGTTAATATCACATACACACTGGGCCACTGAGCCAGTGTGCCACAGCGCGGCTCTGGGAGATTTAATGCCACACTTCATCTCCAAAGCCACCCGGCGATGGACGGAAAGCAGAGCGGGAGACGAGAGAGCTCGTCAGCGACTAGAAGGGTGGCTGAAAAGAAAGAAAGATCAGAAAGAGGAAGAAACTCAAGTGTGCCACAATGACTCATTGTTCCTCCCTGCTCCCCTTTCCCTCTGTTTCTCTGCAGGTCGCATGCACTGGAAACCTCCAATCAAGTCTCTCAAATCTAGTCCCGCCCCGTCTGCCTCCCCGACGCTCTCGGGCCCAATCAGACGCTCCATCTCCTGCCCTCGCTCCATTGCCTCGCTGTCGTCACCCAGTGAGGTGCGGGCGTTGTCCACACGGCCATCGCCCACCGTCCCTCTCGCCACGCCCCTCGTCAGGCCGAGCTCCGCCACGCTCCGCTCTCATTCGCTGAGTCGCAGTGGCTCCGCCCACCGTGTGCCTCATAGCAACAGCCTGGGGACCATCCACTCCAACATAGTAAGAGACTACACACAAAATGGCAGCGAGAAAGTGTCACATGAGGTGTCAGTCAAGGAAAAGTCGACTATATTTATTTCATATAGTCAGGCTGTCATATCCTCAACACTGATCCGCTTCTCTGAGTAGTTTTAAATTAAACATCGCAATTCTACTTCACCAAAATCCACTTTTCTTTTCTCACTTCTCTCACTTTTCCACTTTGCTTGTTCTTTCTCCTGTGGAATATATTTTACCCCAGTCCACCGGAATATCTTAAAAAGCTCCTTCCGTACTGTATAGACCTACTGTAGCCCACAACAATGATCCTCTATTGTGTCGCCATCTGTTGCTTTCCGCCTGTCTCCCTCATTCCCTTTCCTACTTTACAAGTATGCTGGTAACCTTTGGATACACTTTAAAAAAACACACAGAAGAGAGTACTTTTTAACACCGAAAAGAGAGCTTGAGTGGAAAACCTTTTCTCGAAATAGGTCACAGAGTTTACCAGCTGCACCTTGACATGTGGATTTTCCTTTTTTTTCCTTTTTATTGTTTTACACAAGAGCAAGCTGGTACAGGCAATTCAGGTACAGCGAGAGTCAGATATAATGTTAGCAATAGTAAATTCCGGGTTTTTCCATTGGTTTTCATAAGTGGGGAGGTTTTAAGTGAATTGTTATGGAGGAATCTGGAAGTCCTTCTGCAAGATAACATTTCCATTTTTCCATAAATAATATAGAATTTAGCAGAATTTTGGATCATTTTTATGAACATATGTGTACAAAAATTTGCACCCAAAACATCCAAGAAACATAAAAACAAAACTTGCTGAAGTGCACTGAGGACCAAGTGCAGTCATTATATCTGGGGAAAGTCTCTTTATTTAGTTTGATGCTCTCCACATTGATTTTACATGAATTTGGCTCAGAATGGTTTGGCTGCTTCACCTAGGCCTTAGAATGGTAGGGAAAACCCTGAGTAAAATTATATTTAAAGTTTCATCTGAAACATTTCTGTGGAAACATGAGTTTATAGGATGTCTGTAGGCCCTTAAAAAGTCTTAAAATGTCTAAAATTCAGTTTTATAAACATTAATTAGTCTTACATTTGAGTAAGTAATCTGAAGTAGGGGTGGGCAATATGTCAAATACATTTTATCGATGGAGTTTTTGCTTTGTGAAAAGTGTGAAAAATCTGCTAAATCACAAAAATAACATTATCAGTTTATGGTGGAAATGTGACACCTATTCACGTCAAAGGTAAAATCATGAACAGCTCATAAGTGTTTCAGCTGGACTTCTGCTCAAAATAGTCAAAATGTTCTGCACATTGAAAACATATCAAACATATCTGTGTTATGGGATGCTTTTAGAATCAGACTATAAAACAATTTGACCACAAGTGATTAAAATTTTTGAGTCATTTGAGTTGATGATTAATTGTCACACAAATGTGATTAATGATATTATTGTCTATTCTGTTAACTTTATGCCAACACATATAAACCTAATAATAGATAAATTATGCACATACACCTTATGAAGAAGAAGAGACATTTATTGACTTAGTTTGAATTTTGAAACATACAAAATAAATTATATTTCTGTTTGACTCTGTTAATAGAAATTGAACAAAGCAGATATGACAAAGCCCATTACTGTTATAAATATAATAAACCATAGCGGAGCATAGAAAAAGAATGAGACGCAAAAAAATTAAAAGCATTAAAAGAGCACCAGTCAAATGATGGTAAACTTTGTGGAAATAATGATTAAAAAAATTCCCACTGCTGAAGAACAGGATATGTTTCTACGGGGAGGCAAATGCCAGTTTTCTTACTAATATACACTGATTTGTTTCTCGAATTTAAGGTTGTCTATGTGTTTGTGCATTTAGGGTGAACCGCTGATAAACCTGAGGAGTAAAGAGCAGGAAGCGGAGCTGGTGCGACAGACTTTGGCCGCTCTAACCGCCATGAGGATCAGGTTTCCAGGCAAGACCGAGGAAGAGGCAGAGACTGTGCTGGATGAGGTGGGTGCACGTCTGTTGTGCTTCATATTTACAAGTAAGATAAAATATAACTGAATTTAATAAAATAACTGTCTTTTATGTTGTTTTTGTCTTGTTGAATAACAACACAGATAACACTCATTTTCTTTATTTTGTCTTTTTTGTCATTTTCATCTTGTTGCTTTTTTTCTTGTTGCATTTCTACATTGGTTCTGTCTCATTATTGTTTACGTCTTTGCATTTTGTTGTATTTTTTAAGTCATTTTCATCGTGTTTTTTTCTTTTACGTCATTTTTGTCTTGTTGAGTCTTTTACGTTTCCGTCTCATTGCATCTTTTACAAATAATTTTGTAAAAGACTTCCACTCAGGACCAAAAGTCCGCCTTTAAACTGGAAAGAAATAATGATTTGACATTTATTGTGATAATTATCGTTATCGACTGACGTGAAAATGTTTATCGTGCCATTTTTTTTTGGCCGTATCGCCCAGCTCTGATATACAGATGCAGAAACAAAGTGTAGAAAATGAAAAAAAGATTCTTCAAAAAATGAGGAAAAGACTTTGGAGTGAAGATGGATTACAAGTGGTGAACAAAAATCCAGACCCGCTCTATTCCCAAAGCCCCTTCTGTGGCCAGGTGCGGTCATTGTGCAGCCTAACTAAAAGTGACCTCCACGCCTCCCTCCGCAGTAGACTGTCTGCTCTGGCTTGGCTCCCATTGTCTTTCAAACGACCCCAGTGACAACCTGTCGGTCAGTTTGCGGGTCCCCACTATTCCCCACTGCTCCTTTGTATTAATCAGTGTCTCCTCTATTTCTGGTCAGCTCTCTGTGTCCTTGCATTGTTATTATGTGCAATGTGAATTTGTATGTGTTTGCGCTGCTGCTAAAGCTGTTGCTCAAATTTGGGTTCACGTGAAATATTTGTGTACAAACAGCAGATTTGGCTCATGTAGCTAACTGTAACACGCTTGAGCAAACGTATAGAGATTATGTTTATTATGTACAGTGCAGTGTGTGCTGTTTGAAGCAGGTGGCATGCTCAACATTTACAAGTGAAATAGATAAAGCTGAAATGGATGGTCCCTTTCATTATAAGAAAGGAAAAACAGCCTCTTAGAAAATTAAACAAAAGAGGCACAGGCTCTTCTTTAATTTCACACCTGAGGTGGCACATCAGCGGCATATAAGTATTATGAAAGCGTCCGTCAGTTCAGTCCACACTGACCTTAACCTCTGTTACTGCCATCGCCGTCCTTACAACCAGCTGTCACAGTTCAGGACCAGAGCTCCCACAGCGCTGAGAGGACAGCAGCCGGCAAAGCAACTTCAACAGGAAGATTTAAAGACAGGCAAAAAAAGTCCAAAAAAGTCTCATTTTCAGTGAGCAAAAATGTAACCCCCCATTTCCAGTTGGGCCAATTTCTACAGTGCAATAAAAACTAATATGTGTGATTTATTAATTAACTTGAACCTTTATTTAACGATGAACACAACACATTCAAAGGGACAAAGACAAAATGAGTCTTAAAAGTTTATAAAAATAAGTAACACTGTTGTATCAGATTCCACAATCAGCTGATTCATTGGTAACAGGTCAGAGGATGATGATTGGACATAAAAGGAGCATAAAGCGCATCCACCAAAGACTTAGTGTTTACAAGGATGAACTTGTCAATCAGTTCAAAAAGAATATTAATCAACACAAAATTACAAAGACTTTTGGTCTTTCACCATCTACAATAACTAACATAGTGAAGAGAGTCAGGGAGTTGAATGTGTGTGACCTTTGATCCTCAGGCAGCATTACATGAGAAACCGTCATGTTACTGTGATGAATATTGACAGGAGGACTTTGGAAAACCATTGTCATTTAACACAATCTGACACTGCATCCAGAAACACAACCTGAAACTGTATCACACAACGAGGAAGAACTAGATCAATTCTGTGCAGAAACAGCGTTAAGTTCTCTGGACCTGGGTTCATCTTAGCTGGACTGAAAGACAGTGGAAATGTGTGCTGTGGTCAGATGAGTCGTTTCAGCTGGTTTTCAGGTTGAAAAACACCATCCAGACTGTTATCAGTGAAAGGTGCAAAAGCAGCATCTGTGATGGTCTGGGGCTGCATCAGTGTCCACATGTCTGACCTGCATATGTGTGAAGGTACCATCCATGTGGAGACAGATTGAATTTTACAGAGACACAGAGTCTGTGGTTATTTCATCAGGACAATGCCAGACCTCATTCTGCACCAGTTCCAACAGAGTGGCTTCATAGTCACAGTGTGTGTGAGCTGGACTGTCCTGTCTACAGAGTCCACATCTGTCTATTGAAACTGTACTTCAGTTCACACACAGTGGTAAACACGTTTCTGTCCCAACTTTTTGTGTTGCACGCATCAAAATCTAAATTTGTTTAATAAGTTGGTCAGTGAAAACCTTTCACCTTTCACCTTTTTGTTCTTTGTACTTCAGTTAAATAAACAAATGTAAGTTTTTATTGTTCTTGGAAAATGTCCCAACTTTTCTGGACACGGGTTTGTATTTTTCAATCTGATAATTATCCTGTATAGTGGATATTGTGTTGGCCTAATTATTCAGTGTGTGTGGGCTGTAAGTGGTATTTTTCTTATTTGTCTACTGCGCTTTGAAAAGTGAAAGGGCTAGAAATCACAAAGGGCTTTAACTCTAGTGCATCTTGTCTGTGAGGTAGCCAATGTATTTACCTCCCGCTGTGAGCTTGCAGTCACATACAGCAGCCGTAGCCTGAGCACAGCCTTTAGTTTGTTTCATTCCCTAGACTAAACATTTAGATAAGGTGATAGAAGTCAAAGTTTATGAGGGTTTCAAGGGTCCTTAAAAAATCTTAAAAAGTCTAAACTCTAAATCCAAAGTTGTAGGCCTTAAAATATCTTATGTAAGATTTTAGAGAGGTCTTAAAAGTTGATTAGATTTAATGCCTACTTGAAACCTGTTGAAATAACACATTTAAAACCAGCTGCACTTTGCAAGAAACGCTCAAATTAGGAACTCTGGGTATAAAGGCATTAGAGTCGCACGGGGAGTCGGAAAAACATAAAGCAAACAAGCAAACACCTGCTATTACCCAAAACTGTTCTGCGTTCACATGAGGAGCATCACCGAAATCCGGGTCCAACACAGCGGTACATGAAATACAGCTTTGGAAATAATTATTCAACCACCTGTGATTTTCTGTACAAATTAAATAGAACTCAACTCAACTCAGCTCAACTCAAACTTCATTTATATAACACCTTTCCTGCAAGATTGCAATACGAAGTGTTTAACAGTCAGCTGTTCAAACACAAATACAGCAGTACGTGAAAGAGTGCATTTCAGAGTGAAGCTAAAATACGACATGCAACAACACAAAGAAGAAACATAAGAACAATGTCATTTAAAACAAGTACATTTAGATAGTAAACATGAAGAGCAGTTAAGAGAATATGCTAGGCTTTTGATATAATTGTCTTTTTCAGGATCAGATGTTCTTATTTTATATGTTACTTGTTGTTTAGAAAAGTAGGTTTTTGTTGTTATTAATTTAAATACAGTTTACTTCTTAATTAAATTTGTAAAGCAAACGTTTCATGTGTGTTTTGCCAGATCTTTGCCTCAATTTTGTACACTAGAAAACCCTGATGGCTTTACAAGTCACCTTAATTATAGTTATTTCCAAAGCTATATGTCTTAAAGGTCTTAAAGGTATCTTTAACCTTTGATCATCCCCTCTTTTCACAGAAACCTAACACTAAGAACAGAACAGAAGAAGTGTAAGGCCAAAATGCAAGTATTGGAATTCATCTGAAAGGGAACATCTTCTACTTTCAGTGTTAAAATGTGTCTGAAGCACAACCTAAACAACACCAGCTTAAACATGGCTCAAATGTAACCCTAACCCTACCCCGGACCTGATGGATGCTAAGAGGTTTAAGCCTTTAAATGTACCAAAAAATGCAAAAATGTAACACATCTCAAATTTCCAAGTCAAATCACATTTCACTTATTTATTTGGCTCACATCACATAAAAAGTATGCTACTGCGTACTGCAGGGCCTTCATCAGAGTGTTTTTGAGCCGAATAAATAAGTGAAATGTGATTTGACTTGGAAATTTGAGATGTGCTGATGTTTTTCATTTTTTGGAACATTTGATTTTGGGTTTAGCTCTCTACTCAAGAGTTATCGCTGAAGCGCATCCTACTCCTCCAATACAGCCTGCAAATGTAACTTCTTGAACAGAAACCCTGGATAAGCATGGGGTTGTTATGATTAAGGTGGCCAATGCAGAATGGTTCTAAACTCATACAGTGTCCTCAGATGAATGGGAAAAAACGAAACATGAGTGTGTGTTTATGTGTGTGGCATTTGGGTGTGTCGGGGGTTGCGAGAGACAATTACCACCACACCTGTACTGTTAACAAACCCTAATGAGAGCACCATGGAAACACAGATGAGCGGCTGCACCTGTACTGTTTACTCGTTGCCTCAGGAGAGAAAGAGTGTTCACTTGGCATGAAAACAATCTTTGGCATTTTATGTTTTCCTTGATTTAAAGTTGAGGTCTAATTGGGCTAATGATGTGTTTGTATCGGAGTAATTACCTCCTTTATCTTTCACTCAGGAACATTTTTTGTCACAATTGCAACCAATGAAAGATGAAATGTATCGAGTGCGTTTTATAATTGAGGGTAATTTGTGTACGTACGAAGCAAATTTGACAAATGAGCGTGCGTTTAAGGCAGACAAGGTTCACAAGGCGTTTATTGAGGGAAAATACTAAACAAGCAAACAAGCAACTTCCTGAAAAGCAAAAAGAAAGTGTTTACTGTATACCTTCACCCTGTCTCTGTGAATCCAAGGGAATTGTGTTGTGTTTTTTTTTTTTTTTGTGTGCACTAGCATGTGTGTGTACACATAAAGTTTGCACATGAGCTTCCCATTGGGAGCACTGTTTGCAGGGGATCTAGCGTGGTACGTGAGAGGTTTATGTGCACCAGCAGGGAGATGTAGAATAAGTCAACACGGCAACAATAACAGTGCCTGTAGGTACACAGTGATGTTAGCACTAGGAGCAAATGCATGAGAATATCCTCCACAGCTTTTGAACATAACAACACATGCCCCAAGGATTCATGACACACCCGCAAAACACAGGGTTTCTCTGCAACCCCCCCCCCAAAGATTACCACTCATATTTAATTATTATACATACAGTAATTATCCATTACTGTATGTGCTGTGTTTAATCACCATAGAAATATACAGCACTCATACAGTAATGACTGCAAGTTATTTTTCTATAGTAGTCTGCCTGTTAGAGACTTGGTGCCAGATTTACTAAGCAGAGCAAATTAGCATAATGCTGCAACCCACAAAAAGTACCTATGGGAGTGTCCAGTTCTGCGGGTGATCTACTAACAATGTGCGAAGTTACGAACACAGGCGCCACTTCATTTCAATAATGATTAATGCAATCTACCGAGAGCAGCGCAAATTAGCACAGCTCCAGATCGCGCATAGACACACAACGACAAGGGTGAGCTTGTTACTGGTAATGTGACAAACGGGTTTTTGCGTATGTGTTTCTGTCAGGAAACAGCAACACAGACTGAAGAGGGGCAGCAGAAGGAGAGGTAGAACTGGAGATGTTAATGGATGGATATAACTATTTCTGTACCAAAAATACTTGAATTGAATGTCCAACCACTCACAAAGGGACAGTTGAACACCCCCAGGAGGCACGGAGGTGGAAATGAAAGATTACATGACACCAAGGAGACACATGGAGAAGTCACATTTAGAGGCTACCATAGGACTGACTTCTGAATAACAATCCACAACACTGTGTTTGTATCAGACCTGACAGGTAGAGACTTTCATTCTATATGGTTGGTCCCTCACCGAAAAGCCACATGAATTTCAAATGTCCAAAAACACATGTGACACACATGGGAAATGTGGCTTTGGAACAAATTCCCATCTGAAAGACACAGGATTACATGTGAAACCCATGTTACAACATGTTTCCCATGTATCATGTGATCAGATGTGTCCACACGTGATTACATGTGGATTACATGGGTTTCACACATTGCACCATGAAAATGATTCAAAACCACATGAATTTCACATGTGCAAAAATACATGTTAAAACATGGGAAATTCATGTGTTTTTTGGCTATTGTTTTTTTTTTAAATACCTGTCTGTATGGGAATCACTTGGAAATGTTATTAAGCTGCAGATTTCATGGATTTCATAGTTTTTTGTGAGGATGACATGCTTCATGACACAAGCTTTATGACACTTATGTGAAAGTCAGAGTTTGTCAAACCTCTGTTTGATTCTTGTTGAGCCTCCTGGTCATTTGGTAACATTCGGTGTCTATGAGCTCTTTCCATGAATGATCTCAGTACCAGGAACAACGCAGGTGAAAATGTGAGCTGTTTTTTAAATGATGTGTTCTGATAACGGGTTGCCCTGGTATTCAAAGTAAAGAGAAAATTCTCTCTCTTCTAGCGCCTTCTGTATGTCCTCAGCAGCGCCTCTTCCTGGTCAAAATATTGCAGTCACAATAGCTGCTAAATGGGTTAAGACATGCTTTTTTCTGCATTAAATAATAGTACAATTTGTGATAAATTGGCGACCACAAACCTTTGTAAATTTTGTGCACAAATAATTTAAATACTCACCTCCCCACATTTTGCACTCTGAAAGAGAAACTCTTACAAATCATGCACAAAAATAACTGTCCACACCTTTCCATCACTAACTTTGTGCTGTGCCTCATTAGTATATCTTGGAAGTAGCTTATTAGCACCATAGGAGGGTTTGCACTGGCGCAAAGCATTAGTAAATCCTGCCCTTAACATCATTTACTTAGATATGAATTAAATCAGTCAAGTGCCAGTAAACGTAAAAATAATCTGTGGTGTAAAAGATTTCAGTCGGTCAAAAGAGATTAGGAAATGTACCTGTAACGCTGCACTTTGACCACAGAGCTCATTTAACAGCTGGCGATTCAAATCTAAAGAAGGACTTTGAAGAAGTAAACAACCTCAACTAGTTTTGCATGTCTGTCAAATTAATGATAAAGCTTTGGTCTATGATGCAGTAAACAGTTTCATACGTTTACATGATATTTTCTGTGATGCCCAGGATTAATTTCCCAGGAGCCAAATAACATACTGGCATCGTAGCTCTATAGAAGTAGTGGTGATATGTTTGAAAATGGAGCTTTTCCATAATGTAGAACTATGTGTGAAATCCAAAAAGTCATTACTTTAACAGATAGATGAACCCAGAGATGTTACAGACCGATTCCCAGTCTGGGCTCAAAGTGTGAAACAGACTCTGCCAGTGAAGGTGTGTGACTGTACGAATGAGATCGACACCATGTCTGCAGGTTTTTTTTGCCTTTTCTGACACACACACTTCTAAATTTAAAATACTTAAAGAAAACTTTGACTCTGCTCAAGTATGATGCTCCTCAGCATGGCAGTGACAGCTTGATATAGAGTTGCATTCTGATTATAGGGAACCAGTATAGAAAACTTTCTCTGTTACTTTAGTAAGTCGTATTAACTTCAGGCTTCTTTTTTAGCACAACCTAATTTGATTTTTGTTTTTGGCAGTGATTGAAGTGCTCAGCACAGCAAAGGCCATGTTCTAGCACATGGGTAACATTTCATTTTGATAAATGGCTGCTGGGAAAGACCCTGTAATGCTCTGTCATTCATTTTTTTAAGTGGTCTGTATTACAAGTTTTTGCGTGTTTGAAAGACTTTCACTTTTGCTCTTCAGATACTCGACAACTGGAAATACCATAAACCAAAGGTGGCCTCCTATTGGCTGGTGAAGTTGGACTCAACCAAACAACGGAAGGTGAGTCTTTCCGTAGGTTTTGCTCAGATTACAACACATTTCATTGTCCTTCCAAAGAGTTCACATCATGATTGGCACAGGTATGTACTTTATAATCTGTTTGATATTTGTAGTCTGGTTGGGTCTGTACATTACATATTTCCATATAAAAAGAGTTGAAAACAATTTGCAGGAAGACAAAAGTATGTGTGAGAAACCTGTGTCTGGTCTAGTTATTACCTCCACCTCTTATGCTTCTACCAGCGCTTTTCTGTTAGCAGTTTATCATCCACAATTTTGGACAAACCGCCATGAATTGTCCTGATGACACTGACTACAGATGATTACATTTTGGCTGTTCTTGCTCAAAGGTCAAGGTCAGTAGAAATTGCCATTTGTTAACAAATTAAAAAATAAAATATTGCAAAATGTGCATCAGTTTTGCATAATCAGGACCAATAAGTGCTTAGAGTTAAGGGGTAGTTTTACAAACTGCAATTTCAGTGACTTGTATATTAAATTCATATTAATTAATTAATTATTAATTAATGTTGTTAACAAATAGTAACAAAAGGTGTCGACCAACAGTGAATTTTACAGGAAAAAATCCTACCGCTGAAAACCCGTTATGGATGTCTATCATTGACTTTCTTTCCCTTTATTACAAATCAGTTAACGGTTGAACTGAACATCTGAGTCAATTTAATAAATATCTCAAATAATTCGCAATCACTGAACATCAAACGAAAAGTATTTGATCAATAAATGTTACATGCAT
>JAPQRN010000019.1:24222411-24234305 GCA_037367275.1 Coranthus polyacanthus
TGCATCAACTTTTGATCAAATACCTATAGTTAGAAAAAATGTCCTTTCAATCAGTCACTGTATTTTGTGCAGAATTAACTGCCTTGGTGGAGGTTCTTGTCATAACTTATAATTTATAGTGAAGTGCTCAGACACAACAGATCGAATGATTAAACTTATAGATATCCAAATTGACCACATTCCTCTTCTTATACCTATATAAATTGCCTTTCTCTGCCTTACAGTCTCTGCTGTACCCCTGTGTGGAATGGTCATTGTTAAAACCAGTGAACATGACAAAGTGTCTCTGCTCCTACCTATTTGTTTGAATGCTTTTGAGCAACTTTTAAAACATGAAAAATAATCCTCAAATCAAACATCAGAGGAAAAAGTCCAAAAAAAAAAAAACAAGCATGGGGATCATTACCATGTCAGACAGTGAATGGTACAGACACCAAATAGGATGTAAACAAAACAGACGAGGGGACAAGACGTGAAATGGCATCCAGTAGGCGTGTCAGTAATGATGTGATCTCTCAGCCGCTGCTTTCTGCACAACTGTGCTTGGCTGTGTTGTGGGCTGTGGTGCTGCAAGCTGATGTTTTATTTGGAGTGGAGCAGCCTAATGAGCAGCAGACAGAGGTCAGGAATGTAGCGCCCACCGCTCTGCCATCTGATTACCATACCAAAAACAGATCTGTGTGTGTGTTTACTTATCTATCCGTTTGTCTGAGTGTGCATACGTGTCTCACTTGCCTCACATTGCTATAGGGAAACCTCGCCTTTTCACATCGCAAACCACACACTCACGCGCACGCACACACACACAGTTAGATGGGCATGTCAGTAATGAGGAGCGAAGAATCAACGTCAAAAGAGCCACAGCGGTGCACTCTGAGTGCGGTGGAAAGAGAAAAGAAAGAGGGAGGAGGAAGAGACACTGAGGCGGGGAGGGCTCAGGGAAATGCAGAAGGGGAAATGGAAGGCTGGCGCAGGTGTCCTCAGACCGCCAGGGAACTTCTGACACCTTCTCTCCAGGACTGTCGTCGGTACAGCAATTAGTCCTTTCCCATGCTTTCCACTGTCTGCCCCTGCACTTTTTGTCCTGCCACTACTACAGCCTCACACACACACACATTTGTGATGCAACTTACAGTCAAACCAACTTAAACTCTCTCTGTATGTGTGTGAAGTTTAATGAAATTGCATTTGCCTTTGTGATTGTGAACTTTAAGCACAGAATTAGAGATAAAGAGAAAAGAGCAATCTTACAGTTGGAACAAATGCCACTTCATGCATATATTAGTTAGAAATACTATCAGGGGTATTAATTTCCTTCATTATAAATGTGCTTGATTTAAATCTTTTATGTTCTTGTTATTTGTTTGTTGTTTTTTTTTATTTTGCCCATTTCCTTTTTACTTTTGTTGTCACTCAGGTGCTGGACATAGTACGCACCAATGTACGTTCTGCACTGCAGCGAATCTGGAGGGAGCCGGATGTCGAGAGCCTCCACCTTTACCGCCTCTTTAACCGCGTCTTCAACCGGCTGCTCTGGAGCCACGGCCAGGGCCTGTGGAACTGCTTCTCCAACACCGGGTAGGTCACTCTCAACATTAAGATGTGACCTGGGTGGAGAGGGCAATGTAGAACAAGGTTATATCTAATGGAGATTAAGACATGATTTAAAGGTGTGAAGATTTAGGAGGATCTAATTGAACAAATGCAATATAATAGTCAGAATTATATTTTCATTAGTGTGTTAATCACTCAAAAATTGTGGAGTTGTTTTTTCCTTACCTTAGATAGCAGGTCGCCTTTCACAGAGTTCACCATGTTGTGTCGTTGTGTTTCTACAGTAGCTCTGAAGGACTTCCTCATAAGGTTGGGATGGTGTAAACATTTTCAGATTGGTTTGATATTAAGTCAAACAACTAGATGTTGCACTTGACTCAGTAGACGCAGTAGACTCCTGAGTGGAACGTAATGAGACTGCCAGAGTGTAGTGACTCCAGTCCACTTGGTGGCGCTAATGCACCTCTAAGCTGGATTGACAACCAACAATAAGCACTAAATAAATAAGAGGAAGAGGCAGGGAGTGAAGCGAGTTGCTTCGTCTACGTTTTCAGCTTCACCTCTTGTCAGCTTCAAATCCGACACGTTGCCATTTTGGTGCAGTTTAAGGTTTCTTTGAGGCTAAGTCTGTCATGTCTGTCACCCAAAAAACACATGAACTTTGTAGCAAACAGATGCAACCTGCTCCGTGTTCATCGTTGCTCCCTCTACTGAAATGCGATCTCCTTCAAGTTGTCTGCCTTGCCTAGGCAGTAAACTGCTCATGGCTCTTCAGACACTAGCAGCTCTGTTAGTCTGTTTATGTCATGTTGCTTATTACTCATGCAAAATAAGTTGGATTTAGCATTGGCTTTTTCAACTTTTCATAACAAATGTCAACCAGATTAAGCTACACTGGACCAGGCTGGCAAACTGACCCGATTCTACCAGTTCTTTGTGCCAAATATCTGGTGGCGTCTAGCTTTAAGGTACATTACTGTCACCCACTATGTTTGAGTGTGGACCAAAGTTATTATCCCCTTAACTACAAAGCCCAGAACAGACAAAACAAACGGCGACTCTAATCAGGGAATTTTGCGTTTTTTTGCAGTCACTGCAGGTGAGCATGGCGGGGTATTCAGTTGATTGCAATCTGTAACTTCACCGCTATATGTTACTACTCATTTCTACTTCCATTTCCTAGCTCAGAGGTAAAAAAAAGAATAAAAAAAAAAACTCTAATCACAGCAATTCTAAGACGTGTAAATATCTAAAATATATGGTTTAATTGCCAAGTTTAAATTGCAGCTGTTAATTTTGAGGTTTCTTCTAGGCTGTCCTCATTTTAAAGGGTTTTCTCATCTGAAATGAATCGAATATCTAATATGTGATATTGTAATATATAAATAAAACTGAGGCCTTTACTATCTTAAAACAGAGCAGCTGAAAGAAAGTCTATTAAGTGATTAGTTGATAATTAGCAACTACTGTAATAATCAGTTTATCATCCAAATCATCTGCAGATGTGAATATTTGCCTTTTTTTTGTCCTCTGTACTAAAACTGAACATCTTTTTTAAATTGCATATCTCTTTATCAATCACACAAAACAAGCGCCTTAAGGGAAGTTGTGATGATCAATTAAGCTATTTTCTGACACATTGTAGACAGTCTAATCGCCTAATCTTGAAAATAACCTATGGATTCATGTATAATTAAAATAATATTTTTTTTGCAAACTTTGTGGAAAGCAATATCAACCAAGCAATAAATAATCAAAGACATAGAAACGAATGCTTTCTGCACCATAAAGAAGCCTGATTAAAGTTAAATATACACGTGGAATCTAATTCCTCAGTGTAAACAACGAAAGCCCAGGTGAATTTCCACTCTATTCATGGCATAACGTCAGTCTTTCATCTCCCTAAGCAGAAGATCCTGCACCACGCAATCCTCCCATGTCCTTAAACCCAGGGTTCATCAATATTCAAGTTTTAGTGACAGCGGGGACAATTTGCCATTTTTTATTCCATACGACTGGGGAAAGCAACAACAGCTGAATGACAGAGAATGAATGACAGACCGACCAGACCCCAACTACACTTTCCCAAAAGCTCTCTGGGATGAAAGAAACATGTTAACTCTGTGGAGACAGGGTGCAAATTAAGGTCACAAATCTGGGCTGTTAATCAGGGCTTTTTCACAGGTGAGACTGAAAAAAAAGCTGAGGGGAGGGACGGAAGCAGGAAGAAGGTGAATGGAGGTCTCTTACTTCTTTTACTTTGGTTTGTTATCTGATGCTTTGAAGTTTTTTTTTATCCTTCCAGGATTTTTTTATTTAATAATTTTTTTGATGTGACACAAAGTGGCTTCCTACAAGATGAGTCAGTGCAGTGACAGCCCACTTGATCATGTCCCCATAGGAGGCTTTTTACTGAGAAAATGAGGCAGAGGCGGTACCGTCCTAGTATATAGCAGTCCGAGTATATGATTGAAGAATAAGAGAGGTATCGTGTTAAAAAAGTAACCCTCACTGTCCACCATACTTTGACGTCAGGGGATCAAATCAGAGCAACTTGTCACTCTCAACAATTTCTTGGCGCAACAATAATGAAACTTGAAAATATCAAAGATCCCCAATAAAAATTTACAAATAAAAGTTATAAATCTGAAATTAAAAAAAGCCATTTCAGGTCTTTGGTATTTGGTCTGGAGCACATGGAGTCCATTTCTTCCAAAAAACACCTGAAATGCTCATTGGTCTGACCACAAGCCACAGTAATACTGATCCATGTGGTTCTATCGGGTCTAGATGAATGACGGTTCTTAATCCTGATCCATGTGGTTCTATCGGGTCTAGATGAATGACGGTTCTTAATCCTGATCCATGTGGTTCTATCAAGTCTAGATGAATGACGGTTCTTGATGGTGTCATCTGATGGATCAGAGATCACGGTGTTCATCTTAGACTTGAACCCTTGTCCTTTACACTGAAATACATTCAGATTCCTTGAATCTTTTCATTCTGTTCTTCATCGTAGAGGCTGAAATATACAAATCCCTTTCCTCTTTTTTTGAGGAACATTGCTTTAAAACTTTTCAATAATTTTTTCACACATTTGCTGTGAAACTGTTGATCCTCGGTCCATCTTTTCTCCTAAAGGACTAGATCTTTCCTGATGCTGCTTTTGTACCAAATCATGATTCCAATCACCTGTTCACATCACCTGTTTCAAATCACGTTATTTCATTATTTGAACTCATTATTAGTCTTGAATGTGTTTAATCCTGAATGTGATGAATGGATGAATATTTACAAATGAAATGAAGCTGACCAGACAAAACTTGAAATATGTTGCGTTCATACTGTCTACAATGAAATACAAGTCAAGGGACATTTTAGTATCACTGCTTTGTTTTTTAATTTGCAGTTTCTATATCATCCGAACTTTTTCTAATTTGGAGTTGGAAATGTGGGAAAACATTGGTTTGGCACCATAAAAGAAAGTTTAACAGCCCCTTTTCTACACCTGTAAAGTAATATATGTATGATATAGTGCCACCACATTGGCAATTGCAGTTACAAATGTGCAGTGCTTATTGGAAAATAGTGTTTTCCAGGAAAATACCAATAAGACTTTTGTCAAGAGCTGGAGGTGGCACAAAATTTGGAGCTGACCACCTCACAACTCTCTATGTAAGAAAAACTCTGCCTATAGAAACCCCCCAAAAAACGCTGTTTCACTTTGAGTTGAGTTGACTTGGCTTTTTTAGACGCATACATTTTGCTTCCCTCAAAGACAGACACATTAAGTGACACAGCTTGAGATGCATGAAGTTGCTCTCCACACGTTTCTTTCTTTCAGAAGACACACTAGCACCTTAAAAGAGATTGACACATGCAGAAACACACACATATACCACCCTGATATGCAGACAGCTGACATGCCGGTAGCTTTGTATAAGGTGTGACCCCACTGCGTCTCCTCCTCTACATATACTTTACGCTTCAGTTGTTGAGAAGCCGTGTATCCCTCGACACAGAGGGCTTAGAGGGTGTAACTGAAGTTGCTGCCCACAGATCTCTATTTTACTCCAACTGTACCTCTTTGACGGCCATAATTGAGGCCAAGTGAGAAGTGGGAGTGAGCAGCTGATGAAGATGAAGGGGATGATAAGTAGAAGAAGAGGGATCAGATGACAGAGGAGAAGCCAAAAGGAGAGGGACTGAAAAAGAGACATCGTAAAAAAAAAAAGAAAATGGAAGTATAGTTCCCTGGGAGGATTAGCCTAGCCTTAGCTCCCTGTGTCTGATCACAGCCCGCTCTGGGTGATCAAGCTAACTTGCTAGCGTATCATCCAGCCACCACCACCCCCCCAAAGCAGGCACGGCCCTGACATGGATGAAGCCGATGGGGGGTCCTGATGTCACACAGTGCAAGTGAAACGCACACCTCAAAAAGCACACTCCAAATCCAAGGGTCCTGCCCCCGCCACTCCTCTGCATCTCGTTTGATATTTTATCTGAGGGACTTAACAACAGTTGAACAGCCCGGCAGCTATTGTGTGCAATGAATTCAACAGGCTTTGAAAGCGACTTAGAGAAAGAGAATGGAAACACGCAGTTTTGAACCCTTTCAGAGAAAGTACCCCCCGCCTCCTAAGGAGTGAAAAGGGGGTAGACATCAAACGCACCCCCCGGAGTTCTGTGTCTCAGTTGTTGAAGCTCTCTCACAGTCAGGGGTATGTCCGGGGTTGTAAAGGGGGTTAACTGTACTTGGATTTGTTTCATCCTTCCTCTCCATGTGTCTGTATGTCAGTGTCTGATAGTGTGTGTGAGTGTGTGTATGCAAATGGACGGTGAAAGGCCTCACATATACAATACACTATATGCAGTATTTCCACACATATGACTGTATTTATGAGTAAAGTATACACTGTCAATAATTTATGGTAATGGGAATAAGCAACCCATTTGAAATGTGTGTTTGCTTTCTAGTTCGTCGTGGGAGACCATCTTCAGTAAGAGCAGCGAGGTGGTCTCGCCCCAGGAGCTGCAATGCTGCCGCCGGTTGGTCCAGCTGTGTCGAGACTGCCTGTTGGTCGTCTACAAGTTTGTGTCTGAGTCCCGTGGCTCTTTGACAGGACTCAGCCCCGAATGGGACGACACCAGGTGAGACCAACACCCAACTCTCTGATCTTTTCCACCAGAAGTTCTGTTTTTGAAGATTCTTATAGCATTCCTGCTGTACTAGATGTAGTATACAGTTGGGTGCCTGGATACATTTTCAAAAATTCAATAGAATAGGAGGAGAAAAGTTTATCCTAGTCTTAACAGTGGGTTCCAGAAGTGAGAAAGTCCTTTTTAAACAGACACTAAATTGCTGTTAAGAAAACCCCTCATTATGCTGGTCTTTGTCTCTTCACACTGAATCAAACAAAGTCTGCATGTGGACTGCACAGTGGCTCAGTGGTTAGCGCTGTTGCCTCACCCCAACGTTCTGGGTTCGATTAGCGGTCGGAGCAGGGCCTTTGTGTGTGGAGTTTGCATGTTCCCTCAGGTTTCCCCCGCCATCAAAAACATGTATACTAGGTTAATTCTCCTGTCAGTGCCCTTGACCAAGGTACAGGTTTAGATCGGGAGTTGGTCCCCGGGTGCTGCTCAGTGGCAGCCCACTGCTCCTAGGGTACTAGGATGGGTCAACTGCAGAGGTTGAATTTCCCTACAGGGACCTAAAAGTGAACTTAAACTGAACTAATGCCGCCCCAGTGTGTGATACTAGAGAACATGCTGGCGGTGTGACACAAGAGCATCAGCGTATAGTGCAGCATATAACATACACACAAATAAGAGCACGCTGCTTTCAAAACAGTAATGGCAGGTGATTCTGTCCTGTGCTCGGAGGGGTCTCTCGGACCTCGCTGTTTCCCCAATTCCCACACATTTGCACCAGCAGGGTCTTGATTCCTGTAGGTAATGATGCTAATAATTCTTCAGAGAGTTTTGAAACTCCTGGTGGCAACGCCTGCTCTCCCTTTTACACAAACGTCGATTCAGCTCTCACTACCTCCGCTGCCGGCTTAAAGGCAGAATAAAGGCTCACCATTCCCACCTTCAACAAGCTGTGTAAAAGGAGCTTATGACTGTAGTATACTGTAAATGTTTCATCAGTCATTTTACCTTTTGAACAGTCATAATAGGGCTGGGTGATAAAATAATCTCAAAATAGGATCATGATTAAATTTATATGGATAATGATGAGAAGCTTAGGACATTTTTACATGATATGGATAGATCTAACAGCCTATCACACGCAGACGAAGTAAATGCAAGACCTGCCAAGCGCCACATGCGGATAGATTTTCCGTTTGGTGAGTAAATCTCAGACGGCTGTCCAGCACACTAGAGGGTAAATGTTTGTACTAAAGTAGTGATGTTGTAAAGAAGATTCACTGTGTTTTGGTCTCATTCACAGACGCGCTGCTTCTGTTGCTGTTTGTGTCAGAGTTTGTCATCTACTGCGACAGATGTAATCTTGCATTCGAATACACCTCGTGTAAAAATGTTGTTTAAAACAGGAAAGTTTATATATTTTTTTCTTATTTTCCATTGTTTGCATAGTAATACATCTGTCATTACACTGAGGATGAAAATTCTTACTCAGGTTAATATTCAAAATATAATAAATAAAGTTTAGTCTCTTTTTTCAGGCTTCAGTCATCAAGATACTCTTCCATCTGGCAGCATTATCAAATTCTATATTGTCATATATATTAAATATGTAAACAATATTTTGTGATCATATTTTTGTCATATCACCCAGCCCTACAAACCATTATTTATAAGGTTAATCCAAATGGCTTGTGATGTCTTAATGTTTAGTTACAGTGAGATTAGGGGCATTTTCACACCTGAAAGTACAAACCAAGGTTAATGTTTGCGATACATTTAATTAGTTAAAACAGTTGGTTTTGCTTTCACTGAAGTTTTGGGAGTTGACTAATACATCCTGCTGTCATCATCTACATGTGCTGCATCTCCCTTTACAGACGGGAGTGCATCTGATGTCAGCATGTTGTTCTTCCGTCTTCCTTTTTTATTTTTCTTCTTCTTTGGTTTTTTGGCGACGACAGCCTTGCGTAACTTCCTGTGATTAGTCTGCAAGTGTGAACTATCCATAAAGTGTTTTCACACTGAACCAAGACCACCTCTTTTGGTCGGACCAAAGACCAGTCTTTGATCCGCATCATGAACCGGGGGAGGTTTCACACTTGCAAATTTGGTTTGGCTGAAAGTCTGGATCAAACGAGGTAGGTGTGAAAACGCCCTTAGTTCAAAACTACTCAATTCCAGACATGCCTCACAATGCAGTGTCTTTACAAAACAATGGCAAAAACAAAACTAAATGGAGTAATTTAATAAATGATTAACTTGTAGAGAGACACTTGAATATAGAGTGGAGAAAACTTTTAACAGCTATCAACATAAAGTCTTTCTCAGGAAACATTTCCCCTCTCTGCTCCACGGAGCCTTACAGCTATCATCTCATAATCCCCCCAAAAACAAACAAACACAAATCAGTCTCATTCTATTTTTAAGGCTGAGCCCTGCAGGAGACAGCAAGCGAAGGTTTGCAATGAGTGAACTTTTAAAGCACATATGCTTTGGGCTGGCAGACAGGAGAGGGAGAGGGGAGGGTGGGGAGAGGGAGCGTGCTGTTAACAGGAAATAATGGCCCACAGATTAGCACTCAGGTTAGCCCGGGGCCCCCCGAGGCCTGCTTAATTCAATTAGAGCCCAGATGAGCCTGTGCTGCAAATGACCTTACGAGAGAGAGAGCTCCTTTTTCCTGGGGCCTCGCTTTACATGATTCATAACTCTTACGCATATTTTAACAGGCTATCACTTTGCACGTACTGTATAAAACCTCAGCTGTAAAAAAAAAAAAGAGGGGGGGCTTGTGTTTGTAGTTGTAGAGCTACTTATGTTTTGACTAATCTGATATTGTTGCCATGGGTTGTTTTACCCAAAGCCATTATGTTTTCAAGATTTAGGAAAAAGAAGCATTTTATCGACCATATACAGATTTAATGCAATGGGATTTTATAATTTGAGCATGCACAAACTTATACGCTAATACCCATACTTTTGCAGTAGGTATTCTTAAGAGTCCATTTAAGCATGCATTGGTGTGTCTCTCCTTATTTCTTCTGTGTCTATATATGTCTGTGTAAAAAAGCTTACCATTTGCTGCTGGACCAGCCTCTACCCATGGCTCCACCCCTGCTGCTGTCGCTGTCGCTGCCGCTTCTTCTTCCTCTTCTTCCTCCGTCTCCTCGCCCCTCGACGCAGGTCTCTGCTTGGTTTAGTTCTGCTAAACCCCCCATCTTCCAGCACCGTCCCTTTATTCACTGCTTTGTGCTGCTGCTGCTGCTAGCACCTCACAGCTGTAAACAAAAGGCTTGGTTCCACCTGCCCGATGATGGTTGCTTTGGCCACAAAGCCAACAGTCCTACCATGGTTTCCTCCCTGTTTCCTTATTAAAGAAGGCATGATTACTGTTGTTTGTTTGATTTTTACCTTAGAAAAAATATGGCAGCACAATAAAACCTGGTATTCACATGGATTTACTAGAACAATAGCAACCATCCAGTCCAGTCTGACAATGACTGAAATTCGCCCCTCAAACAGAGGTTTCCCAGTCACAGGCAGTACCTCATATCACCAAAACCTTTTCATTGGGAGGGAGAGAAGACTTGGCTAAATGTGTTGATATATATTTTATGTAGGTTTAGTGGAAACTGTGGGAAAGACAGCGATGTAAAGGAGTTTATCTGGATTTGATCAGAAACGTCTCTGATTTGTTATTGGGTTTAATGGGTCAGTTGGATGGAACTCCTGTCACTTTGAGGCTTCTGACTCACAAATTCTGTAAGTCACTGGGCTTTGGGAGTCACATTGTCTGAAAGAGGACAAATGCAGCAACATTTGTGGTAACTATGGTGTAGTGGTTGTAAATGGCCTCAGAGTAACAGCAGTTTGAAAAGAAAGGAGCTTCTCTCCACTCTAAGTGGGAATATTCCGTCTAAAATCTGGAAAAAACATGAAACTTAAACTGTGATTTCATCAACAGCGTACTAGATATTGAGATACTGATTGAGTCCTGTAAAGTCTTAAGTCTTGTGACCCTTTTAAAGTTCCAACCATGTTTCTACATTACAGTATGGCAAAGTAATGTGGCTCCAAATAAAATGTTTTCACAACAGTGCTAAGAAAAGTCATAGCACACTATACCTGAATTTTTCACACGTTTTGATGTGTGATTTGTGTGTGTTTTCTTAAAGCTGTGGGACGAGTAACGTGCCAACATTCATACAGAAGAAGAAGAAGAATCAAAAAGACGTTGAATATTAATAAATGGAGTCTGTCATGGAAGTGCACAGAAAAGTGCTGTGAGAAGTTTGGAGTGTAGCTGGTTAGTGCAGCAAAGAGAGCATGAAGCAAATCAATCAGTGTAGCTAACTAACTACAGGGATGCTAAAGGTAGTATGTTAGCAATCTGTTGGTTTGGGTTACTATTAAGTGTATCAGTTTATATGGGAAATACCTTTGTTAAACACAGTTTTGTTCTTGTGTAACTGTATAGAGTATGTTTAATTCAGTCATGAAAGCTATATTCGTGATTTGGTGGTGGTTTGCTCATTAGCAAAACAGCAGCTGCTAACAGCAGAGATGAACCACCCATGTGTTTGTTTAAAGATGGCTGCGGTCTACTGGCTAACAAGTGAAATATAATCCAGTTTTCTAGCAAATCCAGGCGAATAACTGCGAATAAATGTGTGCTGTATCTTTCCTAAGGTAAAAATCAAGGTAAAAATAAGGTAAAAATCAAATGAACCACAGTCATATTGTTCAGTGTTTCACTTGAAAATTCAAATTGGTAATGTTTGGAGTAATTTCTAAAGTATGTTTCAAAAGAAATCATCATATCATCATGTTTCTGGACTAGAAGGTCCACTTTCTCTCTGGAGGGAAAGGAAGGAAGCCTAATAAGACTGAATGTTCGTCAACACAGCAACCATTAGACCAGCTTGCTGTACATCACTCTGCTGCCACATGCTGAACTATGTCTTTCACACAATGTTTTTTATCAAGAGCATCTTACCCTGAGCACATTTTAAGTGTGAGAGTGGCTTCAGTGGGAACTGAGCCCCTCTTTCCATCAGGCATGCAGGAAACAGTTGCAACCCGCCGCCACTTCAGATAGTTGAGAAGCAATTAGGATTATTTTCTCATTGATGCATAAGCTTTATATGAGAGGCTAACGTGTGTGTGTGTGTGTGTGTGTGTGTGTGTGTGTG
>JAPQRN010000019.1:24239449-24274688 GCA_037367275.1 Coranthus polyacanthus
ATCACATTTTACAATGAATACATTACTGCGCTGTGCAAATCTGCCATATCATACAGCATTTACAATTCAAACATGTATTTTTTATTTTTTTTTTAAGGTCAAGAGGTGTCATAATATTGTAAAATCACAAGGGCATTGTTAAAATTGAAGTGTGCAACTAAAATAGCAGTGAATGGTAGAATTGGGATGTGGAAATCGGCGATGTTTGGTGCCGAGCACTAATGCGCCCTGACCTCTAGATTGTGACCTTTGCATATCTAATCCTCTCATTATGTTCATCCCTTCCCCTAATCCCTTCACCCCTCGCTCTTGTCCGTCTGTCCAGGTACCTGCTGCCAGTGACCTCCCAGTTCAAGTGGCCTTCGTCCAGCTTTGGCCGCGTCTCCTCCTCGGCCGCGCCACGCTCCCGCAGTCTTTTCGCTGCCAGGATGGGCCACTTCTGAGGTCACCGTGGCAACCCTGGCTTCTGACACCTCACCTTTTGACCTCAGTCTCACCCCCCCTGACTCACCCAACCCAAACTATGATCTCAGCAGCTCACAGTATGGATGTGAATTCAGGGGTGATTTTTTTTTTTTCTTTTTTTTTTTGGACAACGGACGAACGGAGCCTCAACCCTTTGCCAAATCCCCTTGTGGAACACCATCAAAGGCCAGGTGATTTGGGATCGCTAAAGGGCCTTGTTGTTTAGTTGATGCTAGCCCTGCCCAAACCAGCAGACCACCAGTCCACCCCATCCTGTCCTCTTAGCCCTAGTAACACCAGACAATGGGCTCACCCTCTTTTTTCATTGTAACTGCTGTATTATACCTACTCACTGTACAGTTACAATTCATGGTACTGTAAAAGAAAGAATAACAAATACTAAACAATGCAAGGATTATTTATTTATGTACTTTATTCATTTTGTAAGGTATTCCATTAATGCAGTGAATGCTAATGCAAAATGCAGTTGTGGAATGAAATCAAATGAGCAATCCCTACTTTGAGAAGGTGGATGTAAAAAATAATAAGGAAAAGCTTATTTTTGCTGCCTGTAATCAGTTATTTTGTTCCTGCATTTGCACTGGATTTAATTTATTTCATAGCTTATGTCAGAGGCTTTTATGTTGAGAAATGTTTGAACAGTCACTTTATGTTTTTTGGCAGTCGAGAGTACAGTAGACAGAGAGAGGTGGTGAACGGAGAACTAAAAAAACATTAAACTTTTGAATGCTGTTGTTCCACGTTTTACCTGTGTGATACTGAGTGCAGCACTATTAAGCAGCAACATGTTTAGAATGTTAACATAGTGAGAAGCCAAACCTCTTTTTGCCTCTTAGAGAACGAGCGTAAACGAGCCAAACTGAAGTCTTCAGAGAGAGTGCGCCCTCCTGGTCCTAATATGCACTTTGTCACAGAAAGGGAATGATGACACCGCCAAGTGGGTGCACATTACAGTAGTGTTTGCATGCCTAGAGTTTAGTCCCTCATCGAAATGTAGGAGCCGCGTTTTGGAATATACTTGAAGTTTTTGTGTTGTCCTTAATTATTGCGTCTGTGTATCGGCTGCACTCAGAAGACACTTCACCGTTCAATTTGTCGTCTTAAGTGTGGATGTCGTTGCATCACTTCGAGATTGTGCAGCATGTTGAATGACTTGGCTCATCAGCCCAAATGTATTGTACTGTAACAACGGTAATTTTGCCTGGGATGAGCAGCTGCAGCCTTTTTTGTTCCCTCCTCCCTGCTGTACAAGTGCCAGGGTTCTCAGAGATGTGCCAATAATAAGCACGTCTACTTCATGCGTTGAGATCGGTTTTATTTACAGATAAATACACCATGAACTACCGTAGGACCTCAGCTAGAAGCAGTATTAAATGTCGATAGGGAGAAATACAGTGTTGTATGTTGATTAGTTTACATTCTCTGTGTACTACCCCATAAGGTGATCATCGATTAGACCTTCAAAGGTACGATACAGCCTGTACAACAGTGTGCATTTTATAAAAACACATCTAACACAGAGGTGAAGCAGCAACGCTGTGCTAAAACTGCTGAAATTTAATACTTACCATATACTGAACATTCAATTCACAATGCCAAATATATTTTTGTTTTGCCTGATTTTATTTGTGTTATTTAAGAGTAGTACTTTTTCATTGAAGGTATGAGATTTTTAATTTTACATAGCAATAAAATGTTTAAAACAAACACATTACCTTTCCTGTCTTTTCTTCTTTAAAGTGGATCGCTGTCGAGTTGGAATGAGAGACAGATGGAAGTGAAACTAACAAAAACTCTTTCTAAAATAAAGGTGGTTACTACATGTGCATTTTTATGGTTACAATTTGTAGCTTTGTTTAAATAGGTATTTATCATATACAGCTTTGGAAATAATTGTTAGACCACCTGGCATTTTCTATAGCAATTCAATGTAATAGTCTTGATATTCTGTTCTTGGAATATTAATTGTCTTTTCAATATCAGATGTTATTCATTTATATGTTGCTTGGGTTTTTGTTGTCATTCATTTAAATACAGCTTATTGTCCTCACCTCCACAAGGGTATTGCAGTCAGGTCCATCTGTCCATCTGCACCTGTAACTCAAAATCCACAGCACACCTCAACTTGAATATGTTACACATGGTAGGTCCGGCCCACATCACATGTATAATCCTCCTCCAAGATGGTTTGGATCCAGGTCCAGATTGTAGTATTTTTTACTTTTTTACACTTTTGGACATTTTTGTCATTTTCTCAGAAATGAAGATAGTCATTGCTGTCAAAAAAACTCACACACATGCTGCATAACAATATCTATCAGCATGATCCATTTCTTGCTGATCTGGCAGACGATCCAGAACTGAGAGCATATTTTCATTTCATTTCTAAATCTGACACATTTGATGGTCATTCCTGACCTCAGTTTTTATCATAGTAACTTCAGATTTGGTTTTCACACTCACTGTTCCTTTCTTTTTCATATAAGACCTGTTCATACTAATAGAACTGATGGTATTGACAGTGAAATCACATCCACAAGTAGAAACATGAATCCACATCCTGGGAGGATATTTTGAGGGGCGAGGAACTGATTTATAACATATATGATTCTTTGAGTGTATTCATAACATAGTGGAATTATTCAGCGTGGTGGATCTGATCTAAGGGGGAGACAGTCTGCAATCTCTGATCATCGAATTGTCAGGTGTTCTTAATTTATGTTATTATTATTGTTGTTGAAAAAATTGGGGTTTTGTTGTCATTAATTCCAATACTGCTTATTACCCATGAGGGTATTGCAATCAGGTTTGTATGTCTGTTCACATCTGTCACTCAAAATCTACAAGACATGTCAACTTGACATTTTTACACACAGTAGGTCTCATACCTTATCTTGGTCCTCCTCAAAGATGGACCAGATTTGGATCCACATTGTACAATTTTTCAAAGGATTCTTCACCATTGGCAGATTTTTGCCATTTCCTTAAAAATGAAGGCAGCTATTGCTGTGAGAAAAAAAATGAAACACATGCTACATGACAATATCTAACATGATCAGTTTCCTAGTTTTGACGACAGTTTTGAACATACTAACTTCAGATATGTTTTTTACACTCTGTCATTCCTTTGACATATAAGACTTATAATACATACAGTGCTTAACAAATGTATTAGACCACCTGTCATAAAAAGGAGAAAACATATCAGCATCATGAAGTGCTTTAATTTCATTTTCATTTTCAGTGAGCTCTCGATGTTTTACCATTTTGAACAGGGATGAGGAATTTCTGAAGTCACTTTTATACCCAAATTTGAGCCGGCAGTCAGAAGAAGAAGTCAGACATTAATCAAGCATAACATTCAACCTGTTGAAAACTTTTCAGGAATGCAAGTAAATAACTAGACTTTAAAATCTAAATCAAGAAATAATAATGTGCTTCACTATTTCTTCTGTTTTTTTGGAAAACAGTATATTTGAAAATTCATGGATAACATCCTGTATTAACTATTACAGGAACATAAAAAATTATTTGGTAATTACTAATGCTGTTCATTTAGTGCAGCTGTGGCATAAATCTTACATTGGGTGGTGGTCTAATACATTTGTTAAGCATATATATATATGTATATATATCTTCTTTTGGTGTATTCACAACACTGTAATTAGTCAACATGGCAGCATGGTGAATATGGTCTAAGGGGGTGACGATCTAGGTGTTTCTAGATCAGGGTATTGCACCAAGATTGCACGATTGTACCAAGATTTTTTGTCATTTTCTTTGGAAATAATAGCAGTTATTGTTCTGAGAAAAACACACTCATCTATATGTTATAACATATATGTTTCCTGTAGTGTATTCACATTCACAGTGTCCAAGGGGGTTACGGTTTGGAATCTCTGAGTGACTTTCGTTTCTTTATTAAATCTGTAAAGCAAACATTTCATGTGTCTTTTGCCAGATTTTTGACACATTTTCTACACAAGAAAACCCTGATGGCTTTACAAGTCACATTTGTGACAAATGTTGACTTTTGACTCCTTTGACAGTGGAACAAGAATTATTTCCAATGCTGTAGTTTTCTTACAGCCCTTTAACTTTTAGCTTTTAGCGTTTATTAAAAACACATCATTTCTTGACATAAAGAAATGCAAGTTGCATTTAAGTTTCAAAGAGCGGCTCTTTTGCCTATTTTGCAGTGTTATTTTTTCATTAGTTACCTGAGATATTATCAATGAGAGGAGGAGCTGTGAAACAAACAAATAGGCAAAATCAAGTGGAACTAATTATAAACATTGAATTCAAGTGCTGGAGACCTCTAATGAATGTGAAAAGGTCCCGTCTATATGTGATACTGATCCCTTCCTGGAGTGGCTCAGAGGCTTTCAGGTCAGCATCTGAGTGATCTCACATTTCGCAGCAGAGAGGCCCCTGTGGACAGTTGACACTCCTGACCTGTCACTCTCCTCAGAAATGAGAGTGTACTACACCCAGCAGCCTTTTCTTGTTCCATCTTGACCTGAAAGCTGCCTGGACGGATGTTTGTGTGTATACACATTCCTATACTAAAGAAGAAAGGAGGCAGTTTTTATTTAGACTTTTAATGGCAGCATGGCATCCCGGTTCCTCCCTCCCTCTCCCTCCTCTTTTTTTTCTGTCAGAAGAAGAGGTGCAGGGTGCGACCTTGAGGCTCTCCGGCCTCTGTCTTGGCCGTGGCCCCTGCAACCGGATGAGAGCAGACGCTGACAGTCTGGCGCGGCGACCCTGGCATGCTGTCCAAAAATATCTCCCCCAGCAACGGGGCTGCGCTGTTCTGTCCTGACCTTTCCACTCATCACTCTCCCCATCCCCATCCTACCAATTGCTCTATCCCTTTCTTTCTCTCTCCCTTACCTGTGCCCGTGGTCCAGGCAGCTTTGCAGCCAGTGTCCAGCTTCTTTTTTTTTTTTTAAACCAAGACCCATATGACCCATTTTCAGGGCCCTAAGCCGACCTTTCTCCCCGGCTTGGAGAGTAAAAAAACCAACTGGGAGCTGTGTGAGAGGTGGATGGTTCAGATGAGATAAGGAAGCAGACACACAGGCACATACACTCCAGTGCAAACACAGATGGCCCCGCTTCAAAAATCTGCTTTTTTTTTTGCTCTTAATCCACTATTTCAAATGACACGGAGAGAAAAGAGCAGTGTGATTTGTTCTGTATTTATGACTGCCTGAGTGAGGTGTCCAAACGCACGGATGCCCTCCTTTTTTCCTTTCTAGTGAAGCTTTAAAAGTGGGCCCTGTAGTGGTTTGTGTGCTTCCAAATGACAGAAGTGACCTTTCTTATCAGACAAATATTGCCTGTGTACAGCCATCATGTATGAAAAGGTTTGTCTCTGTGCAAGGATTATGTCTCTCCCCTTCCCATTGTGTGTGTAATCACAGCATGTATGTATGTATATATCCATGTTCACATATGTTCACTGCTGTGTTATTAGTTTTCCAGGCCTCACGCCCGCCTTGTGTGTCCTGACATTTATGCGTGTTTGTATGTTTTATGTTTATTCTCCGAGGGACACGTTTGGTGACACCCGCTGCAATACATTATCTGTGGAGCCTCATTTACAACATCTTTGCTCTCAGCAGGGATCCTGCCTGTAACTGACACATAAACCAACAGATAAACACAGGCACACTGAGGAGTTGGATGGTCTTCAGTCAGCCTGTCCCACCAGCAATTTACTGTAAATGCATTTCTATTTTCCCTGCAACACATTTAGCTACGGTTTCAGAGCAAATTCCTTAATAACGTTCTAATGACAGCTACAGATCACATTACAGAGGGTGTAAAATGAGGCAAATATAATATCTGTTTATTGTTTGTTCATTTGTTTATTTACAATGTGGCCATATTTGATTTAAATTCTGCTCATAAGACAGTAGAGGGTTTTCCCGCAGGAGGCAGAGGTGGCGAGTGCCGTCTAACTGAGCCGTTTGACTTCTCCCACATTAAGGCCGCTGCCTGATTAATTACCTCAAAGTGAAGGCACAATGTGATCAATCAATCAATGTCACCCGCTGAGCTCAATCAGACACATTGCAGCGCATCTCATCTTGTTATCAGCACAGTTACTAGATGATTGTCTTAGAGCTCAGCTCTCTCCTGAAACCATTACATATTGCTCCTATCTGCAAGGTATCGACCCTGTCCAAGCATCCACTCAAAATTAGCATACATGTATAAATATCCTCTCTGACATTAATAAATGGGTCGTTAATTCTTAATTCATGTTTCAGAGAGCAGGGAGAGTGTGTTTTTCATATATGGAGAAAAAGCATTTAGTATTGCACAGTATCATGTACTATTTTAGCTCTAAAAATAATCATAAAAGACATGACAATTTATTGCAAAGTCCATTTCAGATTCAGTCAAAATATTCATAGTAGTGATAGTCATAATATTAACAAAACTCTGTATACAATGCTATGAATCAACAAACATAATATATATGTACATACATATGCATACATAGACACTATATGACCACAGGTTTGAGGACAACCCTGATCATGCACTTTTTTGTAGAATGAGTGTGCAGCTGTTTTTTTTAGGTTTAATATGTTTCAGTATAGGGGACATCTGAGAGCTGCATATATATGTATATACATGTACATATACATTACTCTAACTACTACATTCATATAAATTGAACCTTCTTTAAATGTATAACTGTCACACTCTGCTTCGCTTCCCTCTCCTTCACTCATCATCCTCATCAGTTTCACCTGGCCACTCTGCTACTCTCCGCTCACTCACTGCAATCAACGCACTCATCTGCTTCACCTGCTCCGGATCACCAATCAGCCTACTATTTAAATGATGGCTTCACACTCCCTCAGTGCCAGATTGTTCCTCATGACATGCAAGATTTTCCAACGTTCCTTTGCCTGATTTCCGACCTTGTCTTCTGTCACCGACCACCGAGCCCTGCCTGCCCCCGAAGACAAGCGTCGTTTCTCCCTCTGTGAGCCTCGCTTCCCGGACAACGACCTGGCGCGGTGGATCGCCACCACTGGCCCATGAGTTTCTTCAATTCCTCAGTTCTCTTCACTGCTCTCTGCCACTCCGTGCCCGGCGATGGCTTCGGGCACACACCACCACCTCGCTGCACCGCTGACAGATCCTACCGACCAGCAGTGCCGACCCAGCTCAAGTCACCGGCCTCCACTGTTTCCGAGAACTGTCAGACGGCCTAAGCTATGGAATGGCCCGTCACATCTTTGGCACAGCAGGTCCAGCAGCTGGCGGCACTACAGACCCGTTCGGCACTACGGCGGGGACCCTGAAGGTTGTAATACTTTTTTGACCAACTGCTCTATCTTGTTCTCCCTGCAACCCTACACCTTCACTTCAGAAGGGGCTAAAGTAGCCTTCACCATCAACCATCTCACCGGTTGTGCCTGCTTATGGGGGACAGCCGAATGGGAACGATGCACCCCGGCTTGCTCATTGTTTCTGGCATTCTCCGCCGAGCTCTGTAAGGTTTTCAGCTCCGTCTCTCTTGGCCCACATTCCACCGGGGGACTTATGGCTGTCAAGTTGGGGAATCGGACCGCTGCTGACTACGCCATTGATTTCTGCACCAGAACCCGGCAGAGCGAGTGGAACGCTGTAGCACAGTATGACGCCTACTTAAACGGTTTGGTGGAATACCTCAAGGATGAGTTGATCTCATTCGACCTGCCGAACAAGCTGGATGGTTTGTTTGAACTGACCTCCCAGATAGACCGATGTATTCAAGACAGGAACGGGGTCAGATAGAAGCGGGCTGTCATAGGAGGAGACCAGCGGTCATCACACCATAGCTGCACCATAGCCAGTCTCATGGATGAGGAGCTCACCCGGCAGGTGGAAATTGACCTGAAGATCCTTCCTGCGCCCATTCCTGCCCGAGCCTTGGATGGCAACCTCTTATGCACAGTTACCCATCAGACCTTGCCGGTTCACATGTTAATGTCGGAGAACCACCATGAGACCATCCAATTCCATATCCTGAAGTCACCACACCAACCCCTGGTCTTGGGCATCCGCTGGCTCCTCCGCAACAACCCACACATCAACTGGGTGGCAGGAATCATCCTGGGCTGGAGTCCGACCTGCCATCAGGTATGCCTCAAACAGGCCTCCATTCCGGTCCCTCCACGTGGCTCCACTCCAGCACCAGACCTGACAGGAGTTCCCCCAGAATACCATGACTTCAGGGAGGTGTTCAGTAAGGCCAGGGCTACGTCTCTACCTCTGCATCGGCCGTATGACTGTGCCATCGACCTCCTGCCAGGAACCACTCCACCCTGGGGATGGTTGTACTCCTTCTCGGGCCCCGAACGTCAGGCCATGGACGTCTACATTATCGACGCCCTGGCTGCCGGCCTCATCCTCTCCAGCAGGGGCAGGTTTCTTCATGGCCAAGAAGGACACCACCCTCCAGCCATGCATCGACTCAATGACATCACTGTGAAGAACTGATACCATCTTCCCCTCATAACGGGCACCTTCGAACTCCTCGAGGGTGCTACCATTTTTACGAAGCTTGATCTTCGTAAAGTGAAGAGAAAAGTGGAAAACCGCCTTCAACACCCCCACTAGATACTATGAGTATCTTGTCATGCCATTCAGCCTCACCAATGCCCCTGCCATTTTCCAGTCTCTGGTGAACGATGTCCTCCAAGACATGCTAAATCAGTTTGTGTTCATCTACCTCGACGACATCCTGATCTTCAAGACCTGGGAGGAACATGTACATCACATCCAGAAGGTCTTCCAAAGCCTGCTTGAGAACTCCCTGTTTGTCAAGGCTGAGAAGTGCAAGTTCCACTCTCTCTGTCGGTTTCCTTCCTGGGCCACATCGTGGGAAGAGGGAACACCCAGATGAACCCAGTCAAGGTCTCAGCAGTCACTACTTGGCCCACCAGAACTGCAAGCAGCTCCAACGATTCCTGGGGTTTGCAAACTTCTACCCCAGGTTCATCCGGGGATACAGCACGGTGGCCGCTCCTCTCACCGCCCTCACCTCTTCCAAGGTCCCTTTCCGCTGGACCCCTGCGGCTGCCGCCGCCTTCACAGACCTGAAGAGACGCTTCACCACTGCTCCCATACTCCAGATGCTCGACTGAAAAAGGAAGTTCGTGGTGGAGGTGGACGCCTCAGATGTAGGAGTGGGAGCAGTCCTCTCACAGGCTGACCAGACCAGAAGCTCCATCCCTGCGCTGCCTTCTCCAGGCAACTATCTCCAGCTGAAAGAAATTATGACATCGGAAACCGAGAGTTGTTGGCCATTAAGCTGGCACTGGAAAAATGGCGCCATTGGCTGGAGGATTCAAAAACGCCTTTCCTGGTCTGGACAGACCACTGTAAACTGGAGTACTTCCGAACAGCCAAGAGGATGAACTCCCGACAGGCTTGCTGGGCACTGTTCCACCTGTTTTAATTTCACCCTGTCCTACCACCTTGGATTCTGCAACACCAAGCCTGATGCCCTGTCCCAGCAGTTCCCTGAGGAAGGGGAGCCCACCGTGGAGGCTGAGACCATCCTGCCGGCCTCATGTTTAGTGGCAACCCCAACATGGTAGATCGAGGAGAGGGTAAAGACCGTGATGGAGAACCAATCGGGACCCAGCGCCTGCTCTCCTGACCAGCCCCATGTTCTCCCAGACCTTCGGTCTGACGTCCTTCAGTGGGCCCACTGCTCTTCACTCACCTGCCTCCCAGGAATCAGCTGCACTATGGAGGTGGTCCGGAGACGCTTCTGGTGGGCTGCACAGCATCCCAGTTGATGTGGTCTCGGACCACGACCCTGAATTCACGTCTGTCTTCTGGAGGGAATTCTGCAAGCTTCTCGGGTGTCTGTCAGTCTGTCCTCGGGGTTCCACCCACAGTCCAATGGACAGACATAAAGTATGAACCAGGAAATGGAGACTACCTTGTGCTGCATGGCCTCCAGACATCCCTCAATCTGGTCGCAACATCTCATGTGGGTCGAGTACGCCCATAACACCTTGACTGGCTCAGCCACAGGGATGTCCCCATTCCAGCGCCTCCGCTGCTACCTGCCACCGCTGTTCCCCTCCTTCGAGAAGGAAACCTCCTGTCCCTCGGTCCAGGCATTCATGGACCGCTGCCGCTGCACCTGGATGCAGGCCCACACTGCCCTACTCCGGGCCAAAGAGCGCAACTCCGACGCATACCAGGTGGGGCAGAAGGTGTGGTTATCCTCCAAGGACCTGCCGCTACATGTGGAGTCCAGGAAGCTGGTGCCCTGTTTCGTGGGGCCCTTTGAGATTGAGAGGATCGTCAACCCTGTGGCAGTCAAATTGAAGCTCCCTTGGTCCATGAAGATACACCGACATTCCATGTGTCCAAGATCAAGCCATTCCAGGAGAGTCCCTTGGTCCTGGCTACCCTGTCTCCTCTGCCCCTGCGCCTCATCGATGGTGGGCTCGCCTATTCAGTTCATTGCCTTATTTGCTCCCGTCGGCGGGGCAGAGGTCTGCAGTACCTGGTGGACTGGGAAGGTTATGGCCCAGAGGAAAGGTCCTGGGTGCCATCCTGGTTCATCCTCAACCACGACCTAATCAGGACCTTCCACGAAGATCACCCAGATCAACCTGCATTGACCGCTCCAAGGAGTCGCTCAAATCACCGGTTATCCCTGCTTGAGTGTATGTTCATTCCTTGGTGTAATAAACTCTGATTCTGTACATTCCTGGTTCAGTAGTGCTGCTTTTGGGTTCTTCCTGGACCATTACAATAACAAATCTTAAATTTATTAATTAATCTTCTATCTTAATAAAAAGATGTTTTCTTCCATCTTATTCCTGTGGGCCACATTTGAATTAGTGCTGAAAGTATATTAATTGACTAGTCAATGGTCAGTGGTGATAAATGACTTGAATGATAATTTACTTATCATTTATTTCTTCATTAGTGACTAACAATTCTCAGAAGTGAAGAGTAGCTGCTGAGGGAAGGTATCGGGACAATGTGATGGTAATTTTAATTCATGAAATGAGTAATTAATTCATCATTAAAGGAGTTAAGATATTTAAAAAAGGTTAAAGAAAAACTGAAAAGTGTCTTTGTAAACAAAAGTGGTTTACACCTACGCTCCTAGCATTCATCTCACTGACAACATTATTTGTAGCTAAGCTCACATAGACACCTCTGTGTTTGGAGATAATTCAAGGTGATGTGGGTTTATTAATGCAGAAGTCATCATGTTTTTGTCTTTCAACCAGCACAAAGGGCTTCATTAATCAACAAACTAGGAAATGTTGCTTCTGTGTAATGGAAAATAATAATCCTTTTATTTTGTTTCATGGCCAAATACACACACACACACACACATTTTAAACAATACCAATCATTATGTATTAGTCCCCACACTCATGGTTTGCCCTGTTTGAATTTTAATAGTGAACCGGTGTCTCCGTGTGAGTTCTGTGTTTTTTGCCTCTGACCCTCCAATAGCTATCTTGTGTTTTTTAACCTCTAATTATCAGATGAAGGGTTGTGCTGAGCATGCATGGTTTTCCAGCTCTGCATTGTTTCACATTCACATATTAACACTCTCACACCTGCGAGCTGCAGTGTGGTCACGTGACTTCTCGCAGCTTTTTTTTTGCTCACCTTACCTGCCAGATTTTTCACCTGCGATTTAAACCATTGACCTTCTATCTATAAAGCCACTTCAATAACCTTTATGACGCCGACAACCCCAGCTGGATGTACATCTATAGGCTGAGCCGCTGAATCAGACTGCACTGCACCACTTCCGAATGTTAACCTTGGTTTCAAAACTCAAGGAGTCTACTGTACTTTGTTCCAGCCACAGGGGGTTATAGATGAGCACAGTTCTGCATATGGCCATCATTCACAGCCCCGGGCTCCCCCTGAGTGTGTGTCTTGAGTGTGTGTAACAAATGGAGCAGAGCAGTAAAGGTATTAATGTGAGGGAACGAGCCCTGTGGTGGAAGTACAGCAGGAAGTCACTTTCTCTCCCATCTGGCCTCTAACAAGATGGAGAGGAGCAGGCAGGTGTGAGAGGTGGTCTGCACCACCGCTGCCTGGATTAGCACTTCTGATGGGAGAGAAGAGAAGAGGCCGATCCGTGGTGTTGGCTGTCATTCTCTCTCTTCTCTTTTCCCGCCGTCGCTCCATCCCCTCCCTCATACATCTCCTCACCTCCTCTGTGATCATTGCTCTCTGCCCCTCACTCACTCTGCTGCGAGTGTGAGAGCGGAGACTCAAAATGAGAATAAATGAGGTGTGGGGAAAGGCGTACGGGCAATGTGCCTGTTTGCGTGCACGTGTGCGTGCGTGTCTGTGCATGCATGTACCTGCCTCCGTGTGTTCAGATCTCTTCCTCAGCTGCGGTGTCTAGCTGTGGAGCCAAAAGACCGTCCGGGGACTCTTCATCCACTTGCTGCTGAGCGCCCCAGGGGATGAATTGAGCCTTGCAGGCTGGGATATTATCAATACAGCCCCTCCAGGCAGCCTGGGAGACAGGAGACAGAGCCACTGACTCACTCTGCCTATTAGTCTACTGCTGAGCATCGGTGTTAGGGGGAACAGCTGGTTTGACTGGAGCCTCTGCCAAACAGTCCTCCATCTTCCCCTCATCCTTACCTGCTCAAAGTCCCTCACGGATCTGCTGTCTTTCATTCTTTCCTTTATCGACCTCTGTTGTCAATTTGCTGTCCGTCCTCTGGCCTCGCTGCTTCTCTCACAAATATCTTCATAATCCTCACACTATTCTCTGATCGCTCTGCCTTTGACAGCGCCAAGGTACGCCTACACTCACGCCGTGCTACCCACTCCTGTAATTACACAGGCCCTACAATTTTAAGAGCTTTGTTCCATGGGAAATGCTTTTTGCCCAGTCTCATGTCTGTATCTCTCCTCTGTACTTTAAATCTCCATCTCCCTGTGTTATTTTTCAGGTGTTTGAAATTCCATTTGCGTAATGAGGACACTGACCTTGTATTTGCATTTCTGAAAATTGCAAATAGTTGAAACTATCCTTGTGCTGAATGAAAGACACGAAACTCGACGTGAGGTTTTAGTTGAAAATGAAAGCACTGATCATGAATCCACTGCATTGTCTGTTCCACCGCATACCCTAATGTAAAATACTGTTATGCTGTAATACTGATGTGAATAGATGACCATACATATTTCAGCAGGCAGTAATATATAAAATATGGACCAATGAAGACATGAGGGAAGTAGATGTATCACTCAGTGTGATACAGTCTGATCATAAAGTTTTTGGCCATTCCCTTCCCTCTAGTTGCTGCCAACTAGTCAAATGCAAAATCACTCCTAATCTTCACTTTAATCTTGATGATGAACAGAGACAGATCTCTCCTTCCAGCTCATGCATGAAGTAAACTGGAGGGAAAAAAAGAAAAAGATAGCTCCGTCTCTGGATCAAGCCGACGTTTTGAATCTCTCTCCAATCATTTAAACAGGCAGGCAGTTTCTGTGACCTCATCTTTTTCGAAAAAACAGACAGAATTTAAAAATAGTGACCCCATGAACCTCTCAAAGCTTTCCCCTCCTACGCCTGCGTTCTATTTTTCCTTTCTGAACCCAATTCGTGTGTCTGTCTTTGTTGCGGCTCCTTAGATCCATTTTATTCCAGCCATTATCTGGTGCAATAAGCTGCCCGTGGGTCACTTGTTTTAATGACCCCACTGGTGATCTTTCGGGTGACCAGGTCCACTCTAGTGAAGTAAAGGCAAACATGTCTGGTCTGTTAAATATTCCAGAGTTTCTCTTCAGCAGCTCATTACTGTCAGAGTTTAATAGAAAAATCAGACCGTGAGCCTTCCACACTCACATTTTTATGTGCCTTGTTTGTAAATGCAAAATATTTCATTTAAGCACTATGTGCTCTTCTTTCGTAAAGTGGACATGTTGTGATTTTCTGCTTCGTAGCAACTTAGACAGAATGCAGGACTTTTTTGTTTTAAAGCTGGAGAGGCTAAATAGCATGATTTGGCAAGATTAGACTCCCCAGAATTTGTAAGAGATTTGGGTGTCAGATGTGGTGTGTGTGCATTTATATTTTGGTGTATTTATGTCTGTGCTCACCGTGTGTATTGTGCATTTAGGAAAATCAGTGTTTCATTGTCAGTGCTGTAATTTTACATAAAATCACTTAAGTAAATATAGCTGTTATCTTACTCCCATTATGTCTCAAAAAGGCTGTCTTTTAAAGCTGACATTTTAAATATACTTACCCACAGGAAGACACGCAGCACTCAATGTCCCTCAAACTTCTTTTTCCTTTCAGTGGTGGCAAAAACTTGCTGTCGCAGCTGCTCAAAATACTTTTGAAGTTTAAGGTGCTACATCAAAGTAGTTTGCGTAAATGGATGACTGGAAAAAACAAACTTTCTTTCAATAGTATGGCTGACAGTAATTAGCCTAGGTACTCAATGGGTGCAAATTGTTCTGGAGTATCTGCAGCTTTTCAGCATCTGAACAAGCTCGGTTTTCGATAATTAGTGGCGCATTCTCGCAGCCTCTGAAACTGGAAATAATTGGCTTCTCAGACTAGTGGTGTGTCTGCATGTCTCAGTCTGTACAGCTTCATCCTTGAACCTCATACCTTGCCTACGACACGTCACACCGACGCTAATTGACAGTATCACTGTGAAACATGCTCAACATCTAAAAAGTTCAGTACAATTACATAAATCCAACCCACACGTGGCCCTAGTAAAATGTCACAATCCACAAACACATTTTAAATCTAGCTCTGTCTCACTTGCTGGGGACTTGTAGTATTTTTTACCAATGTTAATGTTAATGTTTTCCGAACCACACGTGCACCTGTACACACTAATAACCCAAATACTGGGTTCAAGGCTGCTGGGTTATAGGTTGGGCCGGTTTGACCTAAAAATGGGTTAAACATAATGACCCAGGGCATTGGGTTGGAGATGTGACCTGAAACTGAAGCTCATCATTATTCACATTTTCATGCAACTTAACCAGACCTCAAGTTAAACAGTTTTTGCTCCAGAATCACATCACATTACACCAACTTTACATAACCAAAAAATTCATTTTTACACAGTGCCATAGACTGTATATAAGAAGTGGTGGGAGGTAACGTTAGCCTGCAAACTGTAAGCATCATTTAACTAATGTAAGCTATTGTGTAGTGCAACCTTGGCCAACATTACTCTGTTCTTTCTTTGAATTTTAATTAAGTCTACTAGTTAGCTTACTCACCAATTTCCCCAGCTATCGCCAGCGAGCTAGCTAGTGGCTTCATGACCAACATGGCGTTAACTCTATGTATGTACCTACAATTTTGGTGAAACGAAAGCCGGTAGGAGGTAACATTACATGTATTTTTCTACCCATTTTTTGGTAGAAAACATAACCCAACATTATAACAACCTGTAGATATAATCTACATACATATACACATATATTAGATACATATGCTTACTGAAATTGTGTTATTTTAATCCAACAGTTTTTAGAGTGCACACACACACGTACACATAACCACTATTACTTAAAACTAATCTTTATTAGTAAAAATAAAAAAGCTCATTAAGTAATGAGCTGTATTTTTCAGTATCTTTATATCCTCAGTCACAGATGCTGAATACACCTATCAGTCTAATTACTTAAAAAGGCATCTCGTAAACAACATTAACAACCCTCGACACTGCAGAAGCTTGACTCTGCTAATTACAGAAGTAATGGACACAGGCTATTTTCCAGCCTTCAAACCAACTGTCACACAAAACCGGAACTTATAATTAAGCAGATAAATTAGAAACATCGCTGTTTTTGTCATAAGCTGAATATTTTACCACTTAATTGACTGAATTTACAGCTTAACTGAGAGCGGGTGACGATGTAACACATGACAAAACACTGAGTTGCCACCGCTGACCTCGTCGTGTTTTCCTTTAGACGGTCTCTCATAAGCCATTCAGTGAGAAGTATCAGTAAATACTGTACAAGTATGTGTCCAAATGTTTTCAGGGATGGCACTGAAAATGAGTAGGTGTTTAAATCCACTCAGTAATTCATGTGGATAGGATGCCAGGCTAATGGGGAGGCAGGCGAAAGAGTGTCAGAACAACTCTAGCCTGGGGCTTCTGGTGGGAGCCTCGATCAGCTGTGGGTGCAAATTTCTCGCACGAGTCTGTCATTGGAGGATAAATGACTGGATTAATAACCTATTTCTGTTCTCTTTTGTCATCTAGGAAGATATGCTCCCGCACTGTAGGCTCTGCAGAAATGACAGTCCTGGTTTTGTGGAGGTTTCTGCATTTGAAAAGCAAACAAAGAAGGCGCATCTTCACCACAGAGGAGAAGTAGGGAAATGTGTGTAGAGGGAGTAAAATAACATACAATTTTAAAATGAGCAACGCTTTCCTGTGCAATAATTTCAAAAAGCCTCACACAGATTTCAACCTTAGAAATGATCAGAGAATTTGAGGGATGGTGGAATGCAAAAAAGAGAGCACTGCCTTGAACATTGAACCATGTCTTTCAAATATATGCAGTGATAGATAATTAATCCTATTCCGCTTCTTTTTTATCCCTGTGACTGACCAAATGTACTCAGCAGTTTCACTTTGTAAAGAGGAAAAAAAACGACTCAAAAGACAAATATTTGGCATTCTCTCGTAGCCAGATCGAGAGACAGATGGGGAGCAAAACATTTTTTGGGGGGAATAATCATGCCAATATACAAGTAATAAGCATGACTTGTAACTGGTCGATGTTGCCAACACAAACAAAACCTACTTTAATGTGTCATGTTTAAAATGAAATCAGTCAGAAACCTGGGAGTCCCTTACACCTGAGATTAATCTTGAAGAAAAACTTGAAACAAGCAAACAAGAGCTCGGCCAGGCCAAATCTTAGCTGCTGCCATGGCAACATCCTAGCATGTAGCATCCACTTTCCTTGAGGTGACAGGATGGTGATTTTCTCCTGGCTGGAGGGCCGCTTCCACGTGTCATGTTTTCTATTTGTGTGTGTGTTTGTGTTGACATGTAGCATCATGTACTGAGCATGTTGCTGACCTTCCACGGTGTCAGTCAAGCTGGGAAACACTACGAGTGGGAGGGATGGAGAGAGACAGAGATGCTTTGAACAGCTTTTGTTGTCATTAGAGGTCATTGAGAAGGTTCAGTGGGAGGTTTGCTACATTAATCTCACACTTTGACCTGGACACTACTAAAAACCTCTTCCTGTTTGTATGTGTTAGTATGTGGTATCTTTCTTTAATCCAGTGGGTTTTTTTAATCCAATATCTGTCAACTACTGTACCATTAATTAGAAATACAGTAAGCTGATTTAATGTTAAAGATTCATTTCTATGCAACAGAGTTGAAAAGTTGCTGTAAGAATGTGTGTCGGTTATTTGTTTAAAAAAGCAATATTTCAGGAACAGCTTGATTTAATGTCTTCAAATTTGGCACAAACATTCACTTGGTCATTCACTTCACTAGGGCATCGATGAAGGATCCAGATTCAGAAAAAGGGGCAGAATTTCACAGTTTGGTTGAATGAGCAAACTGTGTGGCCTTTGCAGAGGTATGGGTTCTCGGCGTGCCCTTCTTGTTATTTAAATAGTTATTCCTGAGAATAAAATAATGAATTAATAATTAAAAAATAATTCATAATTAAGTAATAAGTAAAAATATTACTGAACCTCAACCGTCATGTGTGTAAAGGATGGAATCAAAAGTTGAGCTGTGGTCATTTTACAATGCTTTTCTTTCTTGCTTTTCACAGAAGACATTTTGACATTGAACACACTCTTGATGCAGTAGTAAAAGCACAGGTGAAAATCATTAAAATAATAGTTGAATTCCACTTAGCTGCTACAGAGTCGAGGTCCTGGTTGTCACTGTCATCAATAATGCCATCAAACACCAGTGCTTTCCTTCCTACGACAAATAAACATTTCTGCTGTGAAAAGTGTGTATGGGTTAAAAAAAATGCAATCTGTACACATGGACTATATGTGTTCAAACATAGCTTGGGAATTATGGTTTTCTTTCTTACATCTGTAAATCTGTTGACTTTTAAAAAAAAATTAGATAGATATTCCATGATACATCTTCTTTTGTATTGATGAATTTAACCTGGAGTTCCCAGATGTTTTCAGTGTGAGGACCAAAAGACAAATCTGTTGTCTCCTAAACTTGCCATACCAGATCTACATGCCTCTTCCACTTTCAGAAAACTGTGCACAGACCTTCTTCTATTTGAATTCGACTGAGGTGCAAGACATATTCAGATCCTTTACTACAGTAAAAGTACAAATACCACAGTGTACAAATACTCCACTACAAGTAAAAGTCCTGAATTCTTCAGTAAAAACACAGAAGTGTTTACAGCAAAATGTAATTTTAAAAAGTAAGGCCTCTCTTTATGCAAAATGACTCTCTGTTTTCAGGCTGTAGAAAATGTATCCCATGATGGGAGGTTTCGGCCGCTCACAGGTGTTTTCAGACAGGTAGGGGTTAAAAACACAATTGACAGCTGTAATACTAGAAGCTTGGAAAAGTACCTTCACTTTTCCATAGCGGTGTCATCCATTTTTATACTTAGTCTTTTGATTTGGACCGAGGGGAGAGACCTGCAAATGGAAGGTGTGTATTTTCAGATTCTTGTGTTTTTTTCTTCTGATTTTGGCTCCTGCAGCTTTGAGTTTTTTTTACTCTGCCATTTTATACCACTCTACTGAAAAGGTTCTATGACCCATTTTGGGTCCTGACCTTAAGTTTGGGAAAGGCAGATTTAGCCAGTAGAACAAATGCCCCAGCTGACACAGCTGGACATTCACATATCACCATCACTGCTAAAAATGAACAGTGCTTTTACTTGTGGAACCTTGTAAATTGTTCATTCCATCTAAAGGTATAAAAATCCTACATTTTGTTTCTTAAACCACAGGTTGTGGATTTTTTTTAACATCTCAAAAGACAGAAGTTAAATCCTTCACTGTTCGTCAGACAAAACTTTAAACCACCACACACCCCTTTAAGAGCTTGAACACCGTGAGAGCATGTGATTACTGTCTTGCCTGTGGCTTCCTATTAGATGTGAATGTGAGTCTTTTTGTGATTGTGCGGGTGTGTGTACTGAATTTGCATGTGCGGGAGTGTGTGTGTTGTGTCACTGTAGTTGGATGTGTGTGTGTTTCTGTGAGAACAACGTGCCCTCTCAGAGCATCTCAATGTGGATGAGCCCGAGGGGCCCGTAGGGGTTGGTAAAAATAGCCCCAAGGCTGATTAGGAGCGAGGCGGATGGGGGTTTTTAAAAACCTGCTCATTACCGCACCTGTAAGGCCTCTTTAAGTAGCCCTTCTGCAGAGCCCAGCTGCTCACATCTGCCAAGAGCTGTTCGCCATGCCCATAAACTCCTCTCACGCATCCTCCAGGGGCGGGACATCACAACATAAGATGACGACGACAATGGTGGGTAAAAACTCTGGCCTCAATACATCCCAAAACACGAAAAAGTAACTATCCATTCTAAAGTGGCACGCTGCAAGAATTTTTAATAATGCCCTCATTTTATATTACCGTTCTCCATATGGAACAGGAGCATTTTCTATTTAACCTTCAAATGAAAAGCTGCTTAATCAAATGTTCAACTTTTTCTCCATCTCTCATGTTGATACCATAAATGGTACAAAGCTGAGAAATAATGGCCACCTACATTCCCCACACACAAAGGTGGCAAAAGTACACACCGTCTTGACTCAGATAAAAAGATGTACCGTACTCCAAATGTAAAAGTAAAACGTAGAAGGACATTTCTGTGCAAAGCTAACAGAGTCTCATGCCATATTGATATCATGAGGAAACTAATCTCACTTCAACTGAAATGAACTGAAAATAATTAACATTATTTTTGCTCCACTGTGCACTGTGCACTTTTTCTAAACATTTATGACTTCTTTTGTCTGTCTCACGTTGTTGCATCTTTTACATCGTTTTCCTCTTGTTACGTTTGTTATGTGTGATATCAGTGGAAGCATCTGGTTGATCGATAGCATCTATTGTTATTGCGTCATAAACTGTCCATGCAGTTCACTCGATTACTAGCAACCTACAATTAGTGACAGACGTTTTAGTTTAGACACCAAAATCTAATCAGTTTGTTCTTGGGCCTGAATTAATGTTTGTGCCAAATGACGTACTACTCCTTTAAAACAATAACCCAAACAGCCCAACCATAGTTGATTAAAGTTGTCCTCTATAAAGGGTATTCGAAGTCCCTGAGAGCGCTTGGCGCCGTTATTGAACCAGCAATCTGTGGGGTCTGAAGAGACTACGCCCCTCTGTCAAAGTACTGCTATGAAGTCTGAGCCTGCTCTGACCCCGGTTGACTCCCATCAGCCCTCCTGCTGGGACAATAAAACAAACTAACCCCCCCGTGGACAGGTTGTTTAGAAATGTGTTGTAGTGAAGCCTGTCCCCTGATGCCTCTTGGAGGGAGAGACGGAGGGAAAAGGCAGATGCACTAAGAGATGGTGACAGCTGAGAGTGAACCAAAAAAGAATCAATCGAATGTAATCAAATGAACACAAATCAAACTCTTGATAAGTTAAATATCTAGAAATGTTTTCATAGAACTCCAACATCCTGCCTGATAGGATAAAATACACAACAAGCAGTGTGTTTTTGTGCCTGAATAAGCCCAATTTGTAACCGCACTTGATCAGGGATTTGAATTTTGATGTTTGGATGCTGGTTGATGTCGACTCAGTAAGTGAAATAGTTGGATATTAGCTTCCTGGCATGAGTTTTGGCAAACAGCTGGGCTTGGATCAGGATGTGGTGGACTATTCGACACCGCTGCCATGTTTGTAACTGACTTTTTTCTCCCCCAGTCATTTAAATTCTTCTTTTAATTAGTCACATGCACTATCGGCATCTGAAAGTAATGGTAACATTGCACTCCGCTGCTGAAAATATTACGGTTTGCAAAATTTCAAGTATTCACAGCGGTGACTTGGTATCAAAAATCTGCAGACACTTTTTTATTTTTTTAATTTCTAAATAGAGAGGAAAAGGGCTGCATTTTAAGTCTTGCAGAGGTGGCAAACCCAGGATACGAATAATCTCAGCATATCTGAACCAAAAATATCAATGTGTAGATCAGTGTTATAGTCAACAAATCATTTGATCCTGTTTGAATTATGTCATCTATTACACATATAATGTTTGTCAATTTAAAAGATATTTTTACAAGTCAAGAAAATTGTAAGTATCATATAGTTTAGTGCAAACAGCTTACTGTATCACTCATCTCATGTGATACACATCACCAACACCAAAACGAACGTCGCCTCGACACATTTCCCCTCGTTCTCCAAGGAGAAGTGAAAAAGTATTAAAAGAGTTGAAAATCACTACATGTGTGGTCATGTTGAAGCTGCTCTGAGCAGACTGTGGACAGATAAAGTCAGTCTAATTATGTATTTTCAGTCTGACAGACGTGTAAATTATGGCATGATTCAAATGGGATTAAAAAATTATGTCTCTCAACTGTACACATTTTTATCAAAGTAAGGTCCCCATGGGGCACACCTTGAAGGGGCAGGACTTTACCTCTCTACAGGTAAATACACTGCAACGCACTTATAGTGGGTCATAAGCAATGATTGAGAAGGATTATTATTTATTAGTATTTTTACTAAAATGTTACATATTATACGTTTAACTTTTTATGTTTAGGTTTAAAAGTTGGTTAGGGATAGAAACAGACAGTCCTTGGTTTAATAAAGAAAAAGTCTGCAAAACAATGAGTCACAGTGCATTCAGTCATTTTTAAACCAAAGAAGGATCGTTTCTGAACCTCAACCAAAACACTTCTACTCCCTCAACATAAACACCTAAGCAGACTCCACTCTCTGGTGGAAAAATCCTGGAATTTGTACATCTGCCATCCATCACAACTACCTCCTGCAGCTTATTGAGGAAAGGCAAAAAAGCAGCAGATATTACAATGACAAATTCCATTCAGGTTATACATATCCATGGTTTGCAGACAACATAAAATGGTGACATTTTTTTCTGGCGACTGGGTTGGAGGTGGAGATGAGAGAGGCACATATCTGCGTTTGTGCCCTAGTATAAATTCAGTCATACCTGCAAATTTTCTATATGGTCTCACATATTTACAAATACCTCCATTCATCCAGTGAAGGTCACCTGAGCTGGACTGCCTTCCAATTACACACACATTTACATTCACACTTCCACAGAATCACAACCCTAACCTGCCCAGTACAATAACAGTCATCTTGTATTCTCCAGTCACTGACCTCTGCCGCCCCCTCTGTAAATACACTCACATGTACGTGTAATGGTATGCATATGCACATTCACCTTTTTGCATACCAAAGTCAAACACAATCTTTCCATCCTTCAATCTGCCGCCCATCCTTTCATCTTTTCCTCTCCTTTCTGTCTCCCTCACACTCAGACCAGCCACAGCTGTAGGTTTTCAGATAATCCCGCTGTCCTCCCATGTTGTAACAGCTCTGAACCCGAGCCCTCAGAGAGCGGGGGCTCGCCTACACTGTGTTTTCACAGACCGCAGCATCTGGACCTGTAGACGTCACTCCTACGGCGTCCTGTTTGGGATCAAGAACACACTGGAGGATCAAAAAAAAGAGCTGACATATATCACTTTTTAAAGATAATATACTTTGCGAGAAGTGGATGAATGAGGCATCACGTAATGCTGTTGGGAGGAACGGAACGAGACCTGCGAGGCATCCGGTTCATTTCCTTCAGAGGAATCCCACCTTTACTTCAGCTTAGTTCGAGTCCTGTGTTTTGTCTTTGGTCACAAATTTATCAGATGTAGTAAGTAACCTAAATGGACGAAAAAAATAAAACATATAAAACGTAGCCTTGGTGTGTTCATGGGTGAGTATCACACACGACAAAAGTAACAAGACAAAAACAATGTCAAAGATGCAACAAGACAAAAATGATGTGACATGATGAACATGATGACATAAGATGATACAAGATGAAAACACAGCTCTAGTCTCTGAAAACGAAAACAATGTAAAAGATATAAAAGACGTAAAAATCACACATGACAAACATGACAAGCCAAACAGCATAAAAGATGCAACAAGAAGGAAATTACTTGAAACACGTAACAAGACAAAAATTATTATTAACAAGATAAAATTGTTGCAAAAGATGTAACAAAATGAAAAAGACATAAAAGATGCAACACGACAAGAACAACATAGAAGATGTAACAAGATGAAAACGATGTAAAGGATGTAACAAGATGAAAATGACAAGATGCAACAAGACAAAAACAACGTAAAAAGATGTAACAAGATGAACATGACGCAAGATGATAAAAGATGAAAACACAACTGTAGTAGCATATGGCAAAACAGCATAAAAGATGCAACAAGAAGAAAATTACTTAAAAGAGGTGAAAAAATATAACAAGAGGTGGAAGATGTAACAAGATGAAAATGGTAAAAGATGCAACAACAGACTTGAAAGAGAGACTGGACTGTGGAGAAAAGACAACCAGTGTTTATTAATATGACTTGAGGTTCAGTGAGCTCTGTATAGTAACAGTTGGTTGACTTGCAACAAGTGTATAAAAAAAAAAATATATATATATATAAAAGAGTAGATGAAACAAATATTACTCTGTGTCTTGTTGACCTTAAGAGCTTATGTTCTATTAAAAGTCTCCTTTGTCCTGCCTTTTTCCTTCCACACTTTCTTATCTCCTGATTCCATTGCCTCCTCTGTCTCCCGCTCTCCCTTCTGGATCATAGCCCTCCTGACCTGCTTTGTCCAGAGCACACAAACATATTTTCTGTGATGTCTGCCAGCTGCCTGGCTTAGCTTGGCTCACCCTGGCTCAGCTAATGCTCCCAGTTTTTCTGTTGACCACTGCTGAACGCTGCGGCTGCTCACTCTTTGCTCCCCGCTCAGACAATCACATGGTCTCCAGACTTTTCCAGGCATTTCCTGGGTCACCTGAGCAGTGTGCGGCCCCTTCTACTCCCTTGCATACTCTGTCTTCCTGCCCCCTCGCCAGCTCTTCCTGCCTGGTTTGGTAGGTCCTGGGAGGGGTCAGAGTGGCCCGGTGTGCAAGAGGGAGCCATACTGTGGATATTTATTATTTCATTTAAGTCCTCCCTTTGCTCTGGAGAGTAGAGGGACCACTGATGTCTAACAGAGGTTGAAGGATAGTTCACAAGGTGACGATGTGAACTGTTGAACCCGAAACAGTGCTGGGTGTGTGTATTTTTATATATTTTTTTGTATGTGTGTGCATGTGTGTGTGTGAGGGAGAGAGTGCTCTTAAAAAAGGCCCCCTAAAGAGTTTAGCAACCGCGAGTTTATATGACATGATAAATTCAGAGGAGAGCACATGAACACAAACAGACACACACACATGGTCACAGCTGTGCAATTTGGGAGAGGGATGTGTAGAGGCCTTTAAGTAATTGCATCATTTATTTTATGTTGTTTGGCAACAGTAACATGTACTGAAACACCTTTACACCCACTTCACCCCTGCTGAACCTCATGGTGTTATTAAAGGAAAATTCAATTTAATCAAGGTCATGATTTCCTTCCCTAAAAATATCACTAACAAGTTAATTACCAATTCAGGAACAGGGTGACATTGTTTAAAAGAAAAATACATCAAACTGGGTGAGAAAAATGAGCTGTTACGTGACCACAGTGAGTAGGAGCCGCCCTCAGTTACAGTATGGGGCTTGTTGAGCCCAAGTTGCCACATTCTGCCACTTGGTCAAGAGCCATTGATATCTGATTTCAACACCCGGGCTACCTCTATCGCATCGACTTTCAATATGCAGAGCACTAGATGGAAATCAATGTAAGTTCTTAGACATTGGAAATTGACAACATGGACCAGGGGATGTCGTTCAGTAGCAAAAACCTTAGTAGGAGGTGGTTGGGGTGGTTATGATGGAACATCAACGTTTGTGGACTTTCTTTGTTTCTCTTTGTCTATCTTATTTTAGCCTTCCCCTGAAGCCTTTTTCTAACCCTAACCAAGTTGTTTTTCTGCCTAAACGTAACCAAACCATACCTGTGGCATTATCTAGACATCTTTGGGACTACCCCATGAGTTGAAAAATGATGCTCTAAGGATCCCAGGATTTGGATTCAAGTTTATATCATCAGTTTGAAATGACTTGGGGTCGAGTGGATGCGATTTCAGTGTCAGTTCTGTCAGTATTATTATCAGACTGAGTATGAACAGGCTTAAATGAAAAAGGAATGAACAATGAGCTTAAAAACCAAATCTAAAGTTACTATGTCCAAAACTGAGGTCAGGAATCACTGTTAAATATGACGGATTTAGAAATGACGATGTGCTCTCAGTTCTGGATCGTCCTCTGGAGTTGAAGTTGATACATATAGTAGCATGTGTGTGATTTTTTTCAGAGCAATAGCTGCCTTCTTTTCAGAGAAAATTACAAAATGTCAAATCGTAGCCATAGTGTTGTCTGGACATTTTTTGGACTACCCTAAAAATGACACCAGTGTCACACTAAGGTGAAGGTAGTTATCAAGTTGCTTTCAGCCCTCCTACACATTCTCACTCCCAACTCCCAACATTTCAATGCATAGGCTACATTTTTCAGGGTGTGGAGTAGTCTGAAAAACATCTAGACAATACCACGGGTACAGTACGGTCAGGTTTAGCCATAAAAACTACTTTTAAACAATGTTTGGATGTTGGTTTATGTTGGGAAAAGAAAAGGAGTTAGGGTTAGGAAAAAACGGTCAGGGATAGTTAAAATAAAAACGACACAGAGAGATAATTAAAAAATAAAAATGGCATGAAACAGGACACAAACCCTGGTCTCCTGAGTGGAAGTCCAGAAACTTTGGTGTTCCAAACCACCAACAACCACCTCCTATGAAGGCACTCAGCTAGAATTATAATCATGTAGTTATTGTGGTGCTTAAACAGCACCAGAGTTGAGCTGAAACAATACGGCTCAAATTATCTTACAGGCCATAAGAATACCTTTAACAGTCTTTTAGCAAGTAAAGGATAAATATAAAAACAGACTTCAAAGTGGTAGGTAGGCTTACTGTCAAATCTTATGACGTCAACAAGAACAAGGCTTTAATGCTTTAATGATAATAATACTAGTTTTACTTTTGTCTTTTTTTAAGCCATGCACTGAGGTCTTCTGGGAGAAATTGATTGGTCAATAGGCGGTGCTTTTAAATGTTTTGATCTGCTGTCTCAAACATAGGGTTGCAGGGTAAGTTACCACGGACATTTACCCCGGTAAGAAGTAAACCACCTTCGAGATACTGAAAACTCAGGTTTGATCCAGAAGTTCCTCTCTAACACACTAACCTCTTCATCTTATGATACAGGCCCTGGTTTTGGTCTGAATAATTGAACTCAAAGTCAAGGTAGAGCAGCTTCAACTGCTGTTTAGGTGCACAGACATGCAGGTTATTATTTTGATCCATTTTGCACGGTTTTGTGTTGTGCTTTTGTGCGAACAATACAGACAACACAATCAAGATCAGCAAGTGGTGAGCTGAATTCATCTGCATAATAAAATTGAACTTTGAGCAAGGACAAACTGAGCGTTCATTGAAAGCACGGGTCATTACAAATTCCCACAGTAGCAGCCCCTCAGTGGCTTATTAAATACAGCAAATAGTCACTACACAGAGGTTTTAAGGTTTCAGGTTCTGTACTCTGTACTTTCCTACTCCTTACATTTTCAAAACAGACTCATTACTTTAGTTTTAATACATTTGAGGGGCATTGTCAATTATTTTTATTTTGCATCATTGTGTGCCTTCACAAAAACAAGACGGATTTCATCCTAAATGGATGGGTCTCATAAAAAACAATCCATTGGTGTATTCCTCGGTGAATCTCACACACTGCAAACATAACAAGACGAAACAACATAAAAGATGCACCGCGATGAAACAAGGCAAAAACAACATAAACGACATAACAAGACAAAAATGACATAACATGATGAAGATGATGAGGTAAGACACAAGATGAAAACATCTCTGGAGTTTTGGATAATGAAAATGAGGATAAAGGCAAGTGTCTGTACTTCAACTAGAGGAAAGAATGTTTGTACTTTTGCCACCTCTGAGTATCATGTTCTTATAAGTGGTAGAAATGACAGCCATACAGGAGCTGAGAGAATATGACCAAAACTACCTCCTTTTAACTCAGCTCATTTTATAAAACTACTTAAAAGCAGGGATACATTGGTTGGTCAGTCATGACAGGCTAATTATTCAATCCTGCAGAGCATTCATTTTAATAGTAGAGATTGCAATGTCTCCAAAAGCAGTGAACATGTTGAGTATTTGTAAGGTGGTCGAGAGAAATGCACTGCAAATCATAAAATCACACGAAAGCAGACAACACAACCAAATTAAGAAAATGTCTTCAGCAATCCCACCAGATGAGTAAATAAAAACTGAAAAGCTCTGCAAATAGCACAGGCAACAATTGAAATGAAAAATAATTTAAAAAGCTGAAAATAATAAGTCAACAATGTCTAAATACAAAAAGCCCTTGTGGTTTCACACAGGACACAAACCTCAGTCTTCTACTGTAGATCATCCCTTCCCAAACATTAGGTCACAGATTTGATTTGGGTGACCAAATAAATTTGGATTTTAACCATTTCAAAAAACTAGTTTTTTGTAGAAACGAAATCAATGAATGGTTATTTATACACAAAATGTCTTGTCTTATCAAATAGAGCTAAGTCCTATTGCAATTCAAATTAGGTTGTCATTTTTGAAAAAAAAAAAAGTTTGGGAAACACCGCTTTATACGATCCATTCATCCATCACAATCTCTGTCAGAAAGTGTTTCTGCTAGAAAGCCCTCAAGACAAACTTCCTCTACTACCCGATCAGTGCTTTGTGAGTTTTGAATTTACTGAAATCACCTCCATATCAGTGGTATTGGAAAATGAGCTAAAGGTGAGGCTAGGTTTCAAAGCTACAGTAGGAAAAAAAACATGAAGAGAAGTGAAACCAGAATGTAATGGTTAGTGGAGGTGCCATGTTGTCCCTGTGAGGAGCCTCAGAGTCTGTAGTCTGTGCAGTGGAGACGTGTCTGACAGAGACTTAACAGCTATTTGTCATTACAGCTGTCAGTCACCCATTTTATCTAACCCTCTCTGAAAAGAACCTGTGATTGGCCACAATTTTCCATCACAGGATAGATTTTTTTAAAACCTGAAAACAGAAACAAGAGAAGCTGCAGATGTGTAGTTTCCTCACAGACTACATGAATTACAATATGCTGAAGTGTTATTATGGATTTTTTACCCAATGATGCTAAAAAACAAGCTGAAGCTTAAACATGTCTTGTTTGTGCTGCTTATGGTGTGTTTCTGTATTTGCTTGTGCTGTGTATTTACACTGAATTTGTCTATTTGCTCATGTTGTGAGGATTTGCAGTGCATGCAGTGCATGTGAAGATGCTTTTTTTTAAAAAATTTGCTTGTGTTTTTTTGTATTTGCATGTGTTTTTTTCAGATGCAGGAGCCGAAATCAGAGGAAAAAATACCAGAATTTGAATATACACGCCTTTCTTCTGCAGTTCTCTCCTCTCGGTCCAACCAAAATACACAAATATAAAGATAGACGACAATTGTGAAGTCACTTTCCAAGCTTTTATGATTACAGCAATTGGTAATCACATCTATCAATCTCATACTCTCATAATCCTCTACCTGTCTGAAAACTCCTATGAGTAGCCAAAATTCCTCATCATAAGGTACTTGTTCGACAGCCAAAAAAACGAGTCCAGTAGAATTCTTGTTTCCTCTCAGACCACTTGAATTACAATAAGCTGAAATGCCATTATGGATGGCAAAACTATCACACATTGAAGCTTTAAAGATGCATGTCAAGCTCTCTAATTTTGAGGAAATTCATAGAAAGTGATAGAGTCAGTACGTTAAACAAAAAGGGGGAAACTGAATACTAATGGATAAAATAAATCTGTGGGACGTGATTATAAGTGCTTGAATACAATTCATAAAAAATGTTTCAATGTCTGGATGAACATTACTGTGTTGTTTGCATTTATTTATTTTTTCATTTTGCGTCTCTGTAGAGCAAAACGAGCTTTAACCTGTTAGGGGAAATTTCGATGCAGTCTGGCCAATATCTGCTCCTTCCCCAAAGCCAAATAGAAGCTGGCTGGGGAGCTGGAGCACGACAAACCAAAGCAGCCCAGAGTCCTAACATCATTATAGGGCTGAGAGAGGCAATAAAGCCAAGTCTTGGGAGATTAGCTCTGCTGCAGCCAGTGTACAAACCCATTGCTTTCTGCTTTGTGTGGGTGATCTTTTTTTGTCCGGTCTTGTACGACAACATGATAGATGATTTAGTCTTTAGGCTGCATGTGAACTCCTCCTGATTTTCATCACCTGAGAACCCACTGATGCATTTATATGTCACTGCTTATTGCAAATGTATGCTACAACCTTGGGACAGAAGAGAAGAGTATTGTGACGCATTAATTTCAGATTGTAACATGTCAGCGTGGATGTAAGCTGCTTCCAGACGTAACAGATAAAGGTATCGCTTAGCAGAACAAGACAAGTATGGATTCCATGTGCAACCAGTTGCTCCTGGGGAGGAATGAGATTAATGATTTTATGAAGATGATGAATGGCTGAGACCGGCGATGACAGGTTTTGAGTGACAGGTTACAGGTGCGGACCCTCCCAATTCCCCAAACTCTTTAACTCAAAGTCTGCCGGCGCTCCCTTTCTTTCTTCTGCTGAGGGAAACAAGTGCAACAGCCGCTCCGGTCCGCCGTTGCCTTTTCTCTCTAGCCAGCCGCGACGGCATGCCCCCGCTTCAAGTTATTAGCCGATGCGTGACCTCTGACCCCTTGTAATAAACAATGTTAGCCACGTCTGTGATGTCTGGCTGCCGGTAGTCACTGTCCCAATCCCTGGGACTTTGCTGCTTGTTTGCTGGTCTCAGTCTCGGGCCGAGCTGAGAAACAGTTAAGCTGTCACACATCAGAGAAGACAAGTAGCAGCCTTTAGTGCAACACAGAGCCAGTTGGCCTGATTGTTGAGAACAAAAAGGAAAATCAAAGGACTGTGAAAACAGCTGCAGATGGGGTTAGAGTTACAAAATAAAGATGACGAGGACCAGGCCAGACTGTGGTCATTTGTGGGAGACTGACTGTCGAAATTTTACAGCCATTACAGAGGGGCTGGTATTTTGAGTTTTGACAAGACATCACCGTTCACCAACTTTCACCATCAACATATCTTTCTTATCTGGAATGGCATCAAAATACAGGCGCTGACAGAGAACACAGTGAAACCTCATTAATGTGCCCTTTTCGCTCCATTTATCGTCGCCTCTGAGCACAAACATTTCTTCTGTTTACACTTTCTCTTCTGCCACTTAGTGTGACATTTGTTCACGGTCAGCCTGGAAGAATAATTGATTGGCTGTTTAATTTGTTGCTGGGTTCATCAATTTGTGCAGATGTTCATTTTATTGGAGCTGCAAATTACAATTATTATCAATCAATTGCTTCTTTGTGTGGCGACTTTACTCTCATGTAAAACAAAGAAAAATAAATTGTCTTTATTTAGAAAATTAAATGTTTAAACATTTTTCTCTGAATGGTACTTTCAACCATTAATTATCAAATAGTTGAAGGTGAACTAATTCATTAATCAACCAAACCTGCCTGTCGGACCTAATGTGCTAGTAAAATTCATTTTACTAATTACAGATGTCTCCATTATGTGGTTTTTATTGATATTGTCTTAAACATAATCTATGTGGTTTTGTTTAACTGACAACAATAGATTATGATATTTTATGCAAAACTACATGTAAATGTAAAAATACATTGAAAAACTGGCAATATACTTTTTATTGTAGGGTCTATTTTCTATTGTTTTAATTTATATATAAAGATACACTTCACTCTACTGGACAGTAAATGGATTTCAAGAGGTTGGTGGCACGTACTGCCAAGACAGGAACCGCTGTGTGAAAAGATGCAGAGGGAAAGGAATGGAGATATGACTTGAAAGACTAAGTGATCAAGTAAAAGTGTAAAAATCTGCTCTTTTCTCATGAGTTTTCCCACAATGGCCCTCTACACAAGGCGTAGTCAAAATGATAGACAGCAGCAGGGAGCTCACAGGCCTGAATCACACCGCTCCTGAAACGGACCCGATAACCTCTGATATCGTATCCTCTTTCTCCCCCGCTCGCTCTCAATCCCTATGTTCTTCTTTTTTGTGAGGCCCTGCAGCATGCTGAGGCTGCTCACAGTATCTCTTTCAGGTAGTTTGTGCTAAACAAACCCCACAAGCACGTGCACTAACAATCACCAGGGCACACTGCAGACACTAAGGGACGAGTGAGAAGAACAACCTATCCATATGGCCCAAGGTTGCCAGAAAGCCAGTCTTCGATCCTGCCTGCGTACCATTTCACCTCCCTCCTTCTTCTTCCTCTTCTTTTCTTTCCTATTGCTCCCCTTCTGCATTTGTAATGACCGGCGGACAGTGAGTAATATGGCAGGGAATTACACAGAAATGTCCATTTCTCTTACTTGAGAGGATAAACTTGTGTAAAGTAGGACGTCGGTGATCAGAAATGCCCCCACCCGCTCTCAGAAAGAAAAGAAAGAAAGAAAGGAAAAAAAAAAAGCGGTCACCTTGGATACAGCAAATCTTACCCTCCAATTTTACAATCACATAAATGCGCACGAACACACCTGCAAAACACAAACACACCCGAGAACACAAAAACTTGCTCTAACTCAAATATACTTTCTTTTTTTCTGCACACACACACACACACACACACACACACACAAACAAACACACACACACACCCGCTGGGAGGCTTTACATAGTGCCCGCCTCGATGTCCAACCTCGCTGCTGCACTAGAGCTCATGAAATCTGGCTGTCATGCGTCCACTTGACAAGTATCCTTGACAAAGCAAATCCCAATCTATATGCAGCGTGGCAGGCAGAGACCTTGTCAAATGCTAATGCCAGGGACACTTTAGAGGTTGTTGCCCTCTGTGGCTATTTTTATAAACAGTACATCTCCCTGGTATTCCTGTTTTTGCTGGAGCAGTACTGGAGCGATCCAGCTGGTGGCGGTGTCTGCACTCGCTTCATCAATCATTCCCTTACGCTTTCTCTCCCTCTGCCCTCTCTTCTTGTTATTCATTAAAGCGCCTCAGAATAATAAGTCCCCAAGAAACTGGGAACATGTGATGAAGTCGTAGTTAATAATGTATACGGCACCCTCTCCTCCCTCCCCTTCCTCCCATCCTCCCTACCTCCGTCTTTTTCTCCCCACATCTCCCTCTGCCTCTCTTCCTTAACTCTCTCTCCCCATTCAACCCCCTTTTCCATAATACTACTGCGTGCTCTGCCACACTCAATGCGCCCGTGCCCTTGCAGTGAATGGGGGGTAAACATACATTAACATATTTATATCTTAAGCCCCCCCACCCGACATCCAAAAAAATTGTGACACCACCATTGATGTAAATGTGGCTCATTTGAGAACCTTGAGAACACAACTCTTTTCACGCTCCAGAACCGCTCTCTTGAATTATATCGTCTTAATGTGTCGGTGAAGCCTATTGTGCACCAAAATCTGCTCCAGGAGCGGTCACTTGGATGTTTGGTCACATGAGCTCACACTGATATTTAGCTCTCGCTTGCTCTCTTGCACACACACGCAGTCTCTGGTGGTGTGTCTATAGAGAGACAGATTCAGATGCTGTGATCTATCCAAGAGGCCTGCTGCGCTTGGGCATGATGCTTTCAGTGATGTAGCGAGCGTTTCCACGCTAACCTCAAGCAGATCACATCCGAGTTCAACATGCAACTTCAAACAGCTCAAATGAACACAGACGGAAAATGCGTTTAAGCCATCGAAACGGTTTTGTTTTTTTCGCTTCTCTCTTTCTCTCTCTCTCTTTCCTTTCTATTTCCTGAAAATATCCTATTTTTAATCAGCATTCAAACTCTGTTTTTTTTTTTTTTTTTTCGCAGGGATTGTCCACAACCATCTGAGTCAGAATACATACAATATTTTGCTGATCTCATGGTAAACGTCATTCATTCATTCTGCACTTCCACGCCACAGCTTTTTCCCCAGGAGCGGGCCTTCAGGGAGATACACTTTTAACGGCACAAATGGGAACAACAGGGAACAACGTCATTGTTCTGCATTGGTGGCTCAATTATTGAAGCGCAAGAATCGATACCATATAGCTCCCAAGTATTTTTATAAGGAGCTGAGTAATGCATACTGCTCGTGACACTGTCACAGGAAATGGAGGATAATACTGTGTACACTGTGGAAAAAGCAGGCTCAGGAGAATCCAAATCGATTTAATTCAATTTGGGTCAGCCTGTCTTATTTCAAGGTGGGTTTTTTCACTTATGGGCAAGAAAAAAGAGAATCTGGACAAAGTCTCTCTTACACTCCGGCCCGCTTCCTCCCCCCTTTTTTTTTCTCTCTTCCTTTCTTCTTTTATTTGTCCTGGACATAAAATGACTTGGGTTACGGGATAAATTATTTATTTCAAAAATTGACTGTATCCTTCATGCTTCTCTCATTCTTTTCTCCGTGTCTTTCTCTCATAAGCTCCAGATGCAAATGTGACTGTGTCTCTTTCCCTATAAATAGCAGTCGCCAGAGGGTTTCTTCCAGGAGTCAGCCACAGTTTTCTCTACCGTACCAAAATAACCAGGGGAGGGGAAAGTGTGAGAGAGAGCAACACGGTGGCAATACAGCCATTCAGTCAGAATACTCAGAATCAGAATAGAGATAAGTGAGGAGAGGAAAATGAAGAGGGGAGGAAAAAAAAAAAAGTTTGGAGTGATTCGTCAGCATGACCCAGAGCAGGCTCTTGATAGGCCGCCTGGCTGATGTTGCTGCGTCCGGATTGGCTGTCGCAACGTGCCCCACTTTGGTGCGTATATCTTCGTCTCACAGTTGGAGACTTGAGTTTAATGAATCTCACAAATGTCCACGGCGTTGATAATAAGAACTTCACAATTACCCTTTTAAATGATGGTCTTGTGTATTGAAGTGTTATAAATACAGTGCCTCGCAGAGTTATTGGCACCCTGATGATGAGCTAAAGTGGCTCTAAACGAGAGGCAAATTCTGAAAATGGAGAATATTTCATTCTTTTGTTTCGTTGTGATTGCTCTGTAAATGTATTTTAATTTATTTTTGCACCGCAAGAATATTTTTCCAACTCTGAAATGTGTCAATTATTGCTGCTGCGTTTGATGTTTTATATTTTTATTGTGCCTCCGCTGAAGTTAATCAAATTGTATTTGTGTGTGTTTTCAAGTACGGCACAGGTTGGACTGTTAATGCTCCCCAAGCACTGACTGAATACATAATGTCATGGAGTCAGGCTTGGGAGAGTGAACACTAACCATCAGTTGTAAATACCTCACTGCGACCAAGACTCAGAAACAGATGCTTTATTTCCTCTGGCTGCTTTTCTGTTGACTCTCAAAGGAGGACATGTTTAGTTAGAAGACCACTGTGTCTGTATTGAGGACAATATGTGAGTTTTTTTTTTTCCGGGAAATTTGTTTAAATGATTAATAG
>JAPQRN010000019.1:24279790-24292233 GCA_037367275.1 Coranthus polyacanthus
CATTTTATCATTTTAATTATTTTGAATGATCTACTTTCTGACATGTTAACAAAGTTTAAAACCACAAGTAACCATCAGGACTCTTCAACTTTTACTCAGGACCAAAAATCAGCCTTTAAACTGGACAGAAATAATGATTTGACATTTGTTGTGATAATTATTACTGATGACTGATGTGAAAACTTTTATCATGACATCTATCAACATTTTTATCGCCCTAATGCAGATTCAAGGTTAAGGTTGATAATTTTCTGCAAACTAACGTGTTCTTTTTAAAAGGGAGTGATAGTGATAGCCGTATAGTGATAAAAATAACAGATTTATGTTTTTGTATTACTTCTACAGTTCTTCCAGACATATTCCTGTGTGTATTGGGCAAAAAATCTACTTTGCTTCCAAACAATCTCACAAAATACAACCTGGGACCTGACCTTTACATTGGACAAACACAAAAACACAACAAGCCAGACAGAAAAACCGAAAAGACAGAAAGAAACAAAGAAAGAAACAAAGAAATGATTAGTTCAAGGGCACAGGAGCAGGATCAACATTGCCATACATACATACATAGATTCCAAATCCACCAACATTTTTAAACAGCACTGCATCTATTTTTTGGCTCCTTCACCCGATGTCCAATCAGATGCTCAGGTTGGAAGATGAAAATGCCACTTTTCCTGCAGGCAGCCCCAGGCATGTCATTAGGAGAGGAATTTGATGCCCCGTACAAGCGCTTGGAACTATCAAGTGCAGTAAAAGTGAAAACTCATCAGTTTTTCTCCCAAATTTCACCATGTCCTTGACTTAAGTGTTAGTGAGTGAAAGAGAGAGAGAGAGAGAGAGAGAGAGAGAGAGAGCGAGCAAGGGTGAGAGACAGGAAGGGCCTATAGGATTAGGCCTTTAGGTGTCACTGTACTTTCAAGAATTCGTCCTGCCCTCCTCGTCTCACACACAAACACAAGCGCTCGCACACTGCAACAAAATGGTGTCACGTCGGGGCGTCTATTGTTCGAGAACGCTGGCTTTAGCTTTCAGTCTGTCGTGGCGATACAGAGACGGGGCCTGTGCTCCACTGAGTTCTCCTCTCCAGGGACGGATGATTAATGGCCGAAGCAACAACTTTGGAGTTGTTCACAAAATCAAATTTCTCACCGAGACATCAATCCAAAACTTTGACTGCCACTGAGTTTTGTTGTCCCCAATGAGCAAATTTAGCTCTTTTTCATTCACTACAAAAGTTCAGTTGATTTTTTTTTAAACTGTAAGTCTACCCCAAGCTCCACAGCTGCAAGAAAAGAGGGCTGGACAAACAAAAAAAAAAAAACTGGTTTATAAAATGTAATTGCGACAAATTATACTAGCACTTACTTGTAATATACCTTGTAATTCCATTCTCGCCGAGTAAAATGGTTTTTTCTTTTAAAAAGCAGGGTGAAGTGGGAAAAAACAAGAGATGAAAAGAGGCTTTTTAAAGTCTCAACATTACACATTCAACACTGCGAGAACAAAGCGGTGCCATAAATACATCCATATGCTCTCTGTTTGTGGCTACGCATATTTCTATTCAAAGAAAAACATGCGGTTTTATGCTGAAAGACTTACTATTCAGAAAATAACCTTTGTAGATGAGAAGATTTGAAACAGTTTTTTTCCCTCCCTTCCTCATTCTCTCTCTTTTCCTCTCCTCTCTCTCTCTCTCCCAACATGATTTTATGATTTTTACTGCTGTCTCACCCAGATAGAGATCTGCCATCTATGCTGCATTCAAGACTAATCAACCCTAGCATTGTTATGTTGTTAATATTCAGACAACCCTCTGCCAAAAAAACAACAAAAAAACAGGCATAATCACAGGGCCTGAGCAATAGCGACAACAAACACAGCCCCAATGACTACAAATACCAACCATAAACACATGCTAATAAACACAACACAGAGTGTTTTGAGTCAGTGATCTTTTGGGGGGTGGGCAGTGGGAGGAGGGGTGGGCAGACCTAGTTGAACGAGTTCTCTCAAAAACAAATTTGTGTATTTATTTGTTGGGGCCACTCACGTCGAGGAAATGTCACCTCGGGAGACCGCTGTTGTCATGGCGTCCTTCTCACCTCATTAGGGTTTGTACGGGGCTACTTTGTGTGTTGGCTGAGAGCAGTCTGTGAAAGCTGCAAATGGAGTCTCACAGGGGAACATTAAAAATATAACGAGAGGTTACCAGTTCAGCACCAGATGGACGTACACCCTCCGACGTGCTTGATAAATAAATAACTAACAGACATACTGTATGGAGATAAGTTACATGAATGAAGCGCTAGGGGGTATGGGCGGCAATGTTATAATGTAATGTAGATAAACATCTTTATATACGATAAACGTCAAACCGTTATTTCAGTCCAATTTGTCCGGAGTGAAACTTGAAGAAACCAGAAGGTTATTTGTAGTTTGAAATTATTTGCAAAAAAGACAAAACAAGATGAAAACATTATAAAATATGCAAAAAGATGAAAACTGCACAAAAGATTAAAACAGTGTAAAAGATAGAAGGCAAAAACGTAAAAGACGCAGCAAGACAAAAACCGTAAGAGATGAAAACATCGTAAAATACACGACGAGACAAAAACGACATAAAAGGCACAAGACGAAAATGACATAATGAATGATGAAAACATTATAAAAGACACAAGGTGAAAATGGAAAAGACGCAACAATATGAAAATGTGGTAAAAGATGCAACAGGACAAAAATTTAAAAGACGCAATAATATGAAACGGTAAAATGAAAACCCAATAATAGATGCAACGAGACATAGAAGTAGCAAGACAAAAATGCACCTGCAATCTCTCATTTTGTGATTTACTGTTGAGTTCAACAAGATGAAAACATTGACACATTTTGTTTTTTAGCTGAGAATGTGAACAAAATAAACCCTCATGACAAAAGAAAAACCTCTGTCATAATAAATATAATTATCACCATATAAATATATATCACAATAACGACAAATATCGTTTTATTGCCCATCCTTATGTGAATGTTTTTTTTTTTTTCACTTTCACCCTTTGACTCTTTACCCTCAAATCCTGCTTTCCATTGCAATGGTGTTTTCTTTATCAGAGGAAAAAAAGCCAATGTTGTTTTGGAAGAAAAAAAAACGACTCTGCCTGCTGAGCTGAAACGAACACTTCTGACAAGATTCGGGTAAGGTGAGGACATTGTGCTCTGCCGTGCTCTGCTTGGGATTTTGCTACAAGCCCTTAAAAACATTCAGCGAAGATGGTAAAGCAGCAAGTAGGAACAGCGGTTTTCTTCTCTTTTTTTTGCATCCCCCCCCCTTTTTTTTTGACTCTTTCTACTTTTATGCTTCTGTTGGAAATTAGCTGGAAGACAAAGAAGCCATGTGTTGTGACATGGCATGCTTACTGTACCGGTGTGGTTGGGATTTCCGGTGCATGATCTTCCAGGCATGGCTAGCTGCACAGGTAATTAAAACTCATTTGGATTCTTTATACATCACCGCTGACAGGCCTGTTCGGGGCGAGACTTTAGGAGACAAAGGTAGCTTGGCACGTTTTTTTTTTTTTTTTCATGGGGCTGACGTGACTCGAACTGAGCATGTGTGGGAGAGACAGAGGAAAGGAAATGAGACGGAATATGAATGTCAGCAAGGTGAATGTGTGTGTGTATAGACTAGTCAGTAGAGTTTAGGGGCCGTGTGTTTAAGCAGAGATAGGCAGCAGCCTGTACAGGAGGCTTTGTGACCTACATTGAGGTTGGGAAGTGAAGAGAGAAAAGAGAGTAATGGAGAGAGAGAGAGAGAGAGAGAGAGAGAGAGAGAGAGAGAGAGACCGAGCAGGAAAGATATGAAGAAAAAAGGGAAAGTGATAAAGAGGTTAGAGATAAAGGTGAAAGAGGGAGAGAAAGAGAGAAGGACGGGAGAAGTCCCGAAGAAAGAAAAAAGGAAGCGGGCGGAAAAAAAAAGTGTTGGGTTTCAAATCCAGTGCTCCTGAAAGCAGCATTGCCAGATGACCTTGGGCATGTCACGCTGCCATCTGTTCCCTCTGTCTGGCCTGTCAACATACCTCTAACTCCAGTTAAAACATGACATTCCAGCTTCCTTACACACCGAGGGGCAGCCGTCGTCACCCTGAGCGAACGAGATAGAGAGACACAGACAGGGGTTAGAGAGAGAGAGAGTGGGAGGGAGGGAGCAACGGAGAATCCGAGGTGGAATCATGAGACGGAGGGAGGGGAGAGAGAGAGAGATACAGTACAGGCAAGAAAGGGAGTGACCTTTTCTCCAACAGCCCATCTTTATGAGCTGATATTGTTATCAATGTATTACTCCCTGGATGGCCACTAGAGCTACAATAACGCCATTGAACCGACAGTCCATCATCATAGGACAAAGAGGGGCGCTAACACTGACATCCTATGGGGCATTGGGTTGCAACTGATTGCACTCATAAATGAGCATAGCTCTCATAAAATCATGTGGTAACTGCTTAGCGGTGCACAGGGTGATGGCTTTTGTTATCAACAGCTCGAGTGCCATGCAGGCAGCCTGTTTGCTGTAGCGTACGTGTGGCCTGCGCGTGTTTTCAGATGTGAAGTTAATCATGCATCCATTGAAATGTGTTATTGCAACAGGGGCGATGGGAGGAAAGAGAAGCAGTTAAATTATTTTTCCAATTTCTTTTGAATTTATATCATTGTTTGCTTCGGAAAGAAAAGAAATAAAAAAATAAATAAATAAAAAAAACTCGAAGCTTCGACATTTTTTGGGGGTAATTTTTTCCAGTATTCTCCTCCTTGGGATTAGCATTTTTTACAGATAGCTGGCTGTGCTGTGCACTCATTTTTTATTACAATTTATTCTGACAGTTGGAAAGGACATAGCTCTGATAGGTTTGGATCAGCAGACTCACAACGCGGAAGAACATGTAGCCAGGCCTGGACACATGTTTATCTTTTTTTTTGGGTGAGGGTTTTTTTTAAATCTGCCAATAAATACACCTTAATTACTGTTGACCCTGCAAGGGTGTTGCAATCGGGTCTGTCTGTCCATCTGTCTGCACCTGTAACTCAAAATCTACATCACATTTCAACATGACATTTTTACACAAGGTAGGTCCCTAGCATATCTGGTTCCTCCTTGAAGATAGCCCGGATCTGGATCTGAATTGTTGTATTATTTAAAAGATTCTTCACCATTAGGAGATAGGGCACTGTTTTGCCATTTTCTTGGAAATGAAGGCAGCTATTGCTTTGAAAAAAAGAAAAGAAAACACAATTTCTTGCTCATCCAGAGGCATATGAGGGGATATTTTCATTTCGCTTCTAAATCCATATCCAACATTGCAACTTACAGTAACATATTTGGTATTCCTACCTCATTCCTTGTTCATATTCAGTCTGATAATAGAACTGACAGTAGTGACACTGAAGTCACATCCTCTCCACCGCACGTAACTTCAAAACTATTGATAGAAACATGAATCCACATCCTTAGAGTATGTTTTAAGGGTCAAGGAACTGATTTACAACATAACATTTCTTTTTGCATATTCAAAACATAGTGGTATTATTCAGCGAGGATGTCGGGTGGGTGCTTGCAAAATAAAATGTTAAGGTTGCTGCCAGGACCTTTGACACTCTATAGCAGATTTTGAAATAAACAAAAATAAATATGGTGGAGTATCAAGGGAAGCTTCAGGACTCTGATGTTTTTCTTCTGCCCTTGGAAAACACTGTCTGCATTTATAAAAGTGCCTTCACTACTATCCCTTATATCTCAACAGCGATTCATGTTCCCAGATATTCATTGAAACGTCTGCGGCCTTGCATTCCAGTCTGAGATATTAAAAGCCTGCACCTTGATAGGCTTCAAGGTTCAGAATTCTCATCACTGATGGGATGACCAATTATGAGTTCGTCTTAATGATCTAATATGATCTGCCTCCTCTTGCCCTTAGGCAAACTTTTTTGGGGGCTTTGGAATGACCGAGTCATACTTAACCAAGAGATGGAGGGATTAAGATCTTCATGAGAGTTAATCATCACTGCTGTCTACAGAAATGTGTGCCAAGCTGAAAGTTCCCCTACTCCGCAATGCATTGGTATTTGTCAAGAGACAGAAAGGAGCTCACAGATCAAGCTGTTTAATGTATTGACGGTATTAGTACGGAGTCTGTTAAATTAAGTCCCCTGAAGTTGCCAATGGCTCGTTTTGGGTGAGCAGCAGTGGCCTATTAACTTCACATAGGTATTTTTTTTTGGAAGATGTATTCAAAGCGCCCTGCTAAATGACCACACAGTAATGAATATGGAGTATGTTTGCACTGCTACCCTTTTTGTAGATTCAAAAGTGAAACAGCGAGAGGACGTGAGCAGAGAAGAGACAGAGAGAAGAGACAGAGACAGAGAGAGAGAGAGAGAGAGCTATTTGGGTCAAGGAAAACCTTTCTGAGAAAAAAAAAGAGAGAAAAAAAATCAGTAAAATAATCCCTTCTACCGCAAGCTACTTAAATCATTATTGAGCTCTTTTCAGGGGGAACATTTTACTTCCACCCTTAATGTATTCACTTTCAGTTCCTGAGCAAAGCATTCCTGTTCGCTCACCGCTGCCAAGTGAGGAGATGCGACATGCTGACGTTAAAGAACAACTTAATAGAAGCATCGCGGGACCGTGCCAATAACCAGAAAGATAATGACACCTGTGAGGAAATACCCCACCAATTACGAATGGAATAATTACATTTTAAGTTTGCAGACTGAAAAATGCAGCCCCTTTCACAATTTCTCCTCGCATAACCTCATGCCCTGCCAAACAACAGCATCCTGTCCTCCCAGTTCGAACGCTCTGGGAATTAGGGAAGGTAATTCTACAAAGACCATGCCTTACATGCTCTCCTCCCCATCCTTCAATGACTGATACAGAAGGGAAGTAGGACCCTGACCCGCTCCTGACTTGGGGAAATTGCCGCGACCTCTCTGCACTTTTGGGAGGAAGCCAGACCTGGCACATACACGCATTTGGGGGCGGAGGGGGATGGGTGCTACGACAACCCCCTCTGACCCTCGAGGACCTTTTGTTGGCCAATCCCCCCTTTGGCCATTTATTCACACACACATGTATGTAGCTCCTGCTGGATGGATTGAGTTACTCCATTCAAAACGATGGCTGCCTCTGTTTTGCATCCTGCTCCTCCATTTTCATCCTGAGAGCGGTGGAACGCCCCAGTCATTAACACCAGCAGCAGCCTGTGCCTGTATCGGCAGCTAAAAGGTCTGCATTCATGAGAGCCATCCTGGAAACCAGATGTGCTTGTGCTTTGTGTGTGAATGTGTGTATATGTATATACGTGTGTGTACACGCTGGCTGGAGCAGCAGATCAAGCCATGTATATGTGTGTGTGTGTGTGTGTGTGTGTGTGTGTGTGTGTGTGTGTGTGTGCCTGAGCCCCCAGGGCCTGAGTGGTGCACAGGTCACCCAAGAAAAAGTAGACATGGGGAGGATCACACACACTCCTGCACACTCATGGGAAAACAGCTACATATGTGCATTAAACATTTCATCTGACTGCCAACCTCCCACTAAGAGCTGCAGACTGCATACATTTGTTGTCTTTTATATAGACACAAACATAGATCATTTTTACTACTTATTCAAGTGGTATCCAACCACAAGGACAGATTTGGTTTTATTTGCCAAATTTACTAAGAAACCCTCTAGAGCATCCATTCCCAATCCCTGAGTCGTGATCCACAGGTGGGACACAGGAGTTTTTATTTGGGTCACTAAATAAAGCTGCATTTCAAGCATTAAAAAAAACTGTCAACAACAAGCATAGTTTTGACAATGTTTGTAATGTTCTGATAATTATACTGAGATATATACGATTGGATCTAGTATTAAAGACTAGTTTACATTCTGTTTGTTTTCCTGATGAGAGGGGAAAAAAGAAATGAGCCCATCACCTCCTGTCTAAATGCATTTTGTTAGTCTTATTTTCAGATGTTTTCAATACATGAAACAAAGTTGTGATGTATGTATTTCTCTTCAAAATGGCAGCTTTTTCCTGTTCAAGAAAACATTCATTCTTTGGGAAACACTGTTCTAGAGTCTGTTGTTTCCTACATGACCAAAGTCAAATCATCATGGCCAAAGTCACAATTTGTCTGTAAGTTGTGAAAAAAGCATGTGCATTCCTGACCATTTTTACTTCACTTTTCACTTCAGGGTATTATCTTGAAATAAATAAAAAAAACATGCTGCAGTTTTTGGTCTACAGTGTCTATCACACTTTTTCGACTGGTCTCTCGAGGGTCTGTAATATATGTGGTTTTCAAACAATATAATTTCCCTAGATTTATTCTCTGACGTAATCTTCACTATCTAAATGTCAAACCTGGGAAACACAGCTAAACAAAGTTATTAAACACACCATAGGATGTCGTGAAATGCTGTCAACATCTCTAATTATGGAATTTTTGTCTTTAATTCATGGAAAACTCATCTGACTCATACCATCCTGCCAACAAGAGCTGCGGACTGTATACACTTGCTTTGTTTTTATTCTTCTTTTCTTTTTTTTAATGGACACAGACACAAGACACCCTAAGCAGCTAGGGTTAGGGTTAGGTTTCCAAGAAAGGACAGGCAGATTTCTTTTTCTTTTCTTCTTCTTTTCTTTTTTTAATAGACACAGACATAGACATATTTTATGACTTATCCCAAGTGGTTCTGAACCATGAGGACAGTTTGATTTTATTTGCCAACTTTGCTAAAAGAAAACCCTTGGAAAATAGTTCCTAATACAAGCTGTCACCAGAGTGGTCTGTAGATAATACTAAGTAATGAGGACATTGTTTCTGAAAGGGAATATTGTTGAAATTTTTGGAATATGTGTTAATGTCAGCAGCAAATATCTTCAAACCTCATCAAATAAAACCAAGACTGTGGACAAAGCTTGATAACAGGAGTCCGTAGAAAAATCTTTCTTGTGATTATGGGTTAAACCATTTTTAACTTGTTGCAAATAAGCAAAAATCCAAATTTAAAATGGGTAAATTAAATGTAAATGAAAAAAGTCTGCTGGCCTACAGTGTCTTCCTTGCTTTTTCTACTGGTCTCCCAAGGGTCTGCAATATTTGTCATTTTCAAATAATATGATTTCCCTAAATTTAGTCTGTGGGAGTCACTGAGGTAATATTCACACGCTAAATACCATACCTGGGAAATATAGCTGAATGTAAGTTATTAAACACACCATAGGACATCGTGAAATGCTGTCAACATCTCTAATTAGGGAGTTTTAATTCTTGTCTTTAATTCACTTTTCCCACACAAATCCAAGTCTGAAGACACGAAACACTGCCAACTAATCTTTGCCACCCACTGAAAAACAACACCACTGCCAGAACTAAAACAAAATGAAAATACATTGAATACGTTTCAGAGTCAATTATTTTCTTCCAGTGAGAGCCCTGCTAACACTGGGCAAAACTGTCCCATTTTGAAGTGGCAATCCATTTTGGCTAAGTGATGTCATGCAGCCTGTCACGTTAGTCTGTGTGAAGCAGCGGGCCTATTCCTCATCTCAGCGGCCGCTCGCTCATGGTGGGGACAAACGACATTTCTTTCTCATTTGGAAGGAAATAACGGGGCCAGGATCAGCGCTGGCAGCCAAACAGAATCTGCGCCCAGAGCTGCACACAACCAAGAATGCCAGCCAGTTAGGTTTTTCTTTCTTATTTTTTTTAACTAGTATTAAAGGAGATGTGTAGACATGCTCCCATATTACTGGGGTTATTTCACTTTTAGCAATTGGCCATGTGTCCGTGGTCATTTCCACTGGACAACACAAAAAACAGTAACAACTGTAGTGACTGTGGTTGGGAAATAGCAAGCCCCTTAGCCTATTTAGGTGGGTGCAGTCACATATCTATTCCCTCTATTCCAATTTCCGTGACGTCCACATAGAAATCTGTACACCAGGGACAGTTTCATTATTAGCGCGCCTTGCACAGAGCTCAATGGGAGGATATTGCATAGAGAAGCATATAACAGCCAAGCAATTTGAGTTGGGCAGCTGGGCATGCAGGTATTGTAATTTTAATTCCCTTCTCAATTCCCTTGTCCCTGTACAGTGGGCTGTTGTTCTTCTCAAACAAGTTTGAGGAAACATGTTTTTTTTGTTTTGGAAAATGCACTGTGTTGAAACTGCTACAGACAAAAAAAGACATTTAATAACTAGCGGATGATGCAACTTCACATGTCATTTTGCTCAAGTTATAAACCACTTGTAGCATTGTAGGTAGGAAGTAAGTACAAATACTTCACTACTGTACTTAAGTGTTCAAGTATCTGTACAGATACCTTTTTACGTTTACTGTCTACATTTTGACACAAATATCTGTACTTTCTGTTTTCAAAATAGGTTTGAAAACAGATGAAAAAAGATGAAAACAACGTAAAAGACATAAAAAGATGAAAATGATGCAAATTATAATTACACAATACTTATTGTTACTTTACTTCAGTAGAGTTTTCAGTATTTATTTTTCTGACAACTTTTTCCTTTTACTGCCTACATTTTAACACAAATAACTACACTTACAACTACTACTCCTTAGAGTAGAAAAAAACATGTTTCTAGGGTGCAGTAAAAACAAAGCCTTTGTTTTTACTGCATTCAGGGGCAGGTGGATTATCGATTATTATTTATTGTGCATCACTGCGCCTCTTCCCAACATAAAGACCGATTTCAAACTAACTAGGCTGTTTTGAAAATATCAGGTGTAGAAAGTATATAATTTGTGTTAAAATGTTGGGAATAAAAGTAAAATTCGTCAGAAAAATAAATACTAAGTAAAGTACAGATACCTGAAAACTCTACTGAAGTACAAAGTATTTGTACTTACTTCCCACTTCTGGTTTTCAGTGTCAGATGTTTCTGGGAGGTGGGGCGGGGATGATATTGGCTGATTATTCGTCTATCTGCTCCAGACTATCCTAATTATATTGGCTGTTAAAAATCCAATACTGACTGACCCTTAATGGAAAGAATCAAAGAAGAGCATAAACAAAAACAGGAAAACCCATTAGTGGAATGTGCCACTTTGTTTTTTTTCTTCAGAACACAAGAACACAGAACACACTTCTATATTTACATGTGAGATGGAAGTCTTGCGTCATGTCTAATTTGCAGGAGGCCCCATGTTTTGTTTTTGTTTTTTTTACCAAATTGCGGTCACATATCATTTACTTTCCCTTAATTATTGCAAAGAAAAACAATCAGGAAACCTCAAATGGGGTTGGGGGTGGTGGTCGTGTGGGGGGGATGTCATCCTATGGTCTCATCCCGAGCTCCGGCTCTCCTCCCAGTTCATCTCACTCGCTAACTGTCTCTGCCTCTGCCAGGATTTTTGCTGGAACAGATGCCTTCTTATTTTGACGGCCTGCTGCTTGCTTCAGTCAGTCGGGCAGCGGGTCACAAATGCTCACGTACCCATGAGGACAGACACACACACACACACACACACACACACACACACACACACACACACACACACACACACACACACACACACACACATATACACCATGATGACTGTGAAGCATGTGTGTTTAACTTACTGGTTGTTTAAGTAAGCTGAGAAGAATCCCCTCAGGTGATTAGTTCATTTGCAAGTCCCTGGCTGTGGAGACTAGTACAGGCCTGCTGCTGCCCCTGTTTTCTCCATTCCTCTGTTTAGCCCCGGCTCTCACTCTGCCTTATTCTTCGGTCACCGGCTTTGCTCGCTCGATCTTTTCTCTCTTTTCCTCCCTCTGCTCTGCTATTTGTTTGTGTTTCTCTGGACTCTGAGGGAGAAGGAGACAGAAAGAAAGAAAGAAAAAAGAAAAGAAAATCTGAGGGAGAGAAATGTTAAGCCAGCTAGCCAGAGTAATAGCAACGGTCTTTGTCCTGCGCTCATTATTTTCGCTTTGATTACAATCTAGAGCAGCTCGAGTTACCCTAATTCGGCCGGCTGAGACTCTGGCAGAAATTGTGCAGCGCTGAGTGATGGTTGAATTGAAGCTGCCAGAGGGGTCAGCGCTGGATGCGAAGGGTTTGAGTGAAGAGGAAAAAAAAGAATCACAATAATAAATAAATAAAAATGCAAAACAAAGACAATATCAGCAGTAGTAATAACGTGACAAACGTGCAGCATCGTAATAAACCCAATCACTGGGTAAATTTCAGATTCATCCGGCATGGAGGAGATGTAAAACGATGAGACCAGCCGTGTAATTCCTTCAGGGACGCTTTCATGCCAATGGGACGTCTTGTTTATGCCAGGACAAGAATGTTGAGAAATGGTTTTCGGTGTTGCACAGGCAGGCATGCTGGGATTCTCTGGCCAGTAACGGTGGTACCATGGGAGGGGAGGGGGAGGAGGAGGGG
>JAPQRN010000019.1:24309617-24336712 GCA_037367275.1 Coranthus polyacanthus
TTTTCACTGAATAACATCATAACTATTTTTCACTTTTTTCAGCCCAAGCAGCTGAGTGGGCAAACACACACACACACGTATGGGAGAGATATTCCAGTACATAATACCCATGCACACACATCTGTCCCAACATAAAAACACACATAGACTAGTCTCTCAAGTGGCATGGGCAGTCGCACATTGTTCTCTCTGCCTCCATCCCGACGGCAAAGCTGTACTGTCGGTTTACCTTGCCCCAGGACATCCATGGGACAGCCTATCAGCTTTCTCCCCACTGTGAAAGACATGTAGCCCTGTTTATCTCCTAATTGACTCTCAGAGGAAGGCTGAGATTGACAGTGTCGCTCCTACATCACTTAAGTCCTTTTTAGCCAAGCAAACCCGGCAAAGCATCACCTGTTAATAATACATCGCGGCAGACTTACTTTATTGATAAGCACTGCTTCACCTCGCACTTTAGTCAAATACAGCCAGGAGGAGAGTTGTTAGAAGCCAATCACGTATTCTCATTTGAGGAGATGACTTTCTCGGTCACTTTTTCTCCAGTTCTACTCTCACATCTACAGAAAAGACTCAGAAGTGGTTGAGATTTGGAGAGGCTAGAGGGAGCAACTTATCCTGACAAGCCAAAACAAGTCTTGGGTTTCATTTGTTTCGTATTCCCCCCAGTTGTGATCAAATGAAGCAGCACTCATTTTGTCCAATGCAGCAGTATAATTAGCAAGAGGCTGCTGCTGCCGACAGTTGACAGAAGTGTTGAGATAACATATATTGTGGAGCGTATTTATTATGTGTTGACGGATGGGAGACAGACTGGAGTTGCCATAACAACTCTAAACAGAAATGACGGGATTGATTGAGACTAATTGACAGCATGAAAATGTTGGGGGTGGGAGAAATGAGGGTGATGTGCTTAATTTTTCTTCTCCTGTCACTTAGTTGTCATCACCTGACAGAAAGCAACTTTCGTTTTTGCGATCCACTCTGTGCATTTGACACCTTTCTGAAAGCCCAGTCGGACTCTTGTGCTGGCAGGGGATGGAGAGATGGGGGGTGGGGGGATGCAAGCCAAGATGGCCCTTGTCCTCGTCTGTCGGAGATTATTTCGCAGGTCGTGACTGCCGTGCTGGCGGTTTGTCACGCGCCACTTGCGGTGATGTCACGGAGGCCGCCCTTGCAGAACTTTGGCCAGCTGGATGCCGTCACAGACCCTCGTCACGTCTCAACTAAGGAGCCTATGACTTTTGAAAACCCGGTGGGGGGAGAGTTATTAATAGAGCTGCATGCTGTTACATGATCAGCAAGGATATTGGAAAATAGTTGCATTAGAGGGTCTGCTCTGAAACAGGTAAACTAATTACTCTGGTGTCCTGGATAAAACTACAGGCTGTCGAGATGAAACAGAAAGCGGGAGAGTTGGTGTCTAATCAATGCTTTAGTAAGCTCCACTCATGCGCAGGAGTGAATCACCTCCCTTTCATCACTTGTTTGATTTCTCCATACTCTTTGCCTTCCCTCCCAAGAGTCTCAGGTTGTCTTCCAAGTTTGCAACAAACCCTCGTCTGTCCTGTGTTGTAATTCATTTAGAACCACTACCAGCACATCAAAGCCCTTTTCCTCTTCTCCATGATACTTGTGTTTGTCAGTCGCCAACAAAAAAAAACACAGTTTTTTCATCCTCGAATTATTGTCGGGGTTGAAACTCTTTGTAGGTGCTGTCCTCACATGTCTGGAGTCTGGTGAACATACAGCTCAGATCTTCAGCATGTGTCCTTATAATAGGTGCGATACGCTGCACAAGAGAACTATCAGGACCTAGAGACATGACTGTAGGGGTGCCAAAAGGCTTTGTTAATTCTCTTACCCAGCTTGTTTGAGCTGTGCTCAACTTCAAACATGCACAGAGGCAGAGGACTCACCTGGGGAGAAGAAAGGTTGTCTGCAGCTGAGAGAATCTGATTTCCATCCTCTTGTATCATCTCTTTAAGCCATCACTTATTGAAAAAATCCTCCTTACTGCCCCAAGTACTTCAACTCATTATGCGCTAATGATCTGTCTTTTTTTTCAAAGTGTCTTCTTTGATTACACAAGTATGGACACAAACTTCTTTGCACAGAACACACTTGAAGTACATAAGAATGGCTTTTTCTTCTTTTACTTGTGGCAAAGAGCTAGTTTCTCTGTGGGCAGGATAAAGTAGAGAACATTGTTAACAAGAGCTTCAAAAGAGTTAAAAGATTCTCTTTTTTCCCCATGATGGAAGTAAAATGTAATATGCAAAGATAACCTGCTGTGTCATTCACACAGACACAGTCAAAGCCGAAGCCATTAACCTGATATTGTGCCAAGTCCTCTCTAAACTCCTGCATGTTGTTCACAGAACTCCAGTTAGTTGTTATAACGGCACACTAAAAATTCCCCTTAATGTGTTTGTTTCTGTGGGAGAGTGGGAGCGTTTTGCAAGGATAGAAGTGTGAGTGTCCGTTGGAAGGGGAGGGGAGGTAATCTTATTCTCCTTTTCAATCTGGTAATTAACTTGACAGCATGACAAATGGACACGATCAGCTGTGTGCCTCCATAAGACACAAATATGCCATATTACACGCTTCTATGTGGGATTCCACCCGTCAAAAAAAGACATTAGAGAATTGCAACTCAAATGGAATCAGGTTGACCTGAGTCTTATCTGATATATAGAGTTTCATCTGTGTTTGAAAAACACAAAACAAACTCCTATTCAAATGAATGCAAATCATGTGTGCAAATACCAACCAATGGAAACCACAGTTATTTATAATGTCAACACGATTTGTCAAAAAAAAATGTTGTTACTGTTTGTGGCTTATTTGTTATTGAAGGATCTGCAATTTCTTTGCCTTTCCACAATGAGTATGTCTACAAGCATTAAATATTCCAGTTTTTGCCCTAATTCTGATCAAGACAAAATTCTTAATAAGCTGTTTACATGGCTAATGGAAATTAATATTTCACTGTAATTCCTGTTTACATGCAGCTGAGCATACCCTGATTAGAAATAGTGTTTTTTCAAAGTTTTCCACTGGTGGCAGACGTTCCACTGTGTGATCTTAGCCTCCCCCTTTCATTCCTTCCAACACTTTCTTCAAAAGCCTTTTTGATATTTGCTCACATCCAAAAACCTGTTGGTATCTTCTGTCATAATGTTTAACAGTAGGTGTGTTTCTCCTTCTTAGTGAAATGTGGACTTTTCTTTGGATTCATTGATCTCTACCAGAGTGGATCTTTGTCTCTACTCCAGCTGAATGGAAACAGAGGCCATGTGTCACAACCTATTGTAAAAACTGCGTATTCTGAATTTGCAATGTACATGTCTTAAGAATCCTCATCAAAGTAGAATCATATCGGCAGCTCCCACAAATCTTAGTTGGAAAATGCGGAATTTAGAAAAAGGCCTAATTCAGAATACACAATCAGACTATGCTGTTTACATGAGGCCTGTTAAATTCAGAATATTGTCATATTCAGAATAAATTTGAATATTATTTTAAATCTAAAATACTCAAGGGGAAGGAGGTAGTAGGTGGGGTGGATTGTGAAAATAAAAATTTGTAGGACTTTGCCACCAGACATTGGAGTTTGCATCCTTTCATTTTTAGGTTTTGGTAATGAAAGCAGTTTGTTTAGGTTTAGGAAAAGATTGTAAATCTAACCATAAAAATAATATGAACATTTTCATTGTGTGTGTGTGTTTTTCCATCTGGCTGTTTTTATTTGCATTTTCAATTTGCACATAAAAAAAACTCAAAATAGCACCAAAAAATTAGAGGAGGTGGAAAAGTTGGTGTATTGATAAAAGGTAAAGGTGAATAAGTGCAATGGAAACACATTTAGCAAATAATTGTATGTGTCTGCATGTGAGGAGACTGCAGTGTTCACTGAATTAATACAAGAAACAAACAGAAATGCCATATTAGGTGGAAAACAGCAATGAAACGCCACCGTGTATGAAAAGCTGTAGATGTTAGACAAAGGCTTTAACTTTTTCAGGCAGCTTCAAGTTTTTGTTAAAATACCTCTTACATCTATCAGCTCCTCAATCAACAGCTCAGGTTGTATGCTATAATAATGAATACTACATCTAATGGGCAAACATTTGAACCATGACGAACTTGCCAAAACTTGCAAGTTTTAACCAGGCTTTTAGGAAATGAAAGGAGAAGGAAAGAAAAAAAAAATCTTTGGTTACGTTTGCTTATGATTTACGTTTCATCCTCCTCCATTGTTGCTTGTGTCATGCTGAAGATGACGTCACAATAGTTTATGCTGCATCGCTGTGACGAACAGCTGTGCTGACCGGGTACAATATCTGCAGTGGAAATGCAACGTGCTGGTGGCCAAACCGAGCTGAGCTGTGCCGAGGCGAGGTGAGTTGAGCTGATACCGGCAGTGGAAAAGTGGCATATGGTGGATATATACATGTTGAGATATGTTGACATGAAACTTCTTTTTGGTTCAAAAACATTTTATACATATCCGCTGTTCGCAGAAATGTACAATAGAAGCATTTAATTGTGGCGACTTAAATGACAAATTCACATTTACACTAATTCAAACACAAACATCCAGTAGACACACACAGTGCTCCTGTTTATTTGATAGCAGTCGTGCCTTTTACTTCTCCCACAGCCTACCCTCTGTTAGGCCTAATGGAACAGAGGAGTCAACTTGTCTAAGTAGCGCCCACTGTATATCACTGTGCTGTCTCTCCCCATATCTGCCCCCCCATCCCTTCTACCATTAATCTATCCCTCCATCCCTCTATCTTGAATACCTGATTTGGCTGAGAGCTTTGCACTATGCTGCTGCCTGTTCCTGAGTCTCGGTGCACTGTGCACACACGCTCTAACTTAAAAACATACACATGCATTATTGGAGACTTATCCAATTATACACACACATATACACAACACAGAGCTCTAAAAGCATGGGCTGACCTGTGGTGGCTTCCAATAGCAAATATGATGTGTCTCACTGATATCCCATTTTGTAGTATCTCCGCAGTTGTTGTGTTAAATGTACTGTGTGTGGTGTCACAATAAAGCAGACCTGAAAATGGTAGATAGCCAATTAAATTTAGTTACAGTATGTGCAGATGTACGTTAAAATAATACTGCATTGTAGCATCCAAACACAGCATCTCCCGGTAATGGAACGCATCAGATATCATCTCGAAAGGATCTTTTTTGAGAGCATTAGAACAAAATAAATACACAAAATAATCCCTTCCTGGCAAAGCAACCAGGCATGCTCCGGTTACTGATATTTACACAGTACAAAATAATAACAATGCTAATGTCAATAGAAACACAATAATGTCCCAATCTGATTACGGAGCCTGTGTGTGTATGGTGAATAGAAAATTAAATTTGAAATTTGAGAACTTGCCTCTGTCTGTGATGTATTATGGTGGGGGCTGGGGGTGGGGGGGTCGGTGGAGGTGGGGTGGAATTTAATAAACCCGCCAAAAATTTTAAAATGCATATTGGCTCGAGATAAGGTGGAGACTGTCCTTTTTTTCTAAAGTAATTATGAGATTTTATTCATTTCTGTCATTAGTCAAACTGACAGCTGGTCCCTGCAGGCTGGACTTGTCCCGTTCTCCTCTCCTGCTCACCTATCTGGGAAGGAACCCCATAATGAATGTTTACAACACACAGGTAACAGAGTAAATATTGGACTCATCAATTATAGAGGGTGAGGGAACTGGCAATCAAATCCCATGATTATTGTTACTGTTTGGGGCAACATGAGCCCTGACAGTGGCTTGGTGGTCACACATGATGCCGCCACTAACACACACACATACACACACACACACACACACAGACTATACACATAAACACAGAAAGGCGATTGAACAAAACAAAAACTGCACACATGCCCTCTCACCTTGTCATTTTGTGGCGCTGCCTCACCTGCAGCAGATAGGGCGGAAAAGGAGCTTGTTAACATTGTGTTAGAGGGAAAACGGAGCGAACGGGAGAGAGATAAAGAGAGAGGGAAAACAAGGAAAATGGAGAGAAAAGACATTTAAATGATACTGTTATCATCAAGAGCACCTGCTCCCAAAGCAAAGGTGGGTAAAAATTTATATGGTTTACATTTCCAAAAACAGGTATAAATATTTATTACTTTCACTGTGCCTGAGTGAGCAATGATTACTTTCAAAATAAATGGCAAACAAGGGGCTTTGGTTCCTTTGCTGATGTTGGTGTGGCCCTTTGCTGTAAAACTTAGTTAATCAACAAGCAAAGGAAAAATCGCTTGTGTTGCTATTGTTACTGCCTCAGTAAGTGTGTGTGTTTTTGTTTGCTCCATAATAGTCTAGAGACTTCATTTGTGTGGCGCTCAAAAGAACTGCATGTCTAGGCATGGCAACTTGGACTCCCTCTCTCTAACTTTGTGCTGATGTCTGCGCCTATCGTGTTTTGACAGCACCTCTCTCCCGCTATTTCTACATTTTGGACAGCAGGACCCACAGCTCAGAGACGGTAAACTGACACCATCTCCCAATTTCCCCAAAACTCCCTCATTACAGCAAAGGATTGCTGATGGGGCTTTGAAACCAGCCATTTGTTCAGACTAGGTGGGGATACTCGTGCAGGCGCTTCCCCTGCCTCTGTGGCTGTTTTTTTTTTTTTTTTTGCTTGGTCAATTAAAATGTTCCAGCACGAGCGAGACCTGCAGGTGCTTACAGACTCTGATAGCAACGCTGTTTGTACTTTTTTTGGGTTTCGTTTTGTGTTTTTGCTCCCTAAACACAATGAACATGTCTTGCAGATTGCATTTTGCAGGCTAAGTGTCCCCTAGCATCTGTTTTGGCCTCTGAAGAAAGCTGAGGGGAGTTGGGAGAGGAGCAGGTGCTGGCAGTATGTAAACCTTATCACTATGTTCCTCCACTGTTTGAGCCTTGATCAGACGGCTGCTCCTCTACTCGACATGCAGCTGAATACAAGAGGGGGGTCATTAACATGTAATTACACACAACCATGTATCCAAACACATACACAGACACACGGAAGACTACTGCACTGGCAGCACAGCCGCATTTCTTTAACTCCCCCTCCCAGAGGGACCAATCTATGTTTTTATGTTGAACACCTGTTACCTACTGTGCATGTATTGCACAGTCTGAGTGGTACACACAGCGCAGACAGAGAGGCAAAATTACACCATTGCTTCAGGTTAATGTAACCTAAAAAAGCATGGACCGCAAGATTAGCATCCGAGTTTTTGAAAAAAGTTGGTCTGTTATGGTCAAATTTGTGAATTAACTGGAGGCACACTGTGGATGGCCATAATGACTCCATATTAGAATAGTGGTACAGCTGTGCCTCAGCCATTGAGTGCGCAAAGCTGCCAAGGGCTGGGAACACACACTCTCACACACACACTCACACACATACATGCATAGCAAGCTAATAAATTGCCCTGACACACCCTTTGGCAGAAGCAAAACCCACCACAACCACATCCCCCTCGCCCACAACCAGTCCAACTCCTAAATTAGCTGGGTTTAACAGTGAGAACTCCCGCATGCACACTCCATTTCCAAGGCAGGAAGCAACAATTTGGGAAGAGACGGGGGATTGTCATACAGCAAGTTGGAGGATCTGGAAGTTGGATTAAACTCTCTGGACTGTTGGAAAGCTCATTTGGTCTGGAACTGCATGGGAGAGGCTCCGAACATAGCTGGAGGATGTCACACTGACGTGGATACACCGGCATGATGAAGTGGAGCGTATAGAAACATTCAACATGTCTACTTGGTGCTTTGGTTCCCCTGCCATGATGTTAGCCAAGTGGGCTTTTACACATGTGGCTTTCGTCACTTTGACAACTTTATGAAACCAAAAAACTGCAGCTCTTGTAAACATTAAAGGTGGAGCGAGTGATTCTAATCCATAGACTGTATATACGATTATCGTCGTGAGAGCACTTCAAATCTGAAGCTGAAACATCTCGATCTCCGCCTGGTGGCAGCCTGCAGTATTAGGTCATAAACCGCCATGTTTTCAATGAGACTTTGGCCAAACTACAAAGTCAAAGTACATGTCCAATACATTTTTACCATACATTTTTCATCAGGTAAGTTTGTTTTCAAATCGACATCTTTCTGATCTGGTTATTTGATGTTATAAAACAGATGATTGACAGCTGTAATGACCAATTACAGCCCTGAGTCCATAAGACACGCGGGCCCTGTGGCAGCTCCTGTGAATGCCTGATTTTGGCTTATCTTTTGATACAGTCCATGTTCTAATCCAGTATCCTTTTTGTCAAAGTCAGCAAATATCTCCTCATGGTGGTGCTAGCAGTCTGATCTGTGTACGCACTGAAAAAAATCTGTGTTTGGACACAGCCATAGCGCTGTACGTGGGGGGAAGAAGTGGTTGAGATTAATATACACAGCATTATTCCAGGGGCCTTTGTTTGACTGTTGAGTTCAAATATCAACAATGTTTTTCCACCTTTAAGAGAAATGTGAAGCATTTCAAGATCTTCAGTGATCAGGTAGTCAGGATGCTGATGTTTATTCAATTCAAGGGCGCAGTGGCTTCAAGCAGCTTCTCTTTACTTACTGCCACTTATTCTTACCTAGTACTTTGACATTTTATCTGAGCAGATCTAATAGCAAAGGCTATGATGCAGGGTGGTGCTACAGTAAACGTAAGGTTTTATACTTTTGCCTTCTTGATCACTCTCCAAAAATTCACCATCTTTTTATGTGCATAGATAAATACATAACCACCACGTCAAAGGTGACCAGGTTGATGCCAATGCATATGTTACTGTCATGAAATGAATTGCGCAAAGTTGGGATGAGTGCACACGCTCTCTACCAGTCTCTCTTTAAGGTATTCAGTGCTTTGTTCTCTGCTGTGCACACAAGTAGGTGTGTTAAGAATGACAAAACAAAGAGATTCCAAGAGATGTGGAAACACTGGCGTACTTTGACACCCCCACACACCTGGACAATTTCTGGAAAGTTAGCTTGATTGTCAGGTTGACACTGCCAAACACTTGGATTTAAGCATTTTGATGACTTCACTTTGTTAGCATAGGTGGGAGCATTCAGACTTAACAAACCCTGCCTCAATGAAAGTAAAACAAAAGTGTGACTCCAGAAAGTCAATCATCCAGGATACATTATTAGCATCAGTCACTCTCCTTTTACCAGCATTTTAGTTTTCACCTTTGTCAGTCCACCAGATGGGCTGATGCATTAAATCAGCCTTAAATATGCAGGGGGTAAATTCCTGTGCTGCAATTCATGTGATCAACCCAGTCCAAAAATAAGTTGAAGGTTTTCCCTACCATAGAAAGGCTTAGGTGCTGCACCAAAGTGTTTCTGTGGAGCGCCTTAAGGTGAATGAATATAAAAAGGCAATTAGCCTATTGGTAGCCCAGTGTACACGTACAACTTACAATTAATAAAACTGCTATTAAGCTAACTTCATAAATATTTATGTGCTAAATTCAGTTACATTAGCCATCAAACATAGTTAGCTGATGTTAAATAAAGATAGGGGGAGAAGGTCTGGTTGTAACATGGGAAGAGTTGTAACATCACCAATTCCTTCAACCAAGACAGGAGTCTAATGATCATTTCAGTATTTACCCACTTCCTCTCTGATCCCATGTGGTGAATATCAAGGCTCCAAATAGGAACATGTAGATTCTATAGAGAAACAAATGGTTTTGATGTAAAGTGTCACTGCATGCCATTCTTAATGAAGCGTTGTGGGGCCACAGAGTTGCCTAAAAAGCAGATTTTCCAGAACTAAGGGAACATGCAGTAAAAATCACATTTGTACAATTTTGTCAATGAAAATGAAAAGCAAAAATGACCAAATTTGGACTAATTTCAAAGATGAAGATGAAAATCAAGATAATCACAGTTTTATTACTATTATTATTTGCATATCATTCAACTGAAAGTTGTTGTTGCGAAAGTTTGTTGAAGACTAATGTTCTTTAATCTTAATAAACCGCTTCTTGGTGTTTTGTTTGCTCTCTTTTTGAGGCATATCACATGGTGTGGTCTAACTGTTACAACTTACTCCAACATGTGTTACAACCCACCCTGATGGTGGGGTAGGTTGTAACAACGTCACATCAGTCTTATTCTTACAGAAGTTTACATTCATGTCATTTGTATTAGACAAATGCGGGTAATTACAGATGCTGAAGCAAAAAGTGTTACAACTATACTGGGTCTCCCCTGCCTCAACTGAACTAATGTTAGAGTCTGACATGGCTTGGTAGTTAAACAAAGTTGGGCTGTATTCAAGCATAACATCTTTCTGATGAAAACCACTGGTTAAAACTTTTTTTTTTATATTAATAGAAATTGTTCCAAAATGCACTTGAGGGTGTGTACAAGTCAAGGTAATCCAATAATAATACAGTAATACTTGAAAGATCATAAAAACTTAAAAACCTGGGGAAAACAATGTTGATTTTGACTCACACTTGCATCTGTATGCACAGGAATGATCTGGCTGTCTTTATGGCTACACTTTAATGGGGACACATAAAATTACTTAAAACCAGTTACATGCTTCACGGTGTGATGCTGTGAGGTTTTTTGTTTTAATTATTTCAAGGTTTTACTTTCTCTCAAGTAACTGAGTTTAAAGTCAAGGCATGTGCATGAAAATGGCAAGTGCAGACCCAGAAGTCCCATCATTGCCAGTCTTAAGTACTACACAAACAGCGTTTACATGTGTTGACACTGGCTCTACATCTCTGACGTCACTTGGCATCGTTAGAGTGGAGCAGGGCAGTGTAGTGAGAGGTATTAACCCCTGGGGATGTAAAACTGAAGTGAAACTGGTGAGGCATGAGGCTACGCTGAATGCAGCCTGCCTGAATTGAGATTCATTTCTTATTTTTCTCAGGGTCTCTTTCTCTCCTTCTCAGTCTCACACCCGCATTCGCTCACACATACACTCACTGCACTTCTCTGTTATGGAAAGGTAGGGTGACTGCGCTCAGGGGGACATTTTAACTAAATTGTAAATGGCCCAAGTGTAGCTGTTGTAGTCTAAAAGAGTTAGCAAGAAAGCAGGTCACTGAATCACCCTTCATTCTTCAGCATTGGCAGCCTCTCTTAGGCAGTGTGGAAGACGTCCAGTCTACTGAGACTTCAGTTTTGACAGACTCATTAGAAAGCATACACACTACTTGTCGATATGTTACATTTATAGCCCTTCACCTCAGTGTCGGCTATAGTGTCAATAAGAACTTTACAGACTCATGTCAAATGTCAAGTGATAGATCCAGATTGAGGGGCTATTTGAAGGCTGACCCTATTTTCAAAAATGGACTTAAATGGAGTAGTAGAAGTAGAAGCATGAACAGACACGTGTACACACATACTCACTCTCAGGCACATTTAACTCCCTTTCCTTCTTTATTTGAAGTGACAGCTGGGTAACTAACACCACCAGGAGCGTGGACACCACGATGAGATCCAGACCTCATGGGCACCATCATGTCTAATAAGTTTATCATTAATTGCAGCCTTTGGGGACATTTGTTCTTGAATTAATTAGTCTTCCAACAACTCAGGGCTCAGCAAATGGAAGGAAACACAACTCTCTTAGCAAGTTGTAGTAGCCTGTGACTTATTTTATGTTGTTTCTTAAAGAGCACCCTGCAGGCTGACTTTTTCTGGATTCATATAAATCTTTTTTAATCTTCTAAATCTTCTTAAATTTTCTGTTTCAGTTTAACATTAGTTATAGAGGTTACAGAGCACAAAGAAAAAGAAGGAAAAGTCAGGGTTTGCAGCAAACTGCCTTTTTCCCCCAAGCTGCATGAGATTACATCAGATAAGAGAGTATATCATTATGCGCTAAAACTGTTATAGCCCATTGAGTGAGGCAGTAAACAAACAAACATTCAGGGCTATACCCTGCTCCAAATTTTGTAAATCGACTCTCAGCTGCTACCTTTTCCTGAATATTGATAGCTTATGGTTTCTCTTCAATGAAGCTCACGTGAAACTAGAAGGAACAGCACTCTTGACTCTGCACTTACATTACATTCCTGTCCACTCCAACTCCTAACACTAAACCTACAACAGCCTACTGTACGTGAGCTACATTTTTACCTATAAGACACATATGTTAATGCCTTCAAGAAAAATCTGTTTTGTGACAACATCGAATTGCTACAAAGATGAAGTGTTCTTTTCATACTGCTGAGTATCTCACCTGCAGGAAGTGGGACGGCTGACAGGCTGTGAGACCTGGCAGAGGACGAAAAGGCCTGGGTTAAAAGTAGTTTAGCCGACTTCACTAACATTCAGCCTCACACATCTCAGAGATATAAATAAATAAATATAAATACTAACAATGCAGATGTTAGGGCATTCAGAGCCCTCATTGCAATAGATAGATAGATAGAATGAAAAGAATAGTGCCTGTGTCTGCTTTCTGACAGACAGGGGCAAACAATATTTTAAGCCATTCTGTCAAGCCGTTCGAGATATCGCATTTTTAATGTAATGGAGACTGACGGATGGACGGACACACCTGTGCCATCTACTAAACCTGTATGGTGTTTTGGCAAGAAATCTATACTAAAAGACCTGATTCTGTTTCCAAAAGGGACTATGTGTCCATATTTGTATGAGAAACTTCTCGGGAAGACTCATTTCTTGATAATTAAGTTGTAAAGTTGCTGAACGTGGTCAGAGGTTTAGTAAAGGGAGGCAGTTGAATTCAAAGAGGAAATGTAGCTCAATAACTCTTCAGCAGTTGCTTTGCCTGGCCTTCAGTCTCCATTTAAGATTAATTTGTCAGGGGTCTTTAGTTGGTTTTTTAGCTGGCCTTGCTGTTACTGTTTTACTTGGAAAAACAGCAGCAGCTGCAGGCCTCCCCAAGTGTGTCAAGTGGCACTTTGAAAAGCGAGGCTAACCGGAGACCCACTGTAGCGAGATAGCTAACTGCATTTGATATTGTTTTTGCTGGGATTTGACACAATGCTAAGTACTCCCTGAGACTCTCGGGGTCTCAGTGTAAAGTTCTCCATGCTGTGCAAACTCAAGAGCATTTCTCACGTCAGGAAATCATTTTAGCTCATTCAAAAACAAGCCCCAGCTTCCATAAAAGCTGTGATGAGGTCATATACCTGACACAGCTGCTGTCAGTTTTTTTTAAATTTTCCACTTCACCTTGATTTACAGCAATGAGACAGTTTCTTTTAATTTAATTCTTTTGTAAAGTTATAGTAGCATAACAGTCTGACAATAGCAGTATTTAGTGGAGCGACCCCAAGGAAGTTCAAGTTACAAGATTAAGATTCAACTCATTTCAGCGTCATTAAAATGTAACTTTACCCCCGTTCTGAGTATAACTCCACCCACTGCATGATTCTGAAAATTTCAAGTCTTCCAGAGGCTGAGAATGTGGGGATGTCCAGGGGTCCAGGGTCCAGTGTCTGAATGTCCATGTGTGGCTGTGTTCAGGAGTAGTTCAGGGACATCCGTATGACAGAGAATCACAAGACACCTATGCAGAACCATATGAGGCTCTGAAATGTTTAGTTTGAGTTTTTGTACTGGTTTTACCACTTCAGAAATGCCCACTTAAAAAATCAATATCCATTTAAATGTGCGCTCTATTTAAAATATTTTCTCTTCTTTTTTTCAGTCCTTTCCCACATGAAGCTGAAGCCCTGAAGGCTCTTAAACCTACCAGATTCACCGACAAAAAGAACAATTCTGCAGCCTGTGTTGTTGGATCACTGTGGTGTTTTTAATATATTGTTTAGGGTTAGGTGACAAACAAATTAACCGATGGAGGCAGCGGTTTTATGAGGCAAACTCGCTGCCTTCGTGTGAGTCCTGTCGTTCCAAATAGAGGAATAAAAGATCAGTGTGACGCATTGGAAAATGAACGAGGTTTGTCAGAATCTGACTGAAGGACAGGTGGACTGAACACCTCTGATTTGAGGCGGTAACAGATTTTTTTTCATACAAATTTCATGACATAGAATTGTACTCTACATTAGAAGTAAAGTACAACTCTACATCATCATTAAGATGGGAAGGCTCAAGAAGATTTTCAAACAGGAAGTGGTGAGTTGAGCCGTTTTCACCTTGATGATGAGCTAGAGTTGTACTTTACTACTACTACTACTACTTTTTATATATTTGTCAATATTTTTTGTGCATTATCACCAGCATTGATACGTTTCATCAGAACTGGGTCACATGATTCTGTTTACAGCTCAAAAAACATGTTTTAGTGTTTAGTATCACTTTAACTTCAACTATCAACAGAGGAGAGTAGCATTCTATCTGAAAGTAACTTAGCAAATATATTAAAAATATTACTAACATGATGGACAATTAAGTCTGCAGCAACATGGCATGCTTTTGTTGCATCTAGGGGGCAACAACTGCAACTTCAAAGTGAAACAAACGCAAAAGTATTGTAAAGTGTAATACCAATAACGGCCACTAGATGCTGACTCTAAAAAAAGCCTAGCTCCCAAAGACTTAAATGGAGATTCTTTTGTTTTTATCTTCCAGGAGACATTATGGTCTCATTCACTTTATTTGGACCCCATTGTAAGTTTTGTGGTGCCTTAACAGGTACCAAAATATCAGTCTTAATTCACCACAACCAACAGCTTAGGGTAAATAAACCTCACTTTCATTAATAAAACTGACTATTAAACATACATATGGCTGGTTTGGTTCTAATAATCATCCACTAATAGTGATCGATTTGATCCAGACAGACATCATCACTATTACTACTAACAGTTTCCACTGTGTTTCTTCACACTGTGTTTATTAATTCTAAGTATTTTAAAACTAGAAATATTACAAATAGCCTTGCTAATTATTGCACCTGCCACTTGATAGTCTTGAAAATGATTGCATGCAGGATTGACTGTGTGCATACTGAGCAATAAACACACTTCTGATCCTTAAGAAAAAGAAGATTATTATACTAAATGTTGTACTCAGGTTTGGCAGCAGGAACATTGTATAGTAGTTAACGACATTATCATTAGAGACATATCCATTTAATATGGGCCAGAGGTAAGGTGAAAATTTGTCTATAATGATACATCCTGACAAGGATATAGCTGTGTTTGACATCGAGAAACACGCGCATGTAAAGATAACCCCAGCTGAAAGAAGTAGTTCAAGGGGAGAATAATAATGGTGGAAAAGATGGAAAGTCAAGCAAGTCATATGTGAAAGTTTCCTTCCTCACCTCTCTTTGGCACAACCACTTGGGGCGATCGCCTGCTGAATTCATGCTCAGTCAACTTTGGATCGGCAGTCACGTCCGTCCTTTAAAAACCAGCACGCCAAACATGGCTATCAGCTTTCCTTCAGCTGCTGTCTATCAATGTCATACTGGATCAACAATGCAGAACCCTTTCTGACTCCCTGCTCCCCTGCTGCACAACTGCAACCCCTCCACCTCTACACACCCCGTTTCTCTCTGCACACGCTATTGAGTATTGTCAAGGGCAGGTTGTGAACTCAGGTGCAGTGTAGTTGACTTATTTATTTATTTGTGTAACAGGCTCACAGATCAATATGAGTATTCTGCTGCGAAATAAGGCTGGACCGTCAAGAGACAGATTAGGGCTGACACAGCGTGGTACTGCTCAGCTACCCTCACTCAGCTTGTTGTTGGTGCACAGCCGATCATGCACGTACACACGTACACACACAATACATATACACAAAATAATTAAAAGAAAATATTTAATGCACCACCAAACAAGGCATACAAACACGCAAAAACTCAAATTTATAGGGTCAATATCACCATAGAGTGCCTTTCAACCCTCACAGTACTCATATATTTTGGTCTTAATTTCCATTTATGTCCTGTCATAAATTCAGATGAATAAAAATGATAAGATAAATGCAGATTCTCAAGTTGTGGAAAAATCTTTTAGTTGAGACCCCACGCCTATTTCTTATATCATTATGGGCCAATATTTGGATACTAAACCATAAAATTTGTCCACCCTTTCATGGGCATTAACATTGCTCTTAAAATATGTTTTCATTACAACATAACGTTTAAAATGACATTTTCTGAAATGTATGATGTGAGTGCTGCTGTCGATAGTTTGGAATATCAATACTACATACAGTATAAACCCTATAATTATCTTTTTTTTCTTGAGGGTTAAGTGTAAAAGGAAAGCCCATCACAATTTTCTAACACCCACAGTAAATATTTTATATATAAAGTTAGATTAGTAAAATTAGTTATTTTATTAGACTAGACTAGAAGACCCCAACTTGGTTTAGTAAATTGCCCAAACAATGAATCAATTATCAGAGTGATGACTCTGACTTAATAAAATGACTAACTGTAATCTTTTCAGCTCTATACAACAGTAAGACAATAAGCAGACAAAATAATATGCATGATGAGTTCTGTTTAAAGTTGATGATTTAGTTCTTTTAAAAGCAATCTCAGAGCAAAGGCCTTCATTTTGGGTGAAAATTCACATTCACTCCAAGAATTTCACTTAACCTACCGTAAAACCCAGGCACTCAATTCAAATGAGATTCATATCAAACAGCCTTAAGCCTTCGATGGGTCACCATCACCATTCACATTCTTTTATAATAAGTCAGCACTTGCCATACAGCAAGTGAAAACTGATTCAGACTGCTCACACTGAGGGCTGCCCTGCCTCTTTCTCCACACAGACATGAGGAACACAAATTTCTTTACCCATTTCAGGAAGACACATGACATCTGAAAATGCGGCTAATTTATTTGCACTCCTGCAAAAGAACTGGCATTTCGATGAGTTCTTCATATTCTCCGCTTTCAAAACCTTGCCCCCGCCATCAGCCTAAAAAAATTCTACACCGTACTTTCCTCCCTGTCTGGATATAAAATGTAATTAATTTGTCCTGACCTTGACCCTTCTGTCTTGCCTGTTTCTGAGCAGCATGCCAAAAAAAAAGTAATTAAAAGATAGCCCAAGCCATTAATTTCTTTCTACTGTTTGAATTGTGAACACTAAATCAGGGAAAGAGAATAGACAATGGCTGGAAAAGACAAAAAGAGATGCACCTGTTTGTAATCAGCAACATTAAAGCATTACAGCATAAAAAGAGGTTTACTTTATCAACAAACTGAATATACAGCAAGACAAGTGTAGCTTAAAGTACAACTAAACTGACAGCAAGCTAGAGTTTGAGCTGGACCGCTTTGGAGCATAGAAAGAAAGTATAATCTATGTTATAATATGTAATATAGTAAGCTGGAGCACATTGGAGCATAGTAAGTGTTTCAAACCACGACAAATGCAGCCTGACCTCACCATGAAATTGACAATATTAAGTCAATGTGTGAAGGGGCCTAACACGACCCATGTTTATGGACTTCTTGCAGTCGTAGCAAGAGGTGGGTTCATGTCCAAATGTAACGTGCATTTCAACTGAATTTTCTGAAAATCTGCAAAACAAAATGAGGATTTGTGCATGTTTCCATCTAATAGTCGTATCCAAATATTCATCATCATGATCATCATGGTTTAGTTAGTCTGTTTCTGGGGTTTTTCCTTCTATATGGCATTTCTTTTGTTTCTTGTATTCAGCTTCAACCCCATCTCTTGCTGTCCACTCTGCGGCAAATGTCACTTGCTGCGTTACTGTATAAACTGTTTCAATGACAAGATGATTTGGATTTCACACTTAAGACATAAGAAAAAACACATCTCTCGTCTGGATACTGAAAAGTCATTTTGCTCTCCTTGATACCACGGGAACCCAAACACTCATATCAAAGCTGAAATTGGCAGCTGGGAATAAAGAGGCCATCACTGTGACCCTGCACCCCCTCCATCTCCCATTTTGCAGGAACACCTCTCAGTTTCACTTAGAGCGCAACTCCCATAAAACATGGGCTCCATCATCACCAAGGACGACAGGCCAATATGTTGGATGGCACTCTCACCGGAGAGAAGCACGGGTGCCTCAACGACCCATAACAATACCCTCTGAAAAACAGTGAATTCTGAAGGGACGGCATTTTAGAGAGGTAGCTGACTTTCTTCAAAGCTCTTATTACACTTTTACATTAAATCTCAGCTTGAGTGTCAGATGAGCTTCCAGCCCTCTCCTGACACAGCAAGACGGCATGCAGAAAAGAAAAAGAGTGGGAGTGAGACAGACTGCATAGGTGTCACAGCATAGGGAAAAAAGGCAACAAAATAAAACTAGCAACTGCTATTTTGCCAGCACACTGGCACACTCCGCCATCTACATGTAATGGAAGCGCACAGTGAGTTATCCCTCTGGCCATTCTCGGGTGAAGGCATTCTGCCCAGGCCCTTTGCTTTGACAGGAAAGGAACAGCATGTTATTTTACACTTAATTGCAACTGTCAGCAGCTAACATCAGTTGTGAAAGAACAGTAATGTGACATGACTACAAAATAAACTTCTTTTTCCCCATCCTTTGAAGGACATCTGTAAGTCCCATTAACATACTGTATAGTAAGCAGCGGAGCATCGCGAGCGGCTGGAAGTGTAGCACAGGCAGTGCCACCTTTGAAAAAGACAAACAAAATATATTGCCTGCGCTGACGAGGGATGGTAGGTGCACGGAGAAGCATGTGTAGTAGTTAATGGTATGTCACTGACGGGGAGGAGAGGTCAGACCAAACAACTGCACAGGGAAGCTTACTGCCTCACAGTAAACACACCCCCCCCCCACAACAAAGCCTGGTGTATGTCATCATTTTAGAGCCAGAATGCCCATAGCTGGGCCTGGTCAACAAAAAAAAAGAAAAAAAAGAACCTTACTGAATCCATAAATAAAACCTGCTGGCTGGTCTTTTTTCTCTCCTTTCATCAACTACTGTGTTATGCACATCTTGCCTTTGAAAATGAGGAATAGCAAAGTAAAAAGATGAATAAAGGAGACTGTGGACCCAACTTATTCCCTCCACTACTACATCATTAACTACTAGAACAGCAAACAGGGGATGAACCTTAGTTACTTCCACTGAATATTGCAAACACAACTTACAAAGGAGCTGAATGAAAAGACAGAGCCATGTAGTAATTGTTTTTGTGCCACAATATGAGTTATACCCCTGCATGAAAAAATCATTAAAATGCATTAATCCCGTATAGCCGTTTAAGGCTTCACCCTTTCACTTGCATTGGAAAAACCAGTAGGTGTACAGCAATTTGACACAGAACTATGGCCTTATTATTTGCTGGGGGTTCTGTGTTTCACTCCTCTGATGACTCCAAAGGACAGAGTCGCCCATGTCATGTGTAAAGTCAGGGTTGAAATCTTCATTTGTCTGGTTGAACATTTTAACAATGACTGGTCCATCTGTGGGATTTCACTCATTAGCACGTCTGCTTTCACAGAGACAGGAAGAATGTGTCGAGAGATCCCGAAGACTATAATAGAGTGAGTGTGACTTTTGTCAAAGATGGATGAAACATTATTGTACTAGAAAAAACCACAAATTCTAAGGAGGATTTAAAGTTAGACAGCAGTGTCCGAACAAGAACATCAGATAACGCAATCTGTCGAACAAAAACAACAGTTTCTGCTCCTGTAACTTAGCTTTGAAAACACACACACAAATCAAAAACCCCATGAAAGAGTAAGAGACACAAAGTCCCCCAACAGTTTTATACACAGCCTCAACATCAACTTTCTGAAAAGTCAGATACATTCCTAATGCTCCTTTGTAGACTCATCCCAGAGGAATACATCTGATGAAGGATAAAAACATTCTTGTTCTGACTTGATACAGTATATTGTTTTATATACATATATAAGAGTTGTACTTTGGGTACACAATAGGAATAGTTTGTTTTACTGGACGAGATTTGAGTCTGTCATCAGCAGCTGGAATTATCATTCATCATTCAGTCTTTAGGGTATGTTGTATAACAATGAACATTACATCTGCAGAGCACATTCCACCCAGGAGTAGCTTGAGCAGCTTTAAGCTGCTTTGTGAGGGACTGCACAGCAGTTTGATCCCCTGTCCCCCTTATGTCCCACATATTAAGACAATGTCCCACATTTACGTCTTGAAGAGAATACATGAGTTCAAGCAGATTAAAGTCAGGTTTACTTCCAAGTTTTTTTTGAAAATTGGCAAAAAAGTGAATATCTGTTTTTTCCATGTTATGAGTAATGAGTTCTGTAATGAGAGAAATTAATATGAGGAACATTTAGTTCGTTTTGTTTAAGTCTTACTGAACTTAGTTATTCTTTTTATTTTCAGCAGTAGGAGGAGGAAAAATATTTTATAAATTAGACATTGTATTTACTTCTACCTCCAGCCTCTAATCCCATCTCACTACTAACTACAGAACCAGATCGACTGCTCGAATTCTGAACGTTCCTGGGGTGAACTCAGTGCTCTGTAAAACTGTTTTTTCTATTTATACACCATGGGCATGGAATGAACTGCAAAACATTCTTTCATTTGAAACACTCCATTGTTTAAATACCTTTAAAGGTATTTTATGTACTGTTATGCGGCTTTACATGAACGTCTGCTGAGGACTGAGAGGTGTGGATATCACTGATATCATTGTATGATCTATTTGCCTCTCTTTTGTTTTTTTTACTTTTTTTTCTTCTCTTTTACTCATCTTTTACTGTCTTTCTTATATTGCTATATGTATTTAATGTGTTTTCTATGTGAAATTGTTTTCTGTGTGAAATTTTGAAGAAGAGATGTTGTATTTCAATGGGAGCTTCCTGGATAAAGGACACAGAAAAGATGAATAAAATCTAAATGTAAGTCTATGTCTAAGCATTTTTAACAAGTCCCACGTTGTCCCTTTTGTTGGGACATGGACACCCTACCCAGGAGTCAATACAAAAGAACAGCAGTAAAAAGGCTCTGGTTACCACATTTTGGTACAGATCCACAAATACCAACATGTGAGCATTTTGTGAATCTCAGCAACAGGTAACTTTTTGTTCATGCTCCTTCAGTTTTCACACAAACCTCAACAAACCAGCTTATCACTGCATGTTGTGTCGAGCACCTTTGACTCTAAATATGTGCAAACTTACAGTGGGTATGGCTGTGCACACTGGTCCACCAGCTGGCGTCGCCTAGCAACAACACCGACCACATTTGTTTTTGTGTAATGTCTTAAAGGTTTGCATGGCCTTCTGGTTTCGTTTGCATATGAAAGAAACGCCCCTAACATCCTGTCACAGTTTGTGAAAATGCCAAACTAAATTATTGTGTGGTAACTTAAAATGCTTCCAATAATACATCCAGTCTTTTTTTAAACTAAAGGTTTATGTTACAAAAATGAACATTTAAAATAACTTTTGCAAATTTTAGTTAACAATAGCATATAAATTGAAGCCACATGATTGTGGCTTATACACAAGATCATATGCAGATATGTACCATACGTACAACTGTCCGAGCTGAGCTTTACATGTAAATACAACATGTTGTACCACGTGATACAGTATATGTTCTTCTCCCAACAGATCAGTAATGCAAGTCACAAGTGCACTTTTGGATTTCCTTGTTTACTAGCATTAAAAGAGAAAGGCTTACACATTCTGAGACTGTCACACTTACTGATACATCTCAAAGTGGGTAGGTAGACTGTGATGATTGTCTTGGTAGCTCTCTTGTTTCTCCTCCCAGAGGAGGTCACTGACTTCGATAGCAGTGAAGTCTCCTGCTGCACTCAGTTGCAGTATTGTAGGCCATCTGGCCTCAGTTCAAAGCCTCACAGATACTGTAAGGAGAGTCTCTTCCAGAGGGCCTGTAGTGCATGCTGTGTAACACCCATGCCTTAATATCACAAAACCCCTGCAAGACATGCACTGCCACCACAGGTGAGAAGTAACTAAGTACAACAACACTTTGCTCCTGTTCTGTTTTTCAGGTATCTGTACTTGAATATTTATTTTTCTGATGACTTTTTACTCTTTACTATAACACAAATATCTCTACTTTCTACTCCTTACATTGTTAAAACAGGCTTGTTACTTTAGTTTTAATGCATTTTAGGACAATTCTCAATTTTTATTTTGATCATTTAAATCATTGCTCACCTTCCAAACATCGACACTGATTTCAACACACAGAAAAGATGAGCCCTTAGAGGAGGGGTCAGAAACCTTTACTATTTAAACTTTTGGCAAAATCAGTTTGGGGCCAAAAATGTATATGTATATATATATATATACACACACACACACACACACACACACACACACACAGAGAGAACCCTTCTAAATGAGTCTGTCAACATCATTATATCATCATCATTTTATGTCTCACCACATGAATTATGCTGCAGCTAAGGTGATGTCTTCTCTTTTCAAACTGGTCATGTTTGTCCCCATTTCTTTGAGTGGTTGTTTTACATTTTCTGAACTATGTCTTTAAACTTTGAGAATAGCTGCTCTGATACATTAATAAAGGATCTTGATATTTAATGAACTGCCACAAAACTAGCAGCAGTAATGGAGTTTGGAGATTTGATCAGTTCCTTAATGCAGATCCAGATTAACTTTATTAATCCCCAGGGAGAAATTCATGTCCTTCATCTTCAAAAACGAAAAAAAAGAAAAAGAAAATTAAGCATGTAATCAGTGAATTATTTACAGAATATTCAGTCTATATAGTCCAGTCTATCTTCCTTTGACTAAGATGTTGTACAGTCTGATGCAATGAGAATGAAGGATCTTCTGTAATGTTCAGTCTTGCATCGTAGTGAGGTGAGTTGTCCACTGCAGCTGCTTCTCTGGTTGAGCAAGAGGATGACCTGAGTTGTCCAAGATGTTCTCCAGCTTATTCAGTGTGCATCGCACTACAGTCCCAGGTGAGTCCAGCTTCTCTCCAAACATTGAACCAGTTTGTCCAACCGTCTTATGCCATTTTGTTTGATGCTGCCTCCCCAGCAGACTGCAGCATAGAACAGCACACTCACCACCACCGAATAGTAAAACATGTGCAGTATCTCAGTGCAGACGTCAAAGGACCTGAGCCTGAGGAATAATAGGGACACTGTCCCTTCCAATAGAGTACATCTGTGTTCTGAGACCAGTTCATCTTGTTATCCAGATGCACACCAAGATATTTCTATGTCGGCACCACCTCAATGTCCACCCCACGAATGTAGACTGGCTGAAGAGGAGGCTTAGACTTTGGGAAATTCACCACCATTCTTTGGGCTTGGAGGTGTTCAGTAGTAATACAACAAATACTACAGAATACTATAAAAATAAAACAAAATACTACAACCCCCCCCCCCCAAAAAAAAAAGAAAAAAACAACAACAAAAAAACCAAAAACAATTGCGTATGACACACATGTTAGTGGATGAAAATACATTTTTATACCCAATGTGGAGGCTACATATTTTTACAACTGGATCATGTGAGAATAATTTCAAGCCTACGCCAGTGATAGTAAAATGTTTATTCATATCCATATGTTTTTTTAAATATCCACAGGGAGCCACTGCAGAGGGCCATTGCACATCCCTGTGTTAGTGTGTCCATCCACGACAAATGTAAAATATGTAACAAGAGAAAACAGAAAAGAAAGAGATACTGGATCGCGCAGAAAAGGCATCATAATGTTTTGATTTCTGTTGCTGACATTGAAAACTGATTTGCACATTGTTGCAAGTTAATGTTCACTGTTGTTTTGGATTTCATTTAAAGTTAGAATGGTTTAATAGTCTTCACATTATATTAATATGACACGAGGTTCAGGTACTTTGCACAAAAACAGTTACTACAAATGTCCTTCAAATGCCTAGTTTTTGCTTGTATACTTCAAAAACAGTAAGTTGATTCAGTACATCTCCTTTTACGCAATTATCTGTACTTCTACTTGAAGAAACAATGTGTGCACTTTTTCCACCTCTGGCTGATGCAACTCAAAGTCCCGTGAAATAAAACGTCATCCTATAAAATATCCAGTCCCATACAGTGTTTTAGTGTAAGACAAAAATGATAAATTGATGACTGTAGGAAGGATTTAATAGTTTGTTGAAAAAGCTATCAGTGACAAGTGGAATTTGTTTAAACATTACAGCAGTCCTGTATATCTTTGAGGGATGAAATCTGCAATTAATGGCAACACATAAACATGACATGGAATTTATTGTGCAACCATATTATTGCTCAATAAACACAGTGTTAATGCTCAGTGATTACAGACTCCTCTGAGAGAATGGAGACCGTGAAGGAACTCAAGGGGAGCGTCGATGGCAGACATGAACTGGCTTGCATCATATTCACAAACACATGTACTTTCCATTGTTTTGAGGCAGCCACATGCTGATAAGGTTTTGGATAGCACGCAAGTTCAAGTGAACCACAAAAGACTTCCTTCCTCTGTTCTGCTACCTCCCACAGCGAGATGAGAAGACCAGCAGACGCTTGAAATGAGAGGAAGAATTCAGGGGAAAGAACAGGATGGAGAGGTCCCCAGTAGGCGAATCTAGCTTTCAACTGCATTTTATCAGTGCAGACATGCAGCAACAAGCCTTGTCAAACCATTTCTTATTATTTGATGGTGTGAGCTTACAGTACAATGCACAGGCAGGACAATTCATGTTTTGACACTGGAAAGTGGTATACAAATCCATTTATAAACTCCACTCCACTAAAACTTTCAAAAGTTCTCAAAGACATAATGTAATACAAAGTTGAACAGCATTAAAGATTGCATAAGACTGTCTATTTTTCTCATCACGTGGCACATTGCTGTGAAACCCAAGGCCCCTGATTCAATGAAAAGAGATGTTACTGGGTTTTTTTTTTTCTAACAACACGGTTAAGTATATACTGTATATTAACATATAGCCTGTATGAACAGGAATGAAATTTCACACTTGCTCCCCTGCATCTTATTACTATTAACAGTGTCTGAAAGTATAGAATAGTATAAGTGATGAATTCCACAGATGTGAAGAACACAGCCTTAAATCTCTTCCTTTATGAAACTCCTCTGGGGTTTATAAAACCTGTTGTTTACATGTGAATCAGTGGCTCCACAAATGCATTCCCCATACGTTCACGTTAAGGTACATCATATCTCCAGGGAACGGTGTGTGAGTCCAGTTCCCTTTAACAGCCTCCGCCCTTTTGTTCATCTTATCATTACCATCAAACGAAAACACCTCTTTGGTGGTTGTGTATGGAAAAGTCATTTTTAGGCTCCGTCATCTCTGAGAGGTACAGTAAGCTCTTTCTGAGAGGACTGGGACAATGAGAGATGAAGACGATTTAGAGTCAATCACATATCCAAGCCCTTCTAAACAAATGACAGCTGTATTAAAGTGCAGAAAACCTAGATGAGAGATGTGAGCTTCAAAACCAAATTACATGCCTACTAGAGACTCTTTTTACGCAGTCTCTTTTCCAGAGTCATTACACATTAATTCATCTCACAGTTTTGGATGCGGTTTATTCTAGCGGCCTGGTTTCACTAGTATGTTTTGTGTTTGTGAGTATGCATGCCTGTTGTTCCTGTCTTTATGACTTTATATACCTATGACATATCATGATCTATATGACAGTAAAGGCCTTTACACACCGGGGACGTGATGAATAAATGACACAAGAGGACAAAATCACCCACAAATATTTTGCATCAAAACTATTCACATCAGCAGCGATGCAAGTTTGCGACAGTTGCGAGACTTGTTCAATAAAAGATTCAAATATATTGGCTCCAACATGTTGGACAGAAATAGTAATTGATTCAGCATCACCCGGAGAATCATCTGCAGCCTGTGTGTCTCCATCTGTCTGATCCAGCAGGTCTATGTCCAGTGTCTTCTGTTCCACTGGGTCTATGTCCAGTGTCCTCTGGGTCTATATCCAGTGTCTTCTGTTCCTCTGGGTCTATGTCCAGTGTCTTCTGTTCCTCTGGGTCTATGTCCGGTGTCTTCTGTTCCTTTGGGTCTATGTCCCGTGTCTTCTGTTCCTCTGGGTCTTTGTCCAGTGTCTTCTGTTCCTCTGGGTCTATGTCCCATGTCTTCTGTTCCTTTGGGTCTATGTCCGGTGTCTTCTGTTCCTCTGGGTCTTTGTCTGGTGTCTTCTGTTCCTCTGGGTCTATGTCCCATGTCTTCTGTTCCTTTGGGTCTATGTCCCGTGTCTTCTGTTCCTCTGGGTCTATGTCCCGTGTCTTCTGTTCCTCTGGGTCTATGTCCGGTGTCTTCTGTTCCTTTGGGTCTATGTCCCGTGTCTTCTGTTCCTCTGGGTCTATGTCCCATGTCTTCTGTTCCTCTGGGTCTATGTCCGGTGTCTTCTGTTCCTTTACATCTATGTCCAGTGTCTAGTTAAGAAGACATCCATGGTGAAAACTGTATATGATTCAAACGACGGTCATGTTACAGAAAGATGTCCACTGAACACTGTGTCTGGAGGACACACAACTGATGAAGGTAAAAAATGGTCTGACATCAAATCTGATGAAAAGTTGCTCAAAGATTCTACAAATATAAAGGAAACTTCTGATCGATTTTAGCTTTTGTCATCTATGAGTAATCAAAACAAAATTTCTCAGCTGCTGTCTTTACACACACCTTCTCCAGTTTGTAAAGCAGCTTGTGTACACCTGCTGTGTGCAAAAACATCCTGAGTCCTTTTAAGATGTCGATGCTGTTCTTGATTGTGTGGAGAGTATGAGCATGTGTGAGAATGTTTTTGATGGATGCCTGTGATTATGTGATATGCCGACCCTGTGTAAAAAGGCCCAGGTGGACGGGACTTGAAGACGTGTTGGTACAGGGTTAGACTGTCTGGTGTGGTACTTGCTTCAAACTACAACCCCAAATGAGAAATAGCTGGAATAGTATGGAAAATGCAAATTAAAAAATTATGCAGTGACATTAAAATGTACTTGTATTTCATTGTACATAGTATGAAGACAATATATTTCATGTTTCATCTAGTCAACTTAATTTCATTTGTAAATATACATATATATATATATATATATATATATATACACACAATATACATTCCTCACGTTAAGGTTGCAACAAATTGAAG
>JAPQRN010000019.1:24340352-24367442 GCA_037367275.1 Coranthus polyacanthus
ACAAATTGAAGAAAAAGTTGGAACAATATTGTTGTTAGAATAAAGCATCCCAAGAGGTACTCATTGCAGTGATAAGTGAAGTGTTAATTTATTTGAAGACCATAATGAAAAATACAAAAAGGAAATAATTCTTAAAAAATATTAAAGATATTGTTGTGTAAATCCTTTTATATTACACCTACTGTAGAATTGAAGAAAATGCAACAACCTATTATTTTGTCAGCACTCAAATGTGCGTGAATATGCTCTTGCGTGTATGTAGATTCCGTTCTTCTCTTAGACAAAATCCAATGCCAGAATCTTTGGGTTTTAAGAATTTTTCTCTTGGTTGGTGAACAAGGCCAAATATTTTCATCTTGTGAGAGCGTCTTCAGGGTTACTGCACCAAGCTGGTCCAGATGGAGCAGTCAATACATCCTTTTTTTTGACAAACATGTATTAAAAGCAGTTATAGTATAAGGACATTTAGGTTTTACTCAGCATACGTTTTTTAAAACTGCTATACTATTCACAGAGGCATCTGGTGGCACTTCCTCTGTTAAAAAGGATAATTATCCTTGAAACATTTGAAATTTAAAACTTTACCATCAGATTATATTTATGAGCAAATTAGGAGAGAGCTGCTACAATTAATGCTCCTCTGCAGGCGTTGCTATGACAACGCTGAAGAGCTACTTTGCCCATACTTTCCTGCTCATAGCTTATGGCTATATCTCTGACTTCTAATGAGACATTAGACCACAGCTGTGACGCTTTTTCTATAAATGACCCTTTGTTTTGCAAATCCGCACCTTGAATAAAAGTGGTCACAGTCATAGTTTGAATGCCTGACTGCTCATTTCACTTTCAATTGAAACATTGAACTCAACACGAACAAGAAGTCCTTCAAGTGGTCAGAGGAATGGCAATTTAAACCTCTACAATTCAATAACAACTGGGCAATTGGACATCTGGCATCGTGTGGCGCTATCAAAAAATCTCCAGAACAGCTACTTAGTGGCCCTTTTGTTGAGATTACTTTGTCAACCCCTGGTCATGTTATTCTCTTCTTTGCAGGGAAACTCATATTACAACCAAAAAAAAGAGAAAGTATGCTGTACTTCGCCTATGGTAATCTAAAGTTAATATGTGTTAAATAAAACAACATAAAGGTTCCTGTAATGCTGTGATCAGTAGGATACATGTGTTTGATTTCTGGGATACGGGCTAAACCTGCATAGAATCGGCGTTAGGCTAAGCATCAGAACAAAAATTTCAAAGACTGAGGAGATACACACTGAATGTAAACGGTGAAACTTTCTTGAAGACCTACTTTTTTCTGCATGTTTCCAGTGAACAAAATGAAAGGAAGAAGTTCTGTAGAAGTTGGTGGGAAGGACGTGTCTTTGTATCTCATACGTAATTATAGTATCCGCTTTAGGTTTGTCTTTTTTTCCTCTGGTATAGCTGAATACCTTTATGACCTATAGCTTACTTACTGAAAAGAAAAAAAAGTCTTTAGGGAAATACTATGGGATATGGAAATTAATCTTGTATGGCAAGCTGAAAACTTATTTGACAAATTACCGTTGCCCTGACAGATCCCCACAAAAGTTAAACCATTATGTTACTGTAATGAACCTTAAAAAAACTCACGGCTACAGTTAAGCGTATACCCTTTAGCTGCTTACAAATACGACAGTCTCCCTGAGAGGCATCATTAGGGAAAATCAGCCAGTGCAATCCTTCTCGGAAAGTATTTTGTGGATAATATGTTAATAATAACTAAGTCTGAAGCGGTGAACCAAATATCTATGTGTTTTTTTTTCGGTGATGTAAGCGAGCAGGAGTCATTTAGAAGGTGTATTTAGCTGTTGTTATTGGAGAAGATAATGTTTTGCGAGCATGAGCATGTGGAACAATCACATGTGGTGAACATAATGCTGCTTAGATATACAAAGTCTCTTGTGCGGCGTTATTACACTGAAACAACACCATTAAATCCGGTGAGAGGAAATGCATTAAAAAAGTGCTTTGCGGAGAACATTTTGGTTCCCACACATGCTCAATTTGTACAAATGGGGCATACACCAAGCTTTTGAAAAGAGGAAATAATTGCTCAGACAAATAGAGGAAAAACACTGAAGAGCAGTGGTAACAACCAAGTACTATGTGCTTTGGTCCTTGGACCGTAAATGTATTGAAGTAAGGAGTGTGGTATCAGACTCACCATGGCTGATTACATAGCTTAATGGTCTTGGCTTCACCTCATGTTTTACAAGCCCAAATGGTCCCAGAGGTCTGATAAATCATCGGCATATTGAGTCAGATTGCACCAATGAACTGTTGCCATTCCCAGGTTTCTAACTGGGGAAGCAGACCATATAGCAGGCCAATATATATAACTAAGTCCTGGATGTATAGGTAACATCCAGAGGTGGCAAAAGTCCACATATTGCTTTACTCAAAAAATACTCTGGTAAAAGTAGAAGTACCGATTTCACTACTTTACTCAAGTACAAGCTCTGGAATGTACAAAGAAGTAAAACGTATTTCATCATTTCTAGCGGCTGTTTCTGAGCAAAGCTAACAGAGGAAAACCTACATTTTCTACTTATCTCAATAAATAGACAGTACATTTTCTCTGTGGCCAAGTCTCCCTAATGTCTTGTTTTGTCTTGTTACGTCTTTTACATCACTATGTCTGCTCTAAACACCAAGGGTTTGTCTTTTCCTTTTGTTACTGTTCCATTCATGTAGGTTGAAATTGGTCTCGATGTTGTGAAGATGAGCAACAGTGGAAAAGAAAAATATAGTAGAAAGTACAGATATTTGTGTTACAAAAGTAGGGAGTAAAAGAAGAAAGTTCTGAAAAAATAAGTACTCAAGTCAAGTAATTAATTTTAATTTAGTTTAAGTCAATTCAATTTTATTTATATAGCCCAATATCATAAATCAAGGATTCACCTCAAAGGGCTTTACAGTCTGTAAAGTACACAAACCTGAAAAATCTACTTAGAAAATTTCATCAAATAGTATCTGAGGCCTTTATTTCTCTCAGCTGCAGGAAGTATCGGACCTTTATTTGAAGGAGGCTTGTATTAGAGTCAGGCCTGCATTTCTAATCTCCTCTGTTTAATAAATAAAAATAGTCGTAATTAGCGTGAAACCTTGTTTAGATCTGCTCCCCTTTGTGATGTTAAAGTACTGCAATGTGCTTTTCTACAAATGTAAAACTTCCTTTACCGTTACAAAATAAAAACCCTCTAATGTTTCAATGGATAGAATCTATTCATTGCTAAACCAAGCTTTTATTGTGTAAACATTGTCTTCCTTTTTCACTTCAAGTTTCTACATATTACATTTTAGCTGAAAAATTAAGACACACACACTTGCAGTGACTGAAACCAGACCATAACACTTCAGATAATGATCTAGAACAAAGTGTTGAAAATACCTGCATTATATTGTTGAATGTATTAAATTAAACTTGTAGAAGTGAACATTGTGTTTAACTGGCAGCACATTTACATGACAGACACCAGAAGTTTATCCATATTATTTTGTATTTGTATTTGTATTTGAGGTTTGGCTTTTGCTTTTAATTGCTGATGTCGTCCTCACCCCTGGCTGTTATTAGAGACTCGGCTTTTAATTTACTTCCGTTTTTTATTTGAGGAAATACGGTATGTACAGTAACAAAGTATTTGTACTTTGTTAGATCCCTCTGGTCACATCCAAAACAAGGTCAGATTTCATTTCAGAGGAGACTTGTGAAACACAGGTCTCAGCTTGGAAGTTGGTGTGTTTTTTTATGCTGGAGACAAGGTCTCCAAACAGTCGAATAAAAGGCACGAAGGCTCTGCATTGAATCTTTAATAAAGCATGGTACATTGCTGAGAAAACATCCAGTGCGCCACAGGTGGTCTGCATGGGGAAATGAAGCTGTGAAAAGGTTACTGCTGACAGCTCGACATACCGCTCGTTATGTGAACAGTCATCCTGTCTGAGCTCTCGTCTGGTGCTAAATGCTATCAGGAAATGTAAACATTATGTGGTGCAGATGATGCAAGTGATTTTATTGGTTACATTTAAAGGTCTGGTGTGTAAGATCTAGGGGGATTTAGGGAGGTCTAATTACACAATGTAATATTCATAATAATGTTTTCATTAGTGTATAATCAGCTACAAATAGAATTACTGTGTTTTTGTTACCTTAGAATGATCCATTTATATCTTTATCGGGAGTGGGTGTCTCCTCTGAAGTACTGAACAGACTTCCTCTTCTCCTTTTTAACATTTTATGGTGACATCCATCATTAAGGTGCATTACTGTGAACTACTATGTTTGAGTGTAGACCAGACCACAGTTATAATCCCCTTGAACATAAGCTATGAACAGACAAACCAAACACTGACTCTAACAGAGGGCTTTTCACACTGTTAGCAGCTACCGTAGGGGGGTGGTGGTGATGGGGGTTTTCATCTGTAATCTGCATCTTCACCAGTAGATATCACTAAATATCACACACTGAACATTTCAACAGAAGGAGTCAACCAGCATTAGGTCCAGAGGTCCATAGTCTATTTAAAGTCTCATTTGACCTTGTTAACATACCCAGTCATCATTTGAACACAGGATTAAGCTGATGTTTAATAAGTCACATTTACACTCTTAGGATGTCCAGACATTCCTGGAGCGTATCAACAACAGAAAAGAAAAACTTTCCACAAAATATACAGTTTGTCACTGTTAAAAAGAAGGTTGATAAATGTCTTAATATTATTATTATTATTATTAATTAAGGAGATACAGGGTGGGGCTGGTGGGTAGGTGATTCAGATGTATATTTAGACTTGCACTTTGTAACATAATAGACCACCCTTTCAAGCGGCTGATTTGAAATTATAAAATAAAATGATGTTATAAAAATCAAATAATAGACTATGATACTACTGTTTAGACTATGATAGTGAAAACTATATTATATATACACATATCTCCTTACACGTCATACACAAATATGACATCTTTTTTAAAGCCATTGTAGCTTGAATATCTTAAAAGCATCTGCAAATGACTCACCATATTGATATAAAGCCATTATTAGCAATTTCAAACCATTACAATACTTCATAATACAGTACATAGTAGTGTATTCAGCGTTTTGACTAGAATGTGAACACAGCTCAAGCTATAAAAAAACCTTTGCAATCAGTCACACCAGGATTGCGAAGGTATTTTCCATGTCCAATATTCGGGATATCATTTGAAATGCATTAGCAGCCATGCAGAACTTTTAGAGGTCACCGGCCTTTTTCACTTTACCTTTCAGCCAAGCTCAGATGTTAACTTCATTGCTGGCAGCTGACCTCAAAGTGTTTTAGCAATTCAAGACGGGCTTGAAAGACTCTCCTGATTCTGCTTCAGACTCCAATAGTATAAATGGAAATTCCCCCTGAGGAAAAGGGTATGAGATGTGAATTAGTGAATAGAATCTTGTTTTACACTAATAATAATAGAACTTATTTTACTGACATTCCTGCTCACAACAAGCAGACACACACGGCGCAAACCCCCCCAGAAAAGACAATTAAACAATATCATTTTATCAATTAAAATACCAGGGAAAAAAACAAGTGTGTTTTATTGAACAGGGAAACATTAGAGCAATCAGTGAGGCCATGAGAAATCACACCGGTGGTTGAAGCAAAGTAACATAAATTTGCAGAATGGCCAAAGGCAAAGAAAGCAGAAAATGTGCAGTCTAATTCTGAGCTTAAATCTCAGAGAATCAAGACCAATTTTAATGATATGTAATTAAGGCCTAAACAAATTTTCCCCAACGGATACGATTAATGGGGAACTTATTACAGGCTATGGCACCCAAGGGGGTAATACATTCATACTAATCTCATGGCTGTCAGCCTAGGGGCTTCACTGCTATTGAAATGCCTTCATATTAAGGGCAGGAGTAGACAGGAGGTAGAGAGTCCAGGGAGTTAAAATTAGAGGTATGATAAATTAGCAGCCATGTTGCTTATAAAGTTCAAATAAATGACAATCAGGAACTACATAACAACATGCAAAAGCTGCATAATTACATTAGAGTTAGAGGAAAATAGGTGCGTTTGGCTGAGAGGCAGTGCAGTTATATTAGTGAAGAGGCATTTATGCTGCAAACACTAACCCAAGCTGAAAACCAGATAAGAGTAAGCATGACAGAAATATACATATGCAATCAACACAAATTCCAGGAAACAGGGCTAAATAGAGTGACCGGGTCCCAACAAGCCAAATGTAGGACAATGACTACGTTTGTGTGGGACAATGTGGGACATGTTACCAATGCTGAGACGTAGACTTACATTTAAGTAAAATATCTGACTTATAAAATGAACATATGCAATATCATTGATCAAAAACACAAGTACATTTTGTCTCCTCAGATCCACTTCACACCACTTGGTATTTTCTCCCCCTGCTGTTGAAAACAAAAAGAAGAAGAAAGTTCAGTAAGAATGAGATGAATGAATGATTTTGTTCATTCTGTATCACATAATATCAAACATTACAACGACATTCAAAGGAACAAACGACAAACGACAAGTCAAAAGGAACAAAATATGCTCTAAATTAAGAAAATGAACACAATATGACCAAAATAATCAACAAAATGAATAAAAATAAACCAAATAGTCAAGAAGAAAGAACAAAAAATGAACAGAATAAATAGTAAAATGAAAAAAATTTACAAAATAAAGAACAAAATGAACAAAAATGGACAAAATAATCTCCTGATCTGTATCTTTTGGTAGACTTTCTAAAAATTCTATTCAAATTTGTGCCACATGTGGTCTTCAGTCTGCTTGAACTCATGTCTTGTCTTCACAATCTGAATGTGGGACATTGTGTCAACATGTGGGACAGAGCGAGGACAAGGGATAGAAATGCAGTCCTTCACAAAGCAGGTTAAACCTGGTCACAACCTTGCTGTCTATGTTTATGTGTGTTTGACTGTCGATGTGGGAATAGGACTAACAGGCGTGAGGCGTAGAAACCTGCAGACAGACACAGTCACAACATCCACCGAGGCCGGGCGGTTGAGGAGCGCTACATTCCGTGTAATGATTATGTATCATCGGCGTATGACAGATCACCACTTTTGGCATTGTGGTTGCATTAATTGCTTGCACACAACCAGCTCCATTACCCCAGCTGGGTGGAGTTAAAAGCGTGCAAATAAAAAGTGCCTCTCAAATCTTTAAGTCTGCAGACAAACTGGAGACAGTGGCATTGACGAGAAAGTTAATGTCAGAAGTAGGCTTGTGATTGATGGCCCCCTACCTGAAAGCTTCGAGTGTGTCTCCAGCAATACGGCAAACAGATCATAATGCTTTGCGCTGCTTGATGTTGGATTCTGTCAGGAACTAAATGCAGATTCAAACAAAACAACTATTCAGTGTCTTCAGCCCCAAATCACATTTTATTCCACAATAACACAATGATGTAGTCATTTAAGACAGGGTAACAAATCTCTTTATTTCTTCTTTATCAAAACCACACATTTAATAGAGATGATCATCAAATCCGTATACACTAGTTCACTGCCTCTGTTAAGTGGATAAAATGGCAGAAAACACTTCAGTTTAATAACCCCTGAGTAAGGGAGGTCTCAAATGAAAAGTGCAATAATTGGGATCAGTTTTCGTTAAGCTAGCTTGAAGTCATTAAAATGTTCACTGACTGTGGTGTAGGCAGTGGTTGGCAAAAAAAAATATTTTGATGATTTTCACTGATTAAATGAAATAAGAAAAAAGAGAGACTGTTTTCTTGGGTAATACTGGGAGAGAAGACACTAATACTAATGACAAGCAGTGATCACTGGGGCTATGCCAATGACTGGATGCTTGTTTAGCAGAGTTGCCAATTAATTTCACCCTTTCCTTACTTCAAATCACCCAAAGTTTTCTGGCTCTTTGTGTCTGTTTTTTTTTCTTCTTTTACACATTGATTTGAAATGGAACAGGATGACTACTTCAGATGTTCGAAGAGGAGAATGAGATTTGTAAGTGGGCCTAATGTATGAGCCTGAATACAAGGCCGGGGGTGTCACATGTTTAGTGTTTTGTTAACTACTTGTGATATTGCTGTTAAAAACAGCTCCGTACCATAACGTTCACATGGATTTCAGTACTAAAGAGGACAAAGCTAAACAAACAGACTGAAGGATGGCTGCTAAATTTAGTTGTTCTACCAAACTGTCTTGCCTATTAGATTTCATTTTCAAACCTTTGAAAAAGAGACTGACGCTCTACTAACTACTTCAGCAACACCATGTACACTGTGTAGCATCTCCAGCTGATGTGCAACAGAGTGCTGTGTGTGTACATACCAGCAATTTATGAAATCAGCTAACAGCAAAGGGAAAAGGGGTGTGTGACTTTTACTACACATTCTCACTCCCAACTCATCACATACTGATGCTTGGTCAGATCATCACATTTTGAATAGGGCACCCCTAAAGTGTCATTTTGCGATGCATGGGCTAGTCTATCAGATGTCTAGACAATGCTACTACGGTTAATTATGATATTACAGTAATTATAATATTACGGTTTGGTTAAGTTTAAGCATAAAATCCACTAAGGTTAGAAAAACAATTGGGGCTAGGTTTAGGAACAAACTGTTAGATGTAAGGGCTAAAACAAGAAAGACAAACACAGAAAATGCAAAAATGAACAGCATGAAAGGATACCTGAACCCCGGCCTCCTGTGTCGAAGTCCATAAACCTTAGTGTTCCACCATAACCACCACAACCATGTTTCTGCTACTTAACGCCACCTGGCCCATGTGGTCAATTTCTGACATCTAAGGACTTAAATCGACTTCTATCTGGTACCTTGTGCGTTGCAAATTGATGCTATAGGTGTATCCTGGTGTTGAAATCGAACACCGAGGACTCTTGATCAAGTGGCAATGTGACTTGGGCGAGAGAATGGGCTCAAGAAACTACCACGAGCAGAAAGGAAAGGTGCAACTTTTAAAGGTGTGATCAATGCCATAATTCCAAGAATATATTTGACTCATGATATAAAATGATGAACCTAATATGATAAAAAAAGAGTAATAAAATGAAGTAAAATGAAGATTTGAAAAATCCAAGTATCTAAAATTTGAATGACTTGATAGCTCGAATGTACAATCACCCAAATATTGCACTAATTGATGTAATTGATCAAATGAAACTTGTGTATTTATTTTAATCTGCTAGCTCAACTTCACATACCACAACTGTCTTTAATGGTAACTTAAAACACTAGTTGAACAGAATAATTATCTTTACCAATTACAGAGCTTACAGTGTTGACTGGCCAATTAACCTCTTGGAGATCCCTGTAAATGTTTCCTGGTACTAACCAACTATCTTGCAAAGCAAAGTCTTTGTTTGAAAAAGAGACTGATGCTTTACTAACCGCTTCAGCAACACAACGTTGAGCTGCATCCTGCACCTCCTCCAGCTGATGTGCAACAGAGCGCTGTGTGTACAATTTATGAAAGAAACCTACACATTGTCACTTCCAACTTGTCAGATACGGACCCTGGATCAGAGCGTCATATTTCAACACATAGGATAACCCTAGAGCATCACTTTTGGATGCAGGCAGGTGTCATTTGTGTGGGGTAGTCCAAAAGCTGTCTAAACAATACCAAGGGTACAGTTTGGTTTGGTTTAGGCATGAAAACAACTTGGTTAGTGTTAGGAGAAAAGGGTCAGGGGAAGGGCTAAAATAAGAAAGACAAAGAGAGAAAACGCAAAAATAAACACAGCATGGAACAGGACATGAGCCCTGGTCTCCTGTGTGTAAGTCCACAAACTTTGATTTTCCACCATAACCACCTCCTACTAAGGTTTTTGCTACTTAACATCACCTTGTCCATGTTGTCAATTTTTTATGCCAAAGGACTTACACTGACTTCTATCTGATTCACTGAGCGCCCAAAATTGACACAATAGTGGTACCCCGGGTGTTGAAAACAGAGAACAGGGTCAAGAAATTAACAACAAAGGGAATGCGTGACTTTTAGAGATATAACCTATGCCATTTGACTCATGATATAGCATGGTCATAACTACATAACTAAATATTATAAAAAGTAAGAGTAATAAAATAAAATTATGATGAGGAAATTGTTGTTGTTTACTGATAATTAACAGAGACAGAACTTGTGTATTTATTTTAATCTGCTAGTCTGAGGCCCACAACAACAGAGTCAAACTCTTAAAAACATCCAAAAGGAACTGATGCTTCCTCCTTCTACAAACCATTTGAGTTAAATCTCTCAACTTGATATACCCTGACTGTAGTTAATGGTAACTTAAAACAATAGTTGAACAGAATAATTACCTCACCAATTACAGAGCTTACAGTGTCAACTGTAACCTGGCCAATTAACCTCATGGAGATCCCTGTAAATGTTTCCTTCTGCTCAGTGAGCATTTGCACAATCCCTCTATACATCCTGTTGTTGTTTGCACTATTGTCAGAAATGCTCCATTTCAAGCGAAGGGAAATACTGCCTGTGTTATTAACAAACAATTTGCAGTATAGCTCCGTCCATACAAAGAGCTGGGGAGTAGACGCATATGGTTGAGTCGCCCTCCCTAAACATCACGCTAATGGGCTAAATTGCTTTCAGATTGAATGACCGGCATTAGGTCTAGGAAGTGAAAAGTAACTGGATAGATGAGATGATGTGGAAACGTGTATTTGAATTTGTCAGTGCCACAATTAACCATGTAATGCCATTATACAGGTAAAGTTCCAACTGTTTGCCAGACATGCCTTATCCACCTCCTCTCCTCTTGAGTGAAAATATCTGATTCTTGGCTCAGCTAAATGGAATACTGGCCATTTATTTTAAATAATAGGAAACACACAAAAATACCCACACACGCAAATATACACAAACAGGCTCACACATCCACACACAAAGGAATGAAAATATCTGCTGAGGGCCTCATGTATACTTCAGTGTGCATGTAATCCTCAGAGAATTGCCCGTCGAAGTGAAACAACATAGGAGGCAGGCTGGGATGATACTGTATATCCTTACTTCTCGCATTATTGCTCAAGATACTGTACAGTAAGATGAAAGCAGCAAATGTTTGACTGGATGGTTGTATTTGTTTCTGAAATGTAAAGAGGGGAAAAGGTAGCTTGGACTTGGCTTCCTCAGACGTGATTGTTTTGTGGTAGGGGAACCTCCCGGAGCTTGACGGTGTGACCAAGTGTCGTCTTGCAAAACAAATAATAAATATAATTCTCAAAATCCCATATTATTAGAGACTGTCAAACAACATATGTTTTCAGTCGAGCCCGTCCGTGTGCAAAGACAAAAACCATATTCAAGACCCAAGAAAATGAGGCGATGGGACTGAGCAAAATCAAGTGGCATCCTTTGGCGGTTACGCCACAACCCTCAAACAGCTTTGTCTTTAGATGACGGGACATGCTGGCTTTTCCATTGCTAATGTGTTTTCCATTGCATTTGTGACAGACCCAGCATCTGTGTCAAATTATATCCACAAAAGCAAAGCAGTAGCAGTATACTGTATTTAAGATGGAGGTCTACTTACTAGAACCCTTTACATATTCCCGTGAAGCCTGTAGAATGAAGTCAGATGCACACACAATCACAAAACAGCCAGTAACACACTTGCTGACGGTAATCAGAAGGATATTTTGCAATCACTGCTACACAGCACGAGTTCTGCTCGCAGGAAGCAGCGTGGCGTCTAGCTATCACACAGCAAGACCTTCACCCTCCTCTGTCAAAATTGTGACTTATCAATAAACATGGCCAAATAAATTGTACAAACTATTTACCAACACTATGAATCAAGTTGCTCCTTAGCAGTGTACTAACATGACATTTGTTGTGCCCATGTGAACACAGTGATGATTACATAATATCATTACATAATGTTGAATCAATATTGAATCATTTTAATGTTGAGCAGTATGCAGAGTGTAGATCTGCAATGATAATGCTGTAAATGTTGTATTTATTGAGCTGTATTAACTGAAGCTGCATTAAGCTCATTTATTAAGCTGTATCTTAACTTTGTGAAGAAGCCGAAACTAAACTACAAAATGTAACTGCTGTCAGTGGCAGTTATGTAGACTGGTAAATGTGCATCAAAAAGCAGTGTGAGTCAGGGGCTGCATGTATTTGCCTCTCGCAAAAATCAGCAGAGAGCATGTGCTCCCCTTGCCTGTCAATTCCCTGCCCTGTATCTTCAACAGTATGAACACTGATCAACAGCTATAACTCTGTCATTAGTGCATGTAACAGTAGGCGCTTAGTTATACTTAAGGTACATGATACAAATTATTCACCTTATTTAGTGTCTATGCACAATGAGATTATCTGGCCTATCATGTGCAACAGCTTGTCCTCTTTTTTCTTTGTAAAATTATAACAGTATTAGCCCTGTAAATCTGCTCTGTAAATAAATACAAAGAAACCTCAACTATAATATTAGAAAAACCAACAACAATTGGTTGCTCATTTTCCTACAAAGCACATAATTGTATCTTCCTTTTTTTCCACCCTAAACTGGTCACCACAGTTCAGCTTTATGTACCTTCCTATTTACCATTTAAACTAATAACTAATAATTAGGAGACTGTAAAAGGAAGGGTTACGGAAATGTATGTTAATCACATTATTTCTAATGTGTGAACAGATTGTAATAGACCTTTAAAAATGAGCACCTTTATCGAGGGTCGACTGTATTGCCTACGTTCGTGATACTGATTTCTATGTAGAGGACTCAGGTCGGATCCTCTGCGAAAATCCTTGCACTCACTCCCAAGTGTTTGAATACCTGTGTTTCTATAAAATGTGAATTTTTAAAAAAATGCAAAAAAGAAAATGTGAATTACATGCATTTCACTAAACTGATTTGGAGTGAATAAACCAGGCTGCGTCGTATCAGAAGGTGGTGTTGTAGGCTACATTACACAGGACTCTAAGAAACAGAGTAGAAAAGGTAGAACATTCTGTTGCTGTTTTCCATCTAAAATGTCTGTAATGTTTTTGTCATGGATGAAACTGAATAACTCCTCATCAGTCCACACGATCTGTGTAATATCTGGGAAGACGACGCAATCAGCGAGTTAAATTAGTTAAATGTTCCCTACGTCAGAATTTATTTGAAAGAGGTGTTTACATTTCCCCTTAACGCACATTTACTCCAATGTGAAACTTCATTCATGTGCATTTAATTCTTTTATGGAAATGCACCTAATGCCTCCCTTCTGCTCCTCTACAGCAGTCACAGTGTACAACACTAGCAACCATTTGCTTAGAAATGTCAGCCTGTGAACAGTTACCCAGCAATTACCCAGAACAACACACACTCCACCACAAGCTTAATATAAGCACACAAGCATGTGGGAAAAAGTGCATATTGCACCTTTAATATCTTCAGATTGTCAGCAGTTTGTTATTACTCACTCACACATGCTTACCATTTCAGGGAGGCAGAAACATCTAGAAAAATGTTAGTTTTCACTACACTGTTTGGCTCCTGGGAGTGTTTTTTTCCCCAAGCTGTAACTTTAAACTCAGTCACTTAATATTTTCAGATACTATCCCTAAGGCAAAGAATGATAATAAACAGACACAGGCACCGGCAATGACAGAAGTGTCTTCTAATCTGTCTGTCTTTCAGTACATGGAGACAGGCTCATCTGTAACTCACCTGATCCTTTCTGAGTGTCGGCAAAGAGGAATAACAAGCAGTTAAGTATTTTCTCCTGTTTGACCCATGATGTGTGGCTCCCAGACTGAAACAATAGCAAAGAAGAGGGAAACATCTCGGCAGGAGTACCGACACGTTGTCCTGTCAGCACTCCGGTTGTCTGAGAAGTCCTTTTTCTTGTCAACATGGAGTTTCGCAGCTGATGATGGTTCCCACTGCTGTAAAGGGGGATGTTGAATGTTCTTTCTTTTTAAATCTGGTGACTCTCGAGATTCAAAATGTGTTTGGCAAAACTGGAGTCATTAAATATTATACTGGTTAATCAATCATCTTGTCAGTATTTTCTATTATACTTACACAATGCTGTTGCAGAGTGATTGTAACTGTGTACATGAATGAATGAATAGTCTTTGCCTTGAAACGGAACCGCAATGTTATTTGTTATGCCTGAAATGTTGCCTTGCTTTTCTATACAATTGCTTTGTAGCTGCTTCATGAATAAATGTCCTTTCTCCACTTCTTTACATGTGCTCTTAGGTATAATGTGCCATTTAAATGTCGGCATCTTCTCCAGAAGCTGCAAGTTACAGGAGTTCAGTTAGCTCCATAATGTGGCATTTCTGTGTGTGGTTTTGATTACACAGCTGCCATTTTCTCTCAGAATTAAAAACCCCAATTAAAGGTAAATGAAGCAAATCAGTGATGTGTAATGTCTCGCCAATGTGTGATATCTGTAACCAATGAAGATGTAAACCAGTAAAGATCGCAATGATTAATCCTCCGAAGATAATTGTTACAATATGTTGGATTGTTTTATTACTTTACTCATTTTTTTAAGTATTGTGAACAGTGGAAACAATTCAATAACTTTGTGGACAGAAAAGGGATTAACTTGATTATGCCAAATTTCTGGGTTTATGCTCTTTATTATTTCAGGCTCCTCCACATGACAAACACATGAATTCCTGTGGCATGAATTCATGCATTCACGTTGAATCGGTGAAGTCACGTAATGTAATAATATTCAGTTGTCAGTTGTAATAAAAAACAAAACAAAACACAACGACCTCCACCAAGGCAGCTCATGATATTATTAAATCACAAACAATCATAAATTATAACCTATATTTTCCTCTTTTATGTCAGTTGGACTGTTACCATGGTAACAGAGGTCCTAGGTCTAAGTTAGCCTCGGGATAAACCACACTCCAATGTTAAAGAAAGTGAAAAAAAAACAAAAAAAAACAGCCAGCCTCCACTCCTTGGCCCATGCCCTACCCTTCCCCCAAGTTTCAAGGAAAGCAGTGTGGTAGTTTCTTGTGGAATCCTGCTGAAAGACAGACAAATAGACAGTTGGACAGGATGTCTAACAAGAATTTATGAAGGCCCAAACACACAGGCTGCATTGCATAGAGTTGTGTCATTTGACTCTGCACACATTTGCCAGCTTTGTTGAAACCGAGTGTTCCATTTTTATTTTGCAAGGAAGAAACATTTGAAATATGTCAAACACAGGGGTTGCATTAACTAATTAACCATATTTACCATTAACCTATTTTCTGACATTGACAGATTTTTTTTTTTAGTCATGACAGCAAAATCTGGCCGTCTGTCATTTTGATGAGCCTGTTCTCTCTCCCAAGTCGTCACACACTGATCACGGTCATGAGTGAGTTGATGACATGGACTAGGTGACGTCGTTAAGCAGAGGTTTTTGTGGTGGAACATCAAAGTTTGTGGACTTACACACAGGAGACCAAGGTTCATGTCCCATTTCATGCTGTTTATTTTAGCATTTTCTCTTTTTTCTTATTTTTGCGCTTCCCCTGACCCTTTTCCTAACCCTAATCCAGTTTAGAAAATAAGCCTCAACGTCTGTGTTTCATGTGATGCATTCGCACGAGATAAGTGAGGTCTGTTTTTTATTCGAATTTACTGACATTGCCCCCGGATCTGGTGTCAAGATTCACTAATAACAGGCCACCACTTACAGAGAACTGTTGAGCCTGTTGATAGAAAGAACCATGTTCCTTAATGTTGCTTCCATGCATGTCATTAATCTGAACATCTTTGGAGATTTTGCTCTGAAGGATTTAAGTTTCCTCTTTCAGTATATGGGTCTCCATGCTGTCATGACACAAGCCTCCTGAATTTGCGATTATTACAAATCACCAGAGGTCCACAGGTAATACTAGTCCTGTGTGAATAGGGCTTAAACCTAACCAAACCATAACATTGCATTCTCTAGAACCCCATGTATCGAAAAATGATGCTCAAAATGTGACACCCTGACCAACTCCAATGTGACAAGTTGGGAGTGAGAATGTTGAAAATAGTTCTTCCAGATTAGTCCACCAATAGTGATCTACTCTAACATTGTATTCACATGCAAAACTGTCAATAACGTGTCTCAGATCCAAGTGCAGACAAATCCATTGAAGAGCTGCAGACTCGAGGCCTTGGAGATCTCAACACTATAGGTCACTGAGGGCTGTTGCGTCAGTGCAGAAGAAACACATGCTGCAGGATTTCCTCTCAGTGAAGCAACTGCTTGGAGGATCGGGAAAGCCCACAGTCTTGCCAACTTCTGATCACTTCCTGGGAGAAACATTCAATGACTTCAGAACTCAGGCTGAAGTGACACTGGTAATTCCAGTCTTCAGTGTAGCAAAAGAGCACATGTTCAGTGTTCAGAACAACATTCAAATGGCTGTGACAAATTGCAATGTGTTTGTTTTTTTATTATAAATGTTTTTTATTTTAATTGTCTATTGCTGTTGTTCTTTTCTGTGTTTTTTTCACTTTGTATGAAAGGTGCTATATAAATAAAGTTAAGATAGGTTTGAGTCTGTGTGGCAAAGCCACAAAACCCAGTGACAGTCGCCTAATTGTGTAGTTCTGTAAAATGGCACTGTTCATATTTGCCTGTTTAGACACATATGCACCAGTGTTTGAGTACTCTCCTCTGCTGCTGAGGAAAAAATACCCTTATAAGTGTATAATCTGTAAGTTTGTTCTGTATATTAATTGTTTTTATTTTGATTTTGAAGTTATTTTTGAAAATTAATTGCAATTATACCTTCAGTGTACCGTAGGTCTTCAGCATATTGTAATTCAAGTAGTCTGGCAGGAAACAACAATTCTACCATCTTCTCTGGAGTCTGTTCTCAGGCCGTAGAAAACCTACCCCGTGACGGGAGGTTTCAACTGCTCATAGGTGTTTTCAGACAGGTAGGAGGTTAAATACTCGATTGACAGCTGTAATTATCAATGTAATTATTGCTGTTCAAGTTCTGTCAGAAGTGACTCTACTGCCCTACTCTTGGAGAAGTGGCTTTAGTTTTCAGGTCATCTATCTTTATTATACTGACTCTTTTGATTTGGACTGAGAGGAGGTAACTGCACACGTGTGTATTTTCAAATTCTGATGTTTTTTTCCCCTGATTTTGGCTCCTGCTGCTTGAAATATGCCTCATTATGATTAAGAAAGAAAATGAAAATGTAGTTAATAAATTGTCATGGAATTTTTACGATCCTGTCTGTCAAAATGATGGACATTGAGAAGGTCTAACACAACCTCTAATCACGCAGTGCAATGGTGAGGCTTAGTGATGTGTTTTTAATCAGTTTTAGACAACACTCGAGCTTTTCAGCACAGACAAAAAAGTTAAATCAGGTTTGGCTTAGATAGACAACACTGTTTGTAGGACGAATTCATTGCTGTCAGACTTATCCATTTTGAAGGTTTCCCCTTCTCTACTTGGTGCCTTTTATCTGGCCAGGCCAACAAAGTCAGATTACTGTGTCTTAGTCCCTGTTATAATGTACCCATTTGTTATTATCTTATTTGTTATTATCACACAGTCTTGAACTGTCATTCAGGATGAACAAACGGCACCATTTCAAATGCTGGACATTTTATCATTAGTCTCCAGGGAGGCAGTGAGAGAAGCAAATGAAACTGAAGTGAGAGAAGAGACACAAGCTCTTTTTTTCCCATTTCATTCCAGTTCATTTCACAAACATCCACATTTCAAATGTAGGGTGAAGGCAAGAGCTCAGAGTACAACATCTATCCACAGTGCATTAGGAATGTACTGTAGATACAGGAGAACATAAAAAGATGGGCAGAGGCTGGTGAGAAGCCATTGTCAGCAACAGTAGAATTTATGCTGAGTGCAGTTTCATTGTTTTGTGTGTGGAAGAGGTGAGCTGATGGTGATATGTGTATGTGTGTGTTGTTAGTACATCGGTGCATGTATGTGAAGGAGAGTTTTTTTTCTTACATTGGCGTAATGTGGTACATTTCTGTCAGGCATCCGGAGAACATGCTATCGCCTGCTGTCATTGCTTCTTTCTGCTGCCATTCACCTTTTGCAGCAAGAAGTTTTGATGCATTTTTAATTTCAGCGGTTGTCATGGAAATGCGTTTTTTTTTTCTTTTTTTTTTCTGCACCCTGAAAGGCAGGTGCATGGCAGGGACCCAAGGTGACAGTAGTTGAAACACATTCAAATGTTTCACCAACTGCCAGGGCCCAGAAGCAAGGTCATAGTTCTGTTCTTATTGTGAGGAAGTGAGCCTCCTTTAGGAAAAAAAAAAGCTTGGCAAATTTACAGCACAAGTATACAGGATACTATTATTCATTGTAGGTAGAGAAAGTGCCTTGTCCATTATTAAAAATTAAAACCTGGGATAAACGCAATATATGGCCAGCAATCATATCGACAACTACTGAAAATGAAAGGAAAGTAGAAACATCTTGACATACAAAGTTTTAGAGTTGGGGTTAGGGTTACATTTGAGCCATAAACTAATGCAGTTCAAGTTGTATTTCAGCCACGTTAAGCACAGAAACTAGAAGATGTTCAATTTCAAATGATGTCTAATGCATGCATATTGGCCACTTCTTCTCTTCCATGGAGTGGATGTTAAAAGTTTAAATATGAAAGTATGTTGACCACAAAAATTGTTTATGCTTATGTTCTGTCTTTACATATAACTTAAATGTTTCAACAAATTGTACAAATGATGTTCTTGGCTCCATTGATGTATCAAATTCGCATCCTTGAGCATCGAGTGCAATGAATCACCTCAATATATTTTGACTCGTGAGATAAATGACCAGGTTCGAAGGTCACTGATTGTGAGGCAAGTGCATGAGGATAAAACTACAAGGGTAGTGGAACACAAAAACGCTCAGCAACTGAAGGACAAGAAGAAGAAGAAGAAACACGAAGTGAACTTGACTTTAACAGGCGTAGGGTTATCAATTCAATTCAGTTTTATTTATATATGAAGATATTATGAAGATATGTCTCTCAGAGCGCAGTGCGTGCTGTCTGTGAAAAAGAATAAAACATTCCTTCGGGTCCAAATGCCTGAGCTACAACTCTGTTTCTGACGAGAAGGCAGACCCTGAGTGTCACTGCTAAATTTACAGTCCTTCCCGTTCCCTTTTCAGGTGTTATTTTTTGGAATCGGCTCCAGAATTATTGTCACTGCTGTCAGTTGAGTGTTTGTTTTGGTGATGCGCCAACAGCATCCAAACGTGTGTCTAAGAAAAATGGGAAAAGCATCACCAAGGAGGACAAAGCATAACTCCACTAAGCCTCAAGGGTCCCTCAGGCCATATTTTAAGGAGGCTAGAGGGTGAATATAGCTGTGTATACTCTGCTTGTGTCTCCTATGTCTTCCACATACTTGGAAATGGCTGACTAGATGCTAATAAGCTTGCTCTGTCATGCTTAGACTGTCAGACCTGGTGCAACTGCATGTTAAGATAAAGAGCCTACATTTGGTAATACCAAATCCCAAAGGTCCTAGATCCCACTTGAGTTTTAGCATATGAATGAGCATAAGTAATGCAAATATATTTCCGGAAAACTTTGCCTGTCCTTCTTTTTCCCTCCGCTCAGTATATCGGAGAAACTTCTCCCCAAACATAAATCCATCTGCTATCCAAGCTGGTGTTTCTGCCTGGAGATATCTTTTGTTCATGGCTGGCTGGCCTTACATTTTGTGGTTGGTGATTGGCAGTGTCCAGCGGGCCAGTTCCTTGAAGACTCCCCCTGTACTGTCTAGAGGTCCTCTGCTATTGATTTCCTGCTCGCGCTCGCTGCTTGACCTGCCAATCAATGGTCAGAACAGTGGGATGTCATTGGGAGCAAGTTGACGACGTGTGATGCTCGGCAGACATGTAACTGATGGCACTGAACGAGCAAAACATATTAGGAGGATAGCAAGAAAGAAAGAGAGAGAGAGAGAGAGAGAGAGACGCCCGGCAGACAAAGGGAGCGCCTGCTAAACCCTTGTCAAAGGAGTTAGAGACAAAAAAGTAAAGTTAATCTTAAATTAAAAAGCAATGAGGTGGTTATACATTTGAGGAGATTCTGTGAAATTGAATCACCTCACGCCTGCCGATGATCCACGCCAGGTTATTTTCTTTCTCTGTAAAGTCCATGAAAGTGTGACTTACTGTACTCAACAACTGATTAGCTGTGAAGAATAAATCTTCAGAGAAATGCATTTGAACTGCGATTTTCAAGATGGACTTGAGACGAGGTACCCGAATAAATAAATGAATAACATGACTGTACGCGTGTGTGGAACTATTCTTTCTAATTCAGTGGTTTTAAGGCGGTGTCATGTTATGAAACTCTGGAAAGCAAATTCCTATAGTAATGATTAAAACATTTGTGCAGCCACATGAATGCCTTCACACTTACACAAGGAATTTATTCCATGTTATCTAAAAGTAATGACATGTGGAGTCGGGAAAACGAACCTTGACTGTATTTCAGAGGACATGACACTGAGGACAGATGTCACAGTCCAGTTCAAATGTAAATACTGTGGCAAAGATGTCACACACCTATTGGCACACTGGATACATTTTTTTGTAAAAATGCTATTACAGAAAAAAAGAAAATCATTGCTCTAAATCTCAGATGAATCCCAGATTGCTGCTTTTTCCAGTTTGCATGAAAAATGATATGAAAACAAAATGACACAAGTAAATAAAGCCCGCTGTCTTCACATTTTCAGATGAAACTCTGCAAATAACACTGTAAGGCATTTTGCAATTTTTTTAAAACTACTGTCATGAAATGTATATATGATTTACTTAAGAAAATTCAGAGTTTAAATCACCTCCATTCCCATCGGATCGCCACATATTCCCTGATACGTTTAAAATGTGCAAATGATATTTCCAAAAGCATTTCTTAAAACAAGTTAAAAGAAATTTACAGTGTAAGTTTGACATTTACTAAAGTTTTAATTGTGTTGCAGAGCAGAACTAGTGCAAACACTATGTCGACAGGAGAGCTCATGTTTCTATCGCTGACGTGAATTTGGAACAATTAAGTACAATTTAAACTGTAACTGTTGTTGTCGCTAATTACCGTCTGACACGGTTAACAGAGTTAAGCAAGAAAACATAATCAATTTTTCATCAGTTCGTTGTTGTAATGGTGGCGTCTCCCCATTAATGTGTCCCTCTGTAATCCTTATGGACCAGTCAACATGAAATATATATCTCCATAAATACTTTAATGTTGTGCTGGGTGTTTGCTTCACTCCCCACACTTTGAAATATCAACCTTTAAGCCTTAAATAAACAAGGATTTTTTAAGGTAGAATAAGAGAAAATGTAGAATTGCAAACATCCAGATATTTAACCTGGATCATTTTCTTACCATAGAGATTTTTTTAAATAACTGAAATAAGGTGAGAAAACCTGTGACACTCCATTCTCAATAAGCAATTTCAAACTTTTCTTTTTTTCAGTAACTTTGCAAGGATGGCCGAGGCAGACGTTCAGCTGATACAATGCTATTTTGTTGTCAAGGGTACTGGCGTCAGCAAAATCAAAACGTGCCGGCAGTAGACCTAGCATCAAGTTGTCTGCAAAGGAAACACTTTACCCACAGCTTCTCTGACAGTTATGAGAAGCCGCCATTAGTGCATTATGCATAATTGTACATGCACTACTATCAAGTGTCAGTAAAGACAACGGGCAGAGCAGCTCTCTGTCGACTATGGCACATTTGTTATTGTGAACCATCAGCATTTCTCTATGTAAATGGAGTTGCTACAAAGGGCCATTTTCCAATCTGCTGCCATGAAATCACTCTACCTAGCCCTGGTAATGATCAACCTTGGAAGCGGATTTCCACTCAATTTATTTTCATGAAAGACGACGGTAGGTGAAATACAAATCTCTGTCCAGAACAAAAGATTTTTAAATGAAGATCCATAGTTTTAATATGCACAGTGCTTTTGCACCACCCGTCTTTGTAGTGATGGATTGCTTAAAATACAGAAGTAAATTTTTTTTTTTCTATTGCTCATTACTTCTATACATTTCAAATACATCTACATAAAATAAAACCTTATGTGGGGTTGCATTTTATTTAAGTCAGCATCCACTGAACTAAAATGAAAATACTTAACATTTGAACTGAACTCATAATTATTTAGTTGATTTAGTTTGTCTAACCTATAGATTAGTCCAGGTGCCAACCATCATGTGATTCAGGAGAACCTCAAGTTTATCTAGTTCATTTAAAGTCAGAATTTTATAATTCTGAATCAGAATTCTTTTTTAAAAACTGCAGTTAAAATGTAATGTTTTTTTTACTGTGAACCTTTAAAGGGTTTGGTTTTTCTCATTTAGAGAATTGTCCGTGGATATTTTTGACTTCCAAATGCCTTCTTGTCTACATCTAACTTTTCTTGAGCAAGTTACAGCCATTTATTGGCTCAAATTAAGAAATTATGATGAATGAATTCTGCAGAACGTCAGGGCTTAAACACATTCCCTATGGAGCCTTTGGATGTCCAAATAAGACGTGTGGTCAAGCTAAGAAACTCCACTTTACCTGACTTTTTAAAGCACAAGGGTAGGATTAATGGTTCAAAAGTTATTGAACATTTTTTAAAAATAGTAATTTTAGCCCCTGACGATGATAGTCTCTGTCTTTGAGGGTGAACAACCTCTCCATGTTTAAGGTGTATTGACTGTGTAGAATGTGTTCAGTATTTATGTCTCATCCTAACACATCTCTTTTCCTTCCATTCCATATGTGCATGGACACACACAACCAAAAACATATGTGATGATTTAGTCACACACGCATGTACTGTATGTACGTCTACATTGATGACGCAGTTTCAGCGCATCAAGGTCATCTTCGGGAGAAAAAAAAAAAAATTGCAATGGTTGTACTCCCTCTCCGCATCTCACAGTCTTTTTGATCAGGTTCTTTGTGGTGTCTTTGATCAGCTGCTTATCATTGCTGATTGGCCGTGATGTGTACTTGACAGTCCAGTGTGTGATTAGACAAGGATGGAGAGGAGTAGTGGTACACGGAGCTGGAGGGGCTGCGGGGCACCCTTCCCATCAAGACACTGCTCCAGTGTAATTAGACATTAGCACACAGCAGGAAACCTGCTAACATGAGCTGAACCCCCGATTAGAATGATTATCAGAGATAATTCACTTTAATAAGTACATAACAGACCACCAGACTCACACAAGTGCAGATAAAACTGGATGCGTTGTAATTACTGCTTAATTGGTGCATGCAGGGCAGCTGATTTTAATGCAGGATTTCAAAAGACTGAAACAACCTTTGCATTTCATCAATATTATAAGCTTTCATTAAAATCTTTTGGAGCCTTAAGCTAAATATAAATATATGATGCACACTTGAAGAGAATTCTTTTTGAGACTTCATTTATACATTTAAATGTATTTTCAAATGTAAAACTGAGAATAGAATAAAATGTAACGTTAACACTTTCTATGAAGCCCATGTCTATAATGCATTATAATGCATCATGAACATAAGTGCTGTATAATCATAGTTTGAAGCACTTAGGATCATTCATAATGATTTATAACAAAACTCAAAACTCATTATTATGCCAATATGATGTCTGTATATTACCAACATAATATAATGTGTTACAGTGTGGTTTTCATCCTCAAAAAGTTTGTATTGTGTTGGTACCTGTTGAAAATTATATTGTACAGTGTTTTGTGCTGTTCTGGCTTCGATTTAATTTTATTCTTCTTTTTCACTTTACTGAAAGCAAACAATGACCATGTAAAGTGACTTACTGCCAATTTTTAATTTACCTATAACACCTATAACACAAGGATTTCATTACTTTACTGAAAGATGCCAATCGACACGTACACTAACTTATAATCAGATTAAAATGCATTATAGTATATAGTATTATATTATTAGTATAAGTATTGATATATGGAATGAAATGATTTTGTAATATGTTATAATCATTCAATATAAGACAGTATAATCACTATGATAATGCATTATAATCTGATTATAAAGTGCGATTGGCTGCTTTAATTAATAGACACATTACACATCACTTTACATGGTCATAGTTTGCTTTAAGTAAAGTGAAAATGAATAAAATGGAGTGAATGCAGAAACAGCACAAAATGCTGTAAAACGTCATTTTTAGGCACTAACGCAATACAAAATTTCTGATGATGAAAAAGACACTGTAACACATTATATGTTCATAATTCTTTATAGACATTGTCGTAATAATTTATTAGAATTTAGAGTTGTCATCCCTATCACCACACAGCACTGTAGGTGCATTATAACAGCATGCTCATAACATGTTGTAATGCATTATAGACATGGGCTTCATAGAAAGTGTTACCAATAGGACAATTGCATTAATAGTGCTAATCTAAAGAATATTTTGCTTAAAGTTTCAAAAGGGGCAAATTGAGTGACATTTCTATCCAGAGAGATAAAGCCAACAATTGTTATATTCTGGTGAAAGTGTCTGCCACATGACATGGTAAAAATGCTCTCAATATTATAGAAAAGAGTGTCTTTGTTGAAATGAAAAGAAACCTGTCTTCCCAAATGGCCACCTCAGAGATAGTGCTCTTTAATATCAGAGACAGCTAAGCGTAGCTTGAAGCTACAGACATTGACAAGGCAGGCCTGTGGGGACCAGAGGAGATAAGCCTGGCACACAGACAAATACAACACTTGACTTTTCCTGCTCGTCAGCTACTGTTGCACGGGGATTACAAAGTCAATGGTTGTTCTTCTATTTGAATACAATATCTATTTAGGAGTGAAGAAAAAAAATAAAACATTCCACTCCCACTAGAGTGGGATCAATCATCAACTAATTTTACTGGACTGCTCATGTGAGACGCAGTTGGGAGTCCGGGCTCCCCAGACAGGCCTTTCTGCGCTGGGCTGCTGCTCTGAAACGCTGCATTAGGGTTTGCAGGCATGATTAAACTGTTTGTGTTTTACAGCAGAGGCCCGTGTACACACACACACACACAGAGTAAAATATGAATGCTGCAAAAATATAATGGAGTACAAATAATAGCTTAGTGGCTATCTGAAAAACCTTTGCAAATAAAGTAAAACCATTAAAAGTTTTCAAAAGAAACTAGAATTATTTATAAGACCGCTTTCGCTATTTTCAGCATTTCACGACACAAAGCACAAAAAGGAAGTTGAAAACAAAAAAGGAGGGATAGAAAATATCTTCACCTGCCAGTGGTTCCAGGAGTTTTCACTTTTCTTCACAATCTATCTCTGTCACCAGCAGCTGCATCTGATAAGGACACCTCACAATGGATCTCCCCAGGGGGGCTGATAGTACCTGCTGCCAACTTTGTTTTTGTTCTTTTTTCTTACATGTTGGGTCACAATGTCACTCTGGTACTCATATTTGTGACTTCCCATGGGTCCGGCGCTTCCTTGCTTCCCGGTTAGAGTACTAATGTCTTGTATAAGATAGCACCAAATTAACATTTTTGGTGGAAGTGGATACAGCGGACAGCCCCGGCGATTCCTGCACATGTAGAAATCAATTGGAGCCACTCAGCAGAAAGGATTGCTTCTGTATCCGTGCATGTGTGTGTGTGCGTGCGTGTGTGTGTGAGGCCATGTTAAAATGTGAACTAAACTTGTCCGTGTGACGTTTCACTCCACAAGCTATTTGACTTGCTTGTCTTGCTCTATGTTACAGTGAAAATGAAATCTTTCCAGTCAATTATGCCAGCAACAGTGAGCGCCTTGACACTTGGAGGGACCCGCAGTCTGTCTCAGATGCTGACACATATTCTTTGCTACCTCATACAGACATGCATTTGAGCAGAGACACACATAAAACCATGAAATTTGCAACTATGGTGCATTGGTTGAAGCACACTCTGATGCAAAAAAAAAAAAAAAACACACAGGCCACGATGTACTGTCATGTCAAGCTTTGGTGCTAATGATTCTGTGCTGAAATCTGTACTTCATGCTCCTGAATAAAAGCTGTTACAATGCTGCAGAGTCTCTGCCTCTTTAATTCTTAGGCTGCAAGCTTAGTTTTATATTGTAGATTAAATAAAATATCTGTTATCATGACATAAAACATGGTTGTTGCAAGTCTAACATGTTTGATTGTGTCTTGTCTTTAGATTTGCTTTCTGTAAATCTCATTTTACAGCCTTCTGTGCATTTTGTTTTCTAATTTTGCTATGTATTTCCAAATGTAAATATTCCCACATTTTAATAGTTATGGCAACTGTTGAACATTCATCTTTGGGAATAGAAGAATAAAGTGCTTAAAATGATGAGTAAGAAGAGATTACTTTCCATTTTGACAGCTTCTGGTGGATTACCTTGACTTTAAAACAGTCTTACAAGCTGACTACAAACTTAATAAAGTCCCCACTGTATGTCTAAGAAAGAAAGTCAGTTGCCAGTTAGAGCTCTCAAACTGTGATACGAGTCAATAGATGTTTTGGAACGTCTGTCAAGTTGAGAAGAAAAGGTGAGATGAAAAGTGGTGATCCTCAATTTTGAAGTAAAGTCAGATCAGCTTTATTTAAACAGCCACAATTTTGCCTCGAGGGCCCCAGCTGTCCTTCAACCCCTGGACTGAATAAGGGACACCCCAACCCCCTGAACACACAGACAAATAAATAAAATACATTTCAACAGGGGAAAAAAAAAATGGAAGAAACTACAGGAATTGGAAATAGATGCTCAGAGACATCAACTGTGTTTTGGTCGTCTGGTTTTATAATTCAAATCTTTAAGAAGACTAGTTGGCATAAATGCCCACATTTTGAATGTGGATTTATCTTGACTACATTTAACAATAGGGAGTGTAACAACACAATTTTAGGAGGATGCAAAAACAGAGAGGCTTCAATATTCCATTAAAACATAATAATGCGCTACTGAAAAACCAGCTGCAGGTAAATTTTATCCGTTAATGGTTCTGGTGTTAAAATGCGCCAAATTTCACAAAACTAG
>JAPQRN010000019.1:24388183-24403869 GCA_037367275.1 Coranthus polyacanthus
GGATATTTCAGTCGATACTAAATCACTAGGTAAAATGTATTTACATTTACATTTTTTAATTTTCTTCATTTTTGACGAAATAAAAAAACCTAAAGAAATCCTTTTTAGTTATCAAAGCATCATTAAACTAAGACAGTCAAGTATAGCACAATGGCAATTATGTATTATGTAAAAAGAAAATGTAAAATTAGGAAATCCAAAGTCATTGAAACAATGGCTTTAAAATAGGTAAAATAAATCTCCTGTCCTTACGTTTTCATTTTCTACTTTAAAGTCTGCTCAGTATTGCTGAATATTTTTAGATTATATTCAACTGAAATTGTGAATAATTTACATATGTTTAATTAAACTTAATTTTAGCCTTAATCTTAACCTTTTAACTATTTTACTTAGTAAATGTTGCATTTATCTATTTTGCTAAATATAAATAAGTCACATAACTTTTTTTAACATGTGGCTGAAACACATCAGTATAAACATGGCTCATATGTAACCCTAAAATGCAGACACTGATGACATGGTGGGTGTTAAAAGGTTAAACTGAGGTAAACAACTTAAAAAAAACATTTTATATTAAATTAGGTAAACAAATCTGCCATCTGTCAGGGCTTTGTTTTCATTGTGTCTCACAGCAATCCACTGAGACTAAATCTAGCTATCAGATTGAGAGAATTACGCCTAAATGTGATTTAGTTTGATCACAGTAGTTATGTGGCTCAGAGCAAAGAATCAATCACCAAGAAATGTAAAAAAAAAAAGAAAAAAGAGTTTGCAGGCACGTTACTAAAGGTAGTAATTAAAAGTGTCTGGAAGTTCTGTCTGTATTTTCTTCTCAGTTGTATGCCTAATGATGGCTGTCAATCACGACTAAAAAGTAAAACTGTCAGTTTGGTGCTGCATACATCAGTAGGCAGGATACTTTGCAAACAGCGCGAGGCACAGAGGTCTGATTCCCAGTGGGACCACTCATGCAAAGAAAAAAAAAGTGCATTAATTCTTGGTACTGTCAGCTCTCAAGGGAAAAGCACTCCACGTATGTTAAATAAAGGCACATTTTGCAAGTTTTGTATAATGCATAAGTAAATAAGCAGACATCCGAGCTGTGCAGTACAGGCGGTGCATGTAAAATATGATCTTTGCACATTTAAAAAAAAACAAAAAAGGAAAAAACTGTTCTTTTACATGCAGTATTATTGTGACTTAAAAATCTTCAATCCAAAAATTTTCACTCCATGCCGTATCTTTCCTCAAGCAACAGCATATCAATCCCTCTACTGTTTCTACAACTTGCTGATCATTGCCTTAATCCGCTCCACTGTGGCGCACATACTGCTTTGACTACATCTGTATGTCATCATTTAATATCCATTACATTTCCTAATAGAAAAGCATTGGCAGCTTCTTTTCCCGACTCCGTTTTGTTTCCGCTGGGCAGAAAATTGGTAAAGTTGGAAGAACTGTTCTCATCAGTGTGGAAACTTTTTCTCAACAGGGTATCGTATCTCAGTAAATCCCAGAAGTTAATGACCGCTGTGCCACAGAGGGTTGCTCTGTTTTTCACCAGATGCTAGATTTTTGGAATTCCCCAGATTCTAATGTGCACCAGAACAGCAGTTTTCCAACTCGAGTCCCAGGCAGCATGTAGCATCTCATTAGCTCCGGTCACTGATCGAGTGTGACAGACATGAAACCTGACACATGGTGCAGACCTCCACTATACATTTCATCTTGTTTCCCATAATGCTTTAAAAAATAGCTTTCTGCATTTGTAATTATTTTTTTCATTTTTCCTCGCTCCTTGCCTCAGATATTTTCTCGTATCGTTATTCCTTTTAAGCCTGCGTGCTTTAGCATCATTTAACAACTTTTTGGTTTTCTGAAAGAGATGATTTAGTTTTAGGAAGTTTCACACTTTTGAGTAAAATGTGTTTATACCCAATTTTGCATGTGTTTTCCTTCAAAGTATGGTATTTATACATGATTCCTTATTGTTCTTTTTCATAGGGCTGTTCCATGACAGCAACGAAATATGGACAAAAAGACTTAACAAGTGAAACTACTGCAGTAGGATTAACATGAGAACTTCCAGACACAAACACACACCAAAACACACACACTGGTCAGAATTCCGCACACACACACAGAAAAGCGGGCTAAAATACTGTAGCCAACTGGCCCTTGAGCGCCACTGCGAATGGACCTCTACTTTATCTGCTCTTTCCCTTTGCCTTCACCCCCTGAGCACTGACAGCTGCTTCCTAACGAAGCCCACTCTCTTCCAAGCAGACCCTGTGATAATGAGGCTCTGCCCAGAACTACAGGCAACCAGGGAGCAATGTCAACAGCTTGGAGCTGACCTCCTGAACAGGCTTGCTTCCCCTCGTTCACCGAGAGAGCAAAAGCTGCACCTCATTGTTTGGGTGGAGAGCGGATCCTTGCCTCAGGGAATTGCCCATGTCCAAACCGAACACTGAACTGAAACAGTGTAAAGGTTTCATGTGCATACATATGTGCGTATTCATGAATGTGCACACACCAGCAAAAGTGCCTGTGTAGACAAGCATACACACGCATAAACACAATGTAGAAGAGAATTACAAGTGATATATCCGTGTCACAGAAAAGAAGATTCTAACAAGGGTAAATCTCAGTTTTACTACAAATTTAAACATACTGGAGAATCAGCAGACCTCACCTGCATAAAATTTTGTATCAACAATGAATAAATCAAACCATTGTTGGCTAAAGGGAGACAACCAGAGGCAAGAAAATCTTCACAGAGTAAAACTCTTTGCATTGTTTATACACACAAGGAGTGATGGGCAGTCATGCATGGATCCTGCTTCTGCTCTGCAAGCCCCTGCAGATGAATTTTGTTAATGACACTCAGGACAACCATTTCATTATGTGAACAATACTGGTTACTGAAACATTTCTTGTAATAAAAGGTGCAAGAATTTGATTTAGTCAGTCCCTCTTGACATAGAACTGAAGGACAGCCACTGCAGTACTATAAATAAGTAATGTTGCACAAAATATGATCTCTTTAGCTACCCAGACAAAATATTAACCAAAAAAACCCCCAAACTTTACAATGCACAGTGTGTGACATATTGTAAGTATATCTTTTCAATGCATCCCATGGCAGAAAAGACCCTTTAAAAGGCCAGTCTGTTTACTTTGGTAGTTACACAAACCCAACATTAATCACACTGGATAAGCTCTGCAATCGACAACAGGCACCCTCTGTAATGAATAAGTCAACTAATCTGTGCCAGCTTACAGACTGTGAACTAGAATAAGAGCAGCCGAGGGATAACGGCACAGAAAATGGAGTAAATAAGGATTTTCAACCCAACAGTGTGTCTAGTGAAATGAAAGTCCCGCCAGACTCTGTGCTACTTTTATGGAATTAATTGACTCATTCAGTGAACAAAACAAAAATAATTTATGGAAAAGTTAGGAATACCAATAACAAAACCATGTCCTGCTAAAGTGTGGTGACAGGGCATTGTTAAAAACACCAAAAAGTTTTGTCAATTAACCCAGCACAGGCAAATTATAATCATAACTTTCTCTGCATTTTGCTGGTTAGTGCAACTACTCAGAATCCATATTTCTATGGTCTGCGGTTTTTGGGGCTTTTGAGTCAAAACGTTTCTAATAAACTATATCCTGTGAAATATCATTGGTACTTCATTAAAAAACTCACACACAAGCAGTAAGGTTTCATGATACTTTAAGGCAGTATCAGAAAACCTGCACAAGAAAGAGTAACGACACAGCTGAGTGACCAAGGACATTAAGATCAATCCAAAACTTTCTGGATATTCCATGAAATCAAATGTTGACAAATTATAGATAGCAAGAAATGGTTTTCCTGTGCATGAGAGAGGCTGTCTCGTTATATGTAACATACCGTACTATTACACAAACGGTGACAAAATGCAATAAAGCAAACAGGTGCAGAATTGTGTTTGAAGCGTGAATTAATCTCGGCAGATGCTATTTGCACCTGTGCGTCCATAGCCAGCCGTGTTGTTTACACCCGGGTGTTGTATAGGCCGAGTACTGTAAGATATTTGCACCCGAATGCAAAGCATTTTGGCAGAAAGGCTTTCTATCAACTGGTTAATGTTGTGAAAGGTTCTGTTTTATCCCAAACCATCTTTCAAACCGTCTTTAGGAGCCTAAACCTATCCCCAAAAAAAAAATCTGCAACTGAAAACTGAAATACTTAATGTGCAGGAATGTGCAGGTGGAGGTCTTGCAACAGCAGTGGCTTACATTGTTAACATTAACATTAACATTAACATTAACATTAACATGTCTTGAGTGTAGGGGGATACAGCTGCATGTATTCTCGCTCTGAATTCAAAATTTGAGAATGCTAAAAAGCAACATTCCCAAAATGGCTTCCTGAAAAAGGAAGAGGGCCTCAAATGCACATATTACACATACTTTATGTCTATACCTTTAGTCTATGTATGTATGTATGATAGAAACCAAAAGCCCTACTTTTCAAAGAATAATTCATTATCTCAGTCAGAGGCAAAAGCACTTCTGCCAGTCTATCTGACCTTTGCCAAGTCCACTTAAATGGCCCAGTACCTATTAACAATGATCACAGGTCCTGCCAGCCATTTCTGTAAGTCTTCTGTGGTGCAGATGGCAACACGTAAGAAGATTATGGTGGAAAGTACAGCCTTCATGGTTGTAATTCAAACAGTTTAGAAACCACTTGAATTAGTGATAAATCCTTCTGGACTGGCCTGTGAGCAGATGTGACACATTGAATTATTCCCCCTTACCAGGAAGCTTTGCAGGAATCCTGAAACATATGGCGCCTTATGCCTCCATCCATAAATGTTATTAGAGGATGGACATTCTTAATAGTCTCTGAATGCAGCAATGCCAGCCAAGAGGTGCAGCTTGACTCCTTTTGTGACTCAAGGATGCTACTATTTATCAGCAATCACTACAAAAACTTGGCAGCCGACTATGGCTGTCTAATTTAATTACTACTGGGGACCTGTCTGGGGCTGTCAAGAGCCACAGAGACAGGCTTACACAACCAGATTATCTGCTCTTTTGACTTGAGCCTGGGCTTCATCTTTGAATGTTGGGACTCTCACTGCTGCATGGGAGACTTCATGGTCTCTTTCTGTCCCTCAAATCAGTTTAGAATATGTCTAAATATGGCACATAATTAAATCTGTGCCACATGGAAGTAGCCCCGGGCCACTTATACCTGAGAGAGCGTAGAATTTACAAGAGATCTAGGGCATTGTGAATATGACTGTAGCGATATTGGTCAAACTCAGTAGTAGTGTGTCAGACATGCTACGCCAGCTCTATAACTGAAACTGTAACTCTAACTCTGATAGAATAACTCTATCACTGATCATTAATGTGACAAAAGAGTAAGCTCACACCATCTCAGTCCAGACTATGGATAAAAGAAGTCATTTGTGTCTTTATTTTAGGAGGTTGTTTCAGAAGTTAGACCAAAGGGAAAAGTGCAGCTCACATAATAGATGGTACCATATAGAGGCTGATGTCTCTCAGGAGGAAGAAACCAGTCAGTGGGCACTAAACCCTGGTCCAGAATCTACCAAGCCTAACAAGGTGGAAACACTTTATTCTGGTGGTCAACTGCTACTGGAAGATTTCCTGCAACAGCTTGATCTCAGAGCAGTAAAATTTGTGGTGTATTGAATTGGGATAGACAATTATTGCACAACTACAGGGTTCACACTTTTCTGTAACATGCAGGCCTTGAGGGCCCTCTCATAATTTGCTCCCCTGTGTCAGTAAAGATAAAATCATTCAGTATCTCACTGCTTGTTCATTGCATTCTTCCCAGGCACCTGTTAACATTACAGAGAACTGCCTCTGCAACACAGGATTTCCTCTCCAAAAAAAAAAAAAAAATCATGATGTAAATCACATTGAACATCAACAGCAGCAAATTTCCTGACAGGTTACATTGTATTTCCTGACAAAATGAGGGAAGGCTGTTCATTTTCAGAGTCGATATAGTGTGTAGGTATGTTTTGCTCAGCTGTGCATATCTCTCTCAAGCAACTCGTTTTTCCTTGTCGGGCTTGATGTGGATCTGCTCCAGTGAGAAACAATTACAGTACAGTAGTTTGCATTAATTCTCTGCCTTCTGTTCATCTTTTCCTGATCTACGTCATCAATGGAACATGCAGCATGCTGTCACAGTAAGTGAAAGGGGGGGAGTTATACTATTTATCATTGCATTAGAAACAAACAAGACACCAGGTGCGTTGCCATCCAGCTGTTTCATTCACATTTGCAAATTGTCCATTAAGAGTGGAAAAAGTGGAAACGCTAAAAATGATCACAGGTCCCTCAATCAACCACACAGGTAGTATGTTATTGTATGAACTACACATTTTCACTCCCAGCTCGACACTTGGTCACATTTCGATGCATAGGATACCCTTAGAGCATCATTTTTTTCAATGCACAAGGTAGATGTCATTTTTCTATGTAGGTAGTCTGATAGATGGCTAAACAATGCCATGGTTATTGTGTGGTCAGGTTTAGGCATAGAAAGTTGGTTATGGTTAGATAAAGGGTCAGATTTAGGGTTAGGAAAAAGGGTCGTGGGAAGGGTTAAAATAAGAAAGGGAAACTGGGAAAATGCAAAATTAAATAGCATGAAACAGGATATGAATTCCCTGTGTATAATGTGTTCCACCACAACCACCTTCTACTAAGGTTTATGATACTTGAGGACATCACCTGGTCCATGTTGTCAATTTCCAACATCTAAGGACTGACTTCCATCTGGTATCCTGTGCATACACAATAGGGGTTCCCCGGACGATGACAACGGACACCAAGGAGTCATGACCACGTGGCAGAATGTGACGACTTGGAAGTGACAAAAGGCTCATATAAAATACTATATCTAATGGGCAAACTTTTAAACTATGATGAGGATGAGGATGAAGAACCACCTCTTCCATTCGCAAAACACAAATGGATGGATGACAGAAAATTCAGTTTTGTGATGCATTTAGATTGAAACCTGCCCACTGTTTTGCAGTACTTTCAGGTTAAATGTGACTGTCAGGTGCATTGTAATGTGAGCCCTTTATGGTATGTGAAATTATACTTCTTGTATAATTGTAGTTGATTCAAATGTCTTGAAAAGCATTTCCTGAAAGGGCATATTTTCACTGTTTACACCGACTCACTCTTGCAAATAAACCACATAAAATCGCTCCAAAGTTATTTTTGAAAAGAGACTTTAGCTTTGTTGTGATAATTGAACATGGATGCTGCATTGGCCAATATGTGTAACGTGATTGACTGCAGTTTTAAACCAACCAGACATGTACAGTAATTCTCATGAAGAAATGAAAACCCAGTGATGGGCAGACCTTCAAACAAGCAAACATTTTTCAGTAATGGCATAACTGTTTTTTTTTTTTTCACAGGGTCTTCTTGTCACAGTCCAAACCAATTTTAATTTCCTGCCAATCACCCACATTATTAATAAAATCTAAATTGCTTTTTCTATTTGTAGCCTCAAACCTTTGTGAACACACTAGGATTTATCTCCAAAGTGCTGTAGCTGTGTTCATATTCAAAATAACAGTTGAAATGATTTTTTTTTAATGCTGGATATCCAAGTTAATTTGTATTGAAGCCATATTCCTTTTAAACTCAAAGCTTCCTCTATCATATTCAAATCTGGGGTGCCTTAGAAAGATACTGAGATGGCGAATCATGAATTTCCGAATATTTCAATATAATTTTCTTATTAATAATCAAACTCGAAATTTTCTCTTCTGTCTTTTCTACCCTAAATTTGGACTTTTTGAAAAAAGTCTTTATTTCTATAAAGTAGGATGAAGTTGGATGTGCTAAAAGATACTGACTGTCCAGTAAAGAAAAGCTGCAGGAGGCAAAATCTTCTCCACAGTCTCAGGCAGTCTGGATACAGTACATGTCCCCATCCTGAATGAATAATTTAATCCTCAAAGTGTACTTCAAACGCTGCTCACCAGGTGGTGAGTCTCCCAACAGCTGCCTCACAGCCCAGTGCACAGTCAAAGATCGAGCAAAATGATTTTCTCCAAATGTTCGACAAAACTGTGTCCGGATGATAACATTGTGTTGGAGTACAATCATAACTGCCAGCAGACATTCCTATCCCCCAGTCTTTTTCAGTCTCTGTTCAAGGGGACAACGGCGAAACAGTGGTTATCCTGATGAAAGAGAAAGCTTAAATTGAAGGGGAAGCTACCCACCTGGAAGATGATTCCTCCTCTATTTGGCAAAAAGCTGCTTCATGGCTCAGAAGAAGATCAGAAGCACATTGTGGAGCTCCAACCTGATCTTTTTCTGATGCCGTCACTAAGGATAAGGATACTTGATACAACTCCAGCAGATGTTGGCACTATTTATCTGGACGTCATTTTATAGTCTGAAATGAAAGACAGAGCAAGACTACAGTACATCGCTATTTACTACTGAATCCTGAGAAAAAAGAAAAAAAAAACACAGTAAAACACAAACCACAATGGAAGTATTTTGGTTTTGAGATTGGCCACCATTGGCACTGCACAGAGACAGGCAGACCAAACTATGCTGAATGCTGATGATCTCTTTGACATGGCCAAAACCCCAAAAATAAATAAATAAATAGAAAAAATCCTCGAGAAAAGAATCATTTGTATTGAGCAGAGGTATTTGAAAAATAGGCCTTCCTTTGTTTTGACACATTGTTGCTTGCACTCAAACTTGAGGCGAGGCGGTACACAGAAAAACAGCTAAATATAAACCTCATTATACTCCATGCCATTGTAGCTTCATTGACACTTGAGGCATAAAGAAGTGGCATAGGTGCAGAGATGGAGGTTGCATCTGAACAAAAAAAGTGTCAGATGGAAACATGAATGAATATGATGGTATCAACTGCACACTCTAAATCAAACCATATGCTGTATTCCCACAAGATGACATTCAGAGCCTTCCAGTTTTTTTCTCTCTTTCAGATTATGTTTCCAATCATTTCAAATTGTATGATAGCTAGTTGAAATGTAGTGTTTTTTTCACACAGTGATATTGAAATTGCTCACGTGAAGCCTGTGACTTGCAACAGTTAATTCTAAATGTGTATCTATATTTGACAAAACTGACCTGTGACAGAATGGCTTGTAACAGGAGTCACATGGTCAAATGGTGTAACAGGTTACAAGGGCTTTATGCACTGAAGCATTTTGACTTTAGCCACATTGTTTAACATGGAAAAATCACATAAAAATGACAAAGACACTGAATTGAATGACAAGAGAGACACACAGGCTGCAGATGAGGCTCCAGGTGATGTTAAATCCATTACTATTTCTGTCATATAATTTTGTTTCTCATGGTTTTCTTGCTCACATTTAACAAAATGGCTTCTTGAATGGTGGTACACAACATCAACATTTCAGGAAGTTGATTTCACAGACACAATTCCCCAAATTAATTCTAAAATAAAACAATGCTGTTCCATAACATGTCTTTACTATCAAATATCTAGTTGATACAGTGTTTTACAGAAAAATGTCACCTTTTTAAAACAAGTTTAATTATTTGGTACCAGTTTTGACACCACACTGACATTTCTAACATTATATCTCAAATATTTTCTAAAAATGAATTAAAACCAGAAATTTCAGACTTGGTTCTTAAAGATGATGCATGTATGCAAGTAATTTGTTTGTTTATTTTAAAATTGAAACCTTCTGAACTTAATTAAACCATATAGAGGCAAAGAGATGAGCATCACACCACTGATGTATGGAATTAATGTTGTAGGAAATATATAAATATATTTACAGTAAAAAGTAAAAAAACAAGGCTAAATATTGTAGCATGTTATGTGTTTATAATGTGCACTTGACTTTGGAATTGTAGGAAGCTACAGAAATGGGATTTGTCCGCAAGCCATGAGGGGGGAAAAAATGAAAGAAATAAAAAATGAGTAATAGTGATGTGTGGAAACAAATTCATGATGCATTGAGCCATCTTTCATTTACATTGACTTATTAAGCAGAGTTACTGCGGGAGGCAAATGATGGAGCTCCCCTGGAACTCACTACATCTTTCCACTTAACAGGGAGGCAAAGAGTACGCCAAACCCTGCAGGCTGACAACGCTCACCAAACAAATCATGGTAACACATCCACAGGCAGTCCAGAGCAAATTGTTGTATTAACCCCCAGGCAAGGGTCCCCCCTCAACAATTCAATAAGCACAGACGCATTCCTACACATCGTAACAGAAATCTACGGATTTGACAGCCCACAGAGCACAGCAGTGCCAAGCTGGGAAGGCTGTCAATGTTATGGGTCAGTGTGTTAATTGTTTTCTGTTTCAGGACGTTTATCTTTTATGGCTTCTTCTGTCTTAGTCATCACTGCACATTTTTTGTATCCGGCCCAAAGAGGAAAGAATTGAAGTAAATGATTGTCACCGGTCATTACAAGTCACATCATTTTGACAACGTGCAAATAGAGGAGGTCTTCCTTCTGGAATTATGGGTTCCAGCTGTGTTACGAGTAATTTGGAGACATTTAGTCAGTTTTCATATTATGTAACGAAGAACTGTGATAAAACTTTCTTTTCGCATGAACTTTACAGAGTTGTTAAGGTTTTGAAGGTTTCATTAGTATTTATTTTAATTTTATTTTTCTGTTTATTTTTACAAGTGTAAAAGTAGTTTTAGTTTTTATTGTTTTGAGGACTTGACTAGTTTTAGTTGAGTTTTTATTTAGTTTTAGGGCACTTTCACACCGACCTCATTCGGTCCACACTTACAGACTTTCCAGATTGATTCAAATCAAATTTGCTGGTGTGAAAACTGACCCTGAACAACACTGTGGACTAAACAGCCAAAAGAGGTGGTCTCAGTCCGCATCATGGCTTGGTTTATGTACAGTGTGAAAACACTTTTTGGATGGTTCAGACTTGAAATAATGGCAAGAAGTTACACAAGACAATTGTCACAGAAGAAAAGAAGAAAAACAAATGGAAGACAGAAGAAGTTAAAAATGCGCTGAACATGTTGACAGGTGATTACAGCAGGATGTAGTTGTCAGATGCCAAACCTGCAGTGTTAAAGCAAAAACGAAAAGCAAAACAAAACAAAAAAAAATGAGCATGAACATGAGCCTTTGTTTGGACCTTGGTTTAGACTTTCAGGTGTTAAAACACCACAAGTTTTAGTTGTGAGTCTCGATTTAGAAGAATCTGACAAAGGCGGCATGATGTCAAATATGATTTATAAAACCATTGTTAATTAAGTCCCATACTGTGCAAAGCCATTTTATACTTACCATGTACTAGAGTGGTTCATGATGAACAAGAAGGGATTTTACCTGCAGTTCTATTTCCTTTTAGTTTGTCTTGCATTGTTCATTTTAGTTTTTATTTAGTTTCTATTTTCGTTTTTTTATTATTATCAGTAGTTTTATTTGTGCTAACAGAATAATTTTTTCACTGCTAGTTTTACTTTTAGTCTTAGTTTTACTATAATAACCCTGGAACCTTTTTTCTATTTCATTAATTTAAAGATTAATTGCTAACATAATCCATTCGAAAACTTTTTGCCTGTCAAACTTCATTATGCCAAATAGTTATTTGGAGTGTCAGATGAAACCTTTTAAATCAAAGACTCCATAAGCCTCAGTGTACTGCTGCTCAATTCATAGTGAGGTCTTACAGCATGACTCAGACTTTAAGACGAAATCTGACGGGTCAGGGTTGAAGGACAGTGTCAGGAAGCAGATGCCATTATTTTGGCTTACTATAATCTCCAGATCAGATTAACTTCAGCTCAAATTAATCTAACGTATTATGTGAACCGCAAGTCACGTCTTCCAGCCAGCAGTATGTTTAAGCTATCAGATGCAGAGCGCACGTCCCCTTCCTGTCGATTCACATACCCAGCGACACATGTTCTATACTAAGCATCACTAATTAGATGAAATGTTTTCATCCGTGTAGCCTTGGTGGAGAGCTGACTACAAATGAAACTGCTTTCTAAATTAATTCAGGCTAATTTTATTGTCACAATTTTGCCTCATTCTGACCAAAATAAACACTTTGACGATACTTGCTTTCGATATAACATTTTGGGATGGCAATTCCTGGTAAAACATTCATTATGTGCAAGTCCCATCTTTTTATACTTGAGATAAACCATCCAATTAGCAGTGTATGGTAATGTTGACATTTCATTTTTGCATTAAATAATGTTATTCTGCATTTCTCCGATGGCGGTCTTTACAGGCCATTTCTTGGCACTGTGTCTTACATAATACCTCAGTTATCTATAGATAAAAACTGAAACTCACCGCACAGCGTCAACACTGTCAGGCACAACGTGTGCCAAAATTGATATTTGAGTCTTGAATCATTTACATAACAGGATGCAATTAAATATTTAGAAATCATAAAAGTGGTTCATAATGGGCTAAAGGTTAGTGTTGTCACTAGACCAAAGTAGGAGCATTTTGTAAGCATTTTCAGTTTCATGATGGAGACCATGGAGGAGTTATAGTCAGGGAGTAGATATGTCTTTGACCTACAAAACATTTGATATTCTCTTTCACATGCAGTGATTCTGTTGATATTTTCAGACAGCTGGAAAATTCTCTCTTATAGCCCTGCAAAATCTCATTTCATCTTTTAATTTTTAAATGGCAAAATTTCAGTTTTGGTCAATTTCTTCAATGAACAAATCACATATTATTTTCTAGTTAGCTATTAATCTGACATGCACCAATTTGTGCAACTGACAAAATTAGGTTAAACCGCATTTAGCAATGTCACTAAAACGTTAACCCTGTTGTGCATAGATTATTAAAAACTACAGAGTTAGATTTTTTATTACTCCCAAAGAAGACTTTAAACATGTCTAGTTGGAATGTTTTCAATATTTACTATTTTGAAGAAGATACACAACTATTCACTGTAGTGGAAACTACACATCAGTGTTTTAAAATGCACTTTAATGGTCAATGTTATTTTTTTAGCATTAACCTGTTCACAGAGTTCTTCCAACAAAGACAATGTACATTTTAGTCAAAAATCTAAAATGTAACTGCAGTGTGCATCATGCATCAATGGTTAAACTTGGTCCCTACACCGTTGTTTCCCAAACTTTTTTTCCTGGGGACTAACTTTTTTTAAAACGGCAAACTGTCATGATCCGATTTGCAACTTATGTGTAATTCATGAGAAGAGCAAAAATGTGCATAAATGAACATTCTTGACCATTTTTTACTGCCATTTTTACATCACCTAATAATATCCTGAGAAGATAAACCAGCCATTTCTAGGAGACATACGGTACATTTGATAAATCACAATTTCGTTTTATGCATGTCTTATTAAAAACATACACATATTTTAAGTAACTTAAATGAGACAAAAAATGTGACAAAATGTATGCTAGATTCAACTTTACAATTATGAAAAAACATAATTCTCAGAAAAATACCAACATTTCAAAGACATCAAGGTTTTTTTAAAAAAAAAACTTTAAAAGCAGATTTATTTTTCAATTCAAATCAAAAGATTTGAGACAAATCAAAGATTCGCCTCAAAGGGCTTTATAATCTGTACAATATACAACACTTCTATCCTTAGACCCTTGGTTTGAGTGAGGAAAACCTGCCCAAAAAAACCTTTTCTGGGAAAAAAAATGGTAGAAACCTCAGGAAGAGCCACAGAGGAGGGATCCCTCTTCCTACGACCCACCTGCTGGTTCTGACCCAGTCTTTGGGCATGGATGTCACAATATTCAACATATTTGTAGCTTCATGATTCCTCTAGAACAAAAAAAAAAGGCTTTTAACTGATACCCCAGAGGCAACATCGCCATGTTTCAGGTAATAAAAACACATGATAATAAAGCAATACAGAGAAATTGCTCAAAATATTGTGGTTTTAATAAAAGTCTGAATAACTGCCCACTGCAGTGGACGTCATGCATAAAAGGATTAATTTTATTTGATGTGAAATGTGGATTTGTTCTCTACACATTCTTGCATTCAGCTATTTTTCAATCAACTTGTCCCCAGGAGGTTAACACACCCGCAGTGACATCCTATCTCATTAATCCCAAATCATGTTAATTGCAATGGCATCCTCAGCCTCTGTCCTTTCTGATTCCAAACGCTGAGTATCGGAAAGCATATGTGTATGTCTTGTCAGGCCAAACTGGAAAACTCCATTCAGGCTGCTCAATTCTCATGAAGGCAGACAATTTTTCCAGGTGCTGTTTTTTTTCTTCTTCTATATCCCTTTTTTCCCTCCCTCTGCTATTGAGAACCTCTTCCCCTTTTATAGACATGATCTGACAGGAAATCTTTGAGAGGCAGCGCTGTGCTAACTGCCCAGAGATTTCAACTGTCTGTTCTTGCTGGAGGAGAAGCTGAACGCTGGCCTCCTATTAGTCTAAACACATGGAGCCCCCCGATCCCCTGTCTCTCTCTCTTTCTCTCTTTCTGTTTCCCTCTTGCTCTCTCTCTCTCTCTCTCTCTCTCTCTCTCTCTCTCTCTCTCTCTCTCTCTATCACTTTCTCTCTCTCTCTCTCTTTCTCACTAGTCATCCCAGGCCTGGCGAGAGGGCTGACAGCTCTCAGCGTCCCAGCCTGTCAAAAAGGGCCTGTTATTCAGCACCCTCCCTCTGGGACAGGAGGAAAAACACACACACACACACACACACACACACACACACACACACACACATACGCAGACGTGCACACTCACAGAACATGCTTTCACAAAGGCCTCGTACACAACACACACCCACGCATTCTGTCTCTCTCTCTCGTGCACGCACACAAATATTTTTATGCCCACAAAATACTTGCACATACAAAAACTTTTGACTGCTCTTAAAGGATGTTCTGCTTGTTGTCAGCATTTCTCAAAATATGCTGACATTTTGCATGTACTAATCAGGATCAAATGTATTATCCATACAGACACTAATTTAGTGAGCATCGCCTTTTCCACAGCAGTGCTGACACAAATTCCTCTCTTTATGGAGTCCTCTTGTCAATCCATGTGATTGGCTGAAATTTACCAATCATTAGCTACAATTTAATAATGTCTGGTGAATCGGGAAGAGCTGACAGGTGTCCAATCAGGAGTTTGAAATGATTCCTTAGAGATTTTGAATGCTAGCTTGCAAATGAAGCTGCAGGTGCCTCCACAGCTGTATTCCCAAGTCCATCACAATACTATGTGCATACTAAGGAGCAAAAATTGCTCATCGCTCGGGCTGCTGTCGTGTCCTGACAATTTGGGTGATTTTTCGTATTTTTGAATGGTAGAGATGGATTTGAATATGGTCATGTAAAAGAAAATAATAATAATAAAAAACACACTGCTAGAATTACAAAACTCTATTCTCAAACATAAAATGAAATGAAAAATAAGGAATATTTTTAATGCATTACATTACAGCTTTATTAAGGAGAGGAAGTCATATCAAATGATTATTTTAGTTCTACTTCTTAGGAAAAATACATCAGGGAAATTGCTGAAGAATGTCGTGCATTGTTTTCATAAATGGCTTAACAACAAACTATTTATTTAAGATATTAGAATATTATCATGTAAGCAATTAATTTTCTTTTGCCA
>JAPQRN010000019.1:24409097-24422861 GCA_037367275.1 Coranthus polyacanthus
CATGAAGGTATAAGGAGTTATAATGGAGAATATTTATAAGGTTAATTGTGTTTCGATTCATTCTAGTTGAAAATGTTATATTTTCAATTTGCCTCCTTAGCAACACGTTATATTATTTCACAAATATTGCAATTTATACCTCTCTAACTTATAGTGAATTGTGAATTCATATGCACATTATATTACTGTATGCTGGGTTTTTTTCCGTGCCAGTGTTTGCATTCATTTGTGCAATCAAATATACAGCAAGCTTCTGCTGTGTACAGTCTCTCTCTCTCTCTCTCTTTTTTTTTTTTTCGTTTTATAATTCAAACCAACAGCCCAGGAGTTGCTGTGGGGTAATCCCTGTTCAACTCCAAGATACAAGTAATGATTGCGGCTGATCGCATGCAGTGCCACTGGAGAGCTGGAGCTCCGTGCTCCAGAAGCCTTTAAAAACAATCACAGAATTGAGGCTATTTATTACATGATTAGCCGCACAAAACCTTCTCGTACATTTACTCAGGATGTTTGATATAATAGCAGAGACGACAGCAACAAGGAAACACATTGTGTTTTCAACCTTCACTATCTGAAACTTATCAAAGTCAGACTAAAAAACAAAACAAGGGAGAACAAACTTTTCTGAAATGCCAGCTAAGCATGAACAGAGTTCCAATGCTTCCCATGTGGCCCCTTTGTGAATAATTTCCCTCAAATCTGAGTAATCACAGTATTAGTGCCCTTTTTATAAAGACTTCTCTGTCTGCTAAATAAGGAGCTCTCTTAATTTCTCTTCTCGACGCTGGCTTAATTGCGTTAAGAATTAATGGTGCATTTTCACGGCCAAGCTCACCACCAGACACCGGTTACACTGCTCTTCCTGCTGGGCCCAATGCCACACAGCGGGCCCAGAAGTGCCTGTCGAGCCAACTCTGGTCTCACTCCTGCTCGGGGGTGAGAAACTTTGCGCTATACATATGCATGAATATCCCTCATATCTCCCCAAAGGCAGCTATATCTCACCATTAGTCGCTCTCAAAACTCTTCTGCGGCACACAGTATTGACTTCTGGAATAATTTCAGGCAATCCCAGACGTGATTTATGATGATGCACATTATCGATCACTTAAGGAGATATTTAGGTATTCAGAATAAAAAGTTATGTTCTCATTATGTTGATGGTGTGAGGCGCCAGGCCAAGGGGAGAGGGGGGGAAGTCACTGTACACTTTACCGGAGAGGTAATTAGCACGTCTGAGTAACAGCAGTGCTCCCCCTCTCTGCTCTCCCGCTGCTGAGGCTGGGCTGACTTGCCTTAGTGTTAGCACAAATTGTTACTGTCGCCCCACAGGTGGGAAACTAGCTCTCATCACCTCATCACCCCAGAGGATGTGAGACACAGCAACATATATTAAACCGCTATCCTCGCAGCATGTGGCTAGTGTCTTCATGAGATATTTTACTCTTTATGGAGCCCATGGGGGACACACAAATCCAATACAGCTCCCTTTTAGAAGGGCACAAGCGAAGACATGCATACAAACAACTGGGATTTAGAGTGGTTCCTCTGCCAGAGGCAAGAAAGGTGACAAGCCATTGGAGTGCTTTGGGCGAATGCATCTGCACCGGCAATGCCATGGGCTCTGAGACAATGGGAAATGAAGGAATTTACCTAATGTGAGATGGTGCATGGTTGAAGTCTTCTCGCAATTTCAGGAAAGACAAGAAAGAGATATAGGGCAAAGCAGTTGTAATTAGTCCTGCTGTGTGCCATGATGCCAGAAATGACCGTAATTGTCTCAGTTTCTCGAGACTTTGTGCAAGTGTGGAGAAATTATTTTTAAAGAAAGAAAGTGTTGAAAACTTTTTTTTTCTTATACATCTTCTTCCACCAGGCAGCTTGGCTTCAAACCAAGGATGCCATTACCCTCTTTGGGGCCTGATGATGAGAGACACCAGACTTTGTTCGTGGTAGGGAAAAAAAAAAGAAACATGTGCAACACTTTCTAAAGCTGTTAATGTTTTATCCCATAATTCACAGGCGATGAGACATGGGAGTATGTCTTTGTGGGAAAGCCTTGGCTGGACATGGTGGAACCAGCATCATTAGTGCCTGTCTCCCTAGGGTGGCATGTGTGGAAATTACTGCCCCAATCAATAAGCAAAGTCCAAGTGTTGAAATATTTATCCAGACAGAGCTTCATCCTTGCGGTGGACTGTCTGAGCACTCTTCCTGCACCTTAAAGGGTTATTCAGAGAGCCATATATGGGCAAGAGTACACCTTGAAATCAATGGGGTGCCACTCACGGGCTGAGTGCTGAGTGCTACAGGAGTCCATTAATTTATCATCGATACATGGGTCGGAAACAGCATAGGAAGCGAAACTCCCCTCAAGGTTCACTCAAAAATAGCGTTGTCACAATACTGACATTTCTGACTTTGATTCAATGCCTCAAAAATGTCAATATTTGATTTTTGCGCCAAGGCCTGCAAACTATTTTTAAGTGAAGCAACTTTAACACATGTATATGGTGTCAGTGTGAGAAAAGCTGTAGATTTTCCTCTTGACATTTGAGATAGTGGAAAAGTAGGCTTGGTATTTTTCACAGGAAAAACTGTGGCTGGTGATGACAGTGTGACATGTGATGACTGAAAATGTGAATGATATAATATATTTATAGCAACATCCAGTAAATAGTTGAAACATATTAGTTCAAGCAGAAATGTTCATACAACCACATGTAAGTGAGAATACTAAATAATATTTCAAGGGGCTTAGTCGCTGCCTATTTATATCATAAACATTGTGGAATAATTCCACAAAGTCCAACACATATATGCTCAGCATCACAGTGTGATTCCCGCAGCAAGACTTCCTTTGAACTCCAACACTTAGCTTGTTATCTCACTTTATCTTCCCACAGAGCATGTTACGGACGATTAAAAGCTCTATGTGATACTTGGGCTAACATCTCATTATAAGAGAGAGCCCATTTGTATTGCTTACCTCCATAGTTAGAGTCCGCAAAGGATGACAGCTGACTTCCCCTCCTCAGCTTGAAGTACTCTGCAGAAACATACGCTCATTACGGAACCATAAAAAAATTGCTCTCGTTTGTTAATGTAACATTTTAGACCTCAACAATGGGCTCAGGACATTGTCTGGCCACAAAAATAATGTGGCCCTTTGAGATCTGCAAGTACATAATGATTTAGTGCTGTTCTCTTTTTTGGTTTTTTGATTGTTTACCGGTTTACTGGCTTGGTTCATCAATTTGTCTCCATTATTGTGGGAAGATAATTGGTCAGATGATGTCTCAACAACTCCCGATGATATCCCTTTCCTTTTCAGACCCTTGACCTTCAGTAGTACCCTATAAATAAATACAACACACAATACAACATTATTTTGCCCTTTAGGAAAACAGGCCCTGCTGATTACTATCTTCCATTTGTCCATCCTGCTTATGATATATAAAGAAATTTATAGTGCCCATAAAAGCCTTAAAGAATGAGGTTTGTGCTCTGCAGAGGGGGCATTCATGTAAAACTACAGCAGCAGCACAACTGCATCATTCCCCTAATGATAATCTGATCATGTTGATAAGCTAAAGGGGAAACAGTAGATGCTCTTGGCTACCATAAATCTCAATACTGGTATCAATGTTAACAACCACCAAGGGGGTATAAAATGCTCATGACATTGCAGAAGTCTGTGTGCAAATACCGCTGTCACTGACAAGTGATCAGAAGACTCCTAGTCACTGTCCATAATCATGTTGTACTCCTCATTAACTGAAAGGTCTTCATTAGCCGTGGCATTGCAGTGGTCCTCGACACAATGTTTAATTAACATTATCAGCGTTTGTAATTGTCATTTTGTTTGCCTTGTCGGTTTACATTTTCCAGCTCGGCTGAGAAGCTGTCTCCACGCGCTTCTCTTCAGATGAGCTGAGATGCCTTTTGGACATCTGTCGTGAACTCAAGAAAGTTCATCAAGGATGAAATGTGCAGAAGGCTGTTCAACGGCTCCCCTGACCCCCCCTTGTTCACACATCTGAATGAAGATGCGACAGGCATGTGGAAAAGATTTCCGAGCATGACGTCTACCCATTAAGACCTGTATTCTGAAGAGAAGTAATGTTACGGGGAGCATGAATGGAAAAAAGGGTTTTCTGTGAGAGGCCAGAAGAATGTGCAGCACAACATTCATGGGAAAAACGATAGCATCTGCATCCAATTCTGTCTGCATTGTCAGACACTGACAATAAATCTGCACTATATCAGTGATATTATTTGCATACATATAGGTACGCATGCATGAGTGTCCATTTGAAATGTGTCATTCAACATATTTTGTTTGAGTGTATAATTATGTGTGTGTGTGTGTAATTGAATATAAGTGTTCTTGTAGCTGCATTTCTATTTTCATTTCTTGGGTCCTTGCAAGTGAAGTGTGCATTGGTTGTGGTGTGGGTATGTAGTGTGTATATCTGCGACAGTTGTACAATCTGTCTTTCATGGTTGAATGTGGACACCGTCCAAGGTGCCCAGCTGCTTTAGATCAACACTCAATCACAGTTCACCTCATCAGAGCTTAATTCTATCTGATTCTCATTGGCCTGATCCGACCACCTCTCTATGTTCATGTCACTGTAAAAGGGATTTTTGAGCTGTAGTTGACATAAAGTAATAAATAAATAATTTTGAATAAATCTCACAGATATGTGCTTTATTGATGGCAATCTTGATGGCAAGCTATTTTGGATTCTATCAACTTGAAATTACACCGTCTTTCTGTATAAAGTTATTTTTTGTATAGGAAAAAGAACATTATAATAAAACCTTTTTTACTGCATACAACTGTGCCATCTGTAAAGTTAATAACACACAGTGCATGTGTTTCTTTATTAATTCTAATGAATAAAAAACATCATATTTGTGTCTTTATTTCTTTTCAGACAACTAACTAAAATTACACACTATAACAGATAGAAAATACTTTTTTCTGAAGCCATTCTGTTAGATTGGGAGAACGTTGGAATAATTTAATTTCCTTAAAATTAAATTGCAGCAATGCAAAGCTAATTGAAGAAATTTATTTAAGTTGGTTCAACACTTCTCTTTTCTAGATATCTGGTGGAAGTAGTTCCACATCCCTCCAGTTTTATAGACCATGGGAATACTCAACTCAGTACTCATTTTGAACAACTACATATGTCATTTACCTTCACATACACTTCATGCTTCATGAATTATCGCAGGTACATGCAGAGAATCATCGGTGCATTTAAGGAAAATACTTAAGGATTTGTTTTTAGTCACAAAAACACACTTTGTTAGGGCTGGGAAAAGATTGTGGTCAGCACTAAAATCATTGAATTAAATGAAACAGTACCATTAAACTGTGTCCATGAAAGGCCTCACACCAGGTGTATACTAAATTTTGCCTTTGTGGATGACAAACAAGTTTGATTTTGTGCATTTCACCATTTCACATTTGGCAAGAATTTCTTCAAACTGAAAAATGTATTGGCCGCCTGAGAAACAAGAAAACTGCAGATAAAGAATAAACGGATCTTCAAAAGTGGAATTCAAAAAAGGTGTTTTTCACCACGATGAGAAACACTCACAGCGTCTGACACATAATATGCAGAGGCCTTGAATATTGGAACAAAACAGGCTGAAAGCATGCCTCTTGTAAAAGACTCAAAAATGAAAACAAAAGGCAAAGCTCGGTGTCTCTGTTACCATGGTGTATCTCACTGTGCATTTGGGATTTGCTGTTGCAATATGAGGGGGAAAAACACAAAGTTTACATGCTCTGTAATAAGCTGACAAAGAAAACCCTTTCCAAGGTGGTGTTGGCCCGCACCCCCTCGCCACCAATTCCAGATGCTGAAATCCCACTGTGAGAATGTGAGAAATGGCAAGAACCTGCAGCTGATTTATTCACTGCTGAGCTCCCTTTTCTTGTATTCGATCAAAAATATTTGTTTTCACCGTCTCCTATTGTTGAAATAAATGAAAGTTTTTACACCAACAGCCTGCTTCTACACGATACACACACCTAACTCTGCAACAGATGCCTTTATCCTGAAACGCTCTTGGAGAAAGGGAGCAGTGTGGAAACTCCTAAATACTGCTGAATGGATTTCAAGTTATTTCCAGGGTTTAAACCAGGCCATGCATTAATGTAAAGTAAGTCTCCAGTGTATTCATTTGAATGTTCATTATTGAATCATTAATGACTTCTGAATTTCAGAGCACTAATTCTTGATAATATCAGTACTTTTCTGACTTTATTTGGCAGCGTAAGCAGAGTCCGTTAACCTGGTCTGCATGGCCTCATGCATCATTACATTACTGTCAGAACATCGATACACACTCACTTAGGATTGTGGAACATATAGTGTATTGCATTTCTTTAACCTTTTAACGTCCACTCTGTTCATGCAACCAGAGCTAGGGTTAGGTAAAGGGTGCTGGTAGACGTTAAGAGGTGATTGTGGTGGGATATAAAGTTCATTTTACTTTTACAGTCAATATCTGTTAATTTTTTGTTTTTGTTTATAAATACACAATAACCCTAAGCATAGCTAAGCCAAGTTTACGGTTGATATTAGGCTGTACTAGGCACAGAAGAAGTGTGAGGCCAATATGCAGGTATTAGACTTCATTTGAAAGGGAACATCTTCTAGTTTGTGTGTTTAACATGTGACTGAAACACCTTAACCTAAATAAATCAGTTTAAACATGGCTCAAATGTAACCCTAACCCTAAAATGGTGGCTATGGAAATTGTTAATTTAAACTTTACATTACAAATAAAATGATTATTATCCAGATGAAGAACCTCTTTTACTGGCAAAAATGTAGTGATTGTGGTGGGATTTAAAGTTCTTCTCATTGTTACAGTCAATATGTGTTTTTTTTTTTTGTTTTAAAATACATTTAAACCTTAACGAATAGTGAAAAACACTTTGCTGTGCAACTTCAAAAAAATGTTCATGATCCAACAGTGGCGGATAAAATCCCTGGTTGTTTTGCTCACAAACTGCTTCGGTTTCCCCATGTGCTCCCGGGGTTAATTATGTGAGTTTCAAATATTTTGCGCTGGATAAATATTCTCCTTTAAGTGGGGGTCTACTGTGTTGAAATCCAACACTCACCTTGGTCCTCTTTTCCTCTCTACAGTGTCCACATGTGCGTTTGATTATATCCCTCCCACTTGGTGAGACAAGTAAAAGAGAAAAAAGTCAAACCCCAACTTCTGTGTGTCCCATCCTAAAAATACCTCATGGCATAACAGACCTCCACCACAGGAAATACGGAGCAATCAAAGGTCAGCACACAAACTTAAAAAAGAAATCAAGACAAATGACATATATTGCTGATTTTCTTTTTAATCCTTCATGATAGAAACATTTTCTTTACTTGCTCAGTTACTGGATTGAATTTATCAGTATAATGCACATTAAAACTGAAAATACACTGGTCCAGCCAGTCCAATATACTGTACACTTTTATGTATTATACTGTAAAAAAATACAGCAGGCATCTGTCAATGAATATGGGAATGAATTTAAACCATGTGAGATATTTTCCAAAGCTAAGATAGAATCTTTTAAATTGAAACTGATGTTATTGTTTTGTCTCTATCTGGTATGGATTGACTTCACACGTCAATCACAACAGACATTTTTTTGGTTTTTTTTTTCTGCTTTTCTTTTTTTTCAGACATGGCTTGAAAATTCAAGCAATTTAATCATGCATTATTTCAGGAGAACTTTAAAAAAGCCAGTTTCACAAAACAAAGGCTATTCACAGCCAGTGGTCTGTGAAGTGTGCACTCACAATACATACCAGATTACTCACCATCCTTCAATGCAGACACAATATATTCCACTCCGCCGTTTCCCTCTGTGTGCTCCGTTCGGCAGATGCCCACACAGGGATAGGGAAAGCCATTGTATCTAATTGCAATACTCAGGATTTTGATTACACTCTTGCCTTGAAAGCACAACACTGTAAAAGAACAATTGCTCAGAGAGCACCGAGCAGCGGGTGGTGCAATTTCAGCCTCTTCTTAATGAGAGAACATATCAAAAGGTAAAAGGGAGGAATTTATACTTTAATTCCATTTCTGAAGTAATAAAACGAGGGGGCCCTTAATTTATGAGTTTAGAGAAGGTAAAACTCACACCTCAGACTATTTCTCTCCTCTTCGTGTTGCGTTCCACTGATCCTTTCCATCCTCTCCTGTTTTGCCCATATTTCTAAAATTATTAACCTCAAAGCAGACTTCCCAAAGGGCCCGAGTGATGTAATGGATTAATAAGACGAATATAATGCGCTGTATCTTCCATCTCTGGGACACACTTTTCACATAAAATGGACCGAGCCCTGGGAACCTACATAAAAGTTTACATGTCACATGGCTGCGCGACCGCAGACCACATCAGCTCATGGTATTCATTATTAACTTGCAGTTTGCGACTAGAACAGTGTAGAAGTGTAGGAATAGATTTTAATAGATGAATAATCAATGTGTGATGCTGTAAAAATACTTGCCATGGAGTGCTGTACCAACAGCCAAACTAAGAGTCTGACATTACACAGAATCCATAACATGGCCTATTTTAAATATTCAACTCAAATTATCAATTAAAAAACAAACAAATGGTCTGACCAATTCACTTATTCACTAAATATCGAGGGCTGAGAACCCAATGGGCATAAGTGACATTTTGGGTGAAATGGAAATACATGTATCAAATGAAAGCCAAAAGGACAAAAATGGATGAATTAGCAATTCAGAGTTATTCATCAAAAACCAAATGACTCCATAATGAACAAACTGGTGCCAAAAGGACATAAGCACACTTACTTATTATTAACTTATCAGTTATTGAATGTCATTAATCATTAAGTTAACAGTATTTGCTGTCATATTTTTACTATTACAGACATCTGTAATGTCTCATCTGGCTCAGATGACTATTTTAGCCAAATGAATAACATTCAGTTTTATATGATGTTTTATTTCATCACAATGGATGAAGTTGTTTTGTTTTAAACTCATTTATCTGATGCTTTGTTCTCACTGTCACCACATGTTTTATATTCAAAATGGAATGAAACATTGGTACTAAAAAGGTGTATGTGACTTTGTTCCTCATTTTTTCTTTTTGAATACATGAAAATATTATTCATTAAGTGTACTGTCTCCATGTGTGTGTAAAATTTTATTATGGAAGACTGAAATCAGTACATGATTCTTAAAATGGTCAATAAAATCCATATTATAGTGCAGTGCAAATGTAAAAGTGTTTTTATTGTTTATCAGTCTGGGATTGTGCGGAAAGCCAATTTTGTGCAGTTGACCTTGTTCGCTACCCGGTGCAGAATGGGTTTACATCAAACATCAGTAAAGTACTACCTCTCTTTTTTTTTGCTGCTGAGTGCTAAGTAATATACGACAGCGGGCCCCTTCTGTCGCGTAGAAAAGTTCCATCTTTAAAAAGACAGCCTTTCAGGAAGTGGCAAAACAGCCTGATAATTACAATAACAGAAGAGTGCAGCGGGTTTTAAATGAAGTGTTTTCAATGGATCACAGGGGGGAATAATAGTGCATATTGTAAAGAAAAAACAGAAATGCACCTGTAAAGATGTAGCTACATTTCAGCTACTTGAAATCTTAATAGCTGGCTGTGTGTAGAGCCAAAAAAGAACTGCCAACTGCGAAGGGTGGCGTGTCACACACACAGCAGATTCTGGTGAAAGCAGGAGCAGCTGCACTACATCTTATTCCAGACCGTATTCAAATGAATGAGGTTTTTTGGTGGAAATTGAAATCATTTTTAACCACTTCACATTTAAAATGCAAGAGTAAATATGCTGAAACAATTTAAGAACCAAAATCATATGTTCAAGATTGTTTGATTATGGTTTTGAGATCTTTTTTTTGTCTAAAATTCTGTAATATACTGACATCAATATAATTTTACATGTTTGTTGCAATAAATTAGCAATGAATGAATATTAATTTATTTTGTAAATAACTCACTGATTACTTGTTTTATTTATTTTTTTCTTTCATTCTTTCTTTTCATGAGCTGAAGGACAAACACATTTTCACTAGGAATCAATAAAGTTCATCTGAATCTGAACTAATTAAAAATGTAAAAAAAACTGCTCACCACTTTTATGAAATAAGAAAGAATCATTCAGTCATTAAGATACATTCTATAGATTTAAGATTGAAACCTTGAAAAAAAAACTGAAATGATCAGTTTTTACAGACAAAACATTCAGAACATTTATTGAAAATTGATGGTAGGTAATGTGTCTACATGATTCACACTTCCTGTATTTAAACCCAAACAGTTTATTGCCACTTTTACATCAGGTAGTTTAGCATTAAGTTCCATATTAGTCAAAGTTTGACCCTGATAATTCAAATAAATTACACTGGGGCATTTCTCTTGGTTGCCATGACAACTCTTGTAAAATTACAATAGTTGGAAAATTATTTGCCATCATTTCTAATTTTGTTCCCACTGAAGAAAAGAGAAATGATTTGTTTTTATGTACACCATTTTCAGAACATTTGTTTAAAATATGTGGTTGGTAATTGCACACTTGCTACACATCAATAACGATCACATTCTGCATTTAAAGCAGAATTATGTATTTATTACTTGTACGTCAGGTCATTTCATTGACTGACACCATCGTTGTGTCTGAAATGAATATTCGGCCAAAATGTATGGGTATGATTTTTAATTATTAAATGCTGCAGTAAATCCACTTGAAAATGATCACAAAGGAAAAGGAAAAAGAGGAAAACAAGAACAAATATGAATGTTTCTGTTTTAAACAACCTTTGCAGCCATTTTAGTATCAATTTATGAATTTACAAGACACACTAGAATGCACCATGCTTCTCTGTGCAAAGAAATGTAGATTATAGAGTTTACGAGCTGCACTTGAATGCATCGTACAAGCCTTGTGTCTCGAAATGTGAAAAGACAAAAAGGGCAGCAGGCAGCTCACAGAGGAGAGATGGCTGGAAATATAACTGCAGAATGCAATGGTTGTAAGAAATATTAGTTAAATGTAACTCGTTTTGACACTATTATCCAGGGTGCTGATTAGTGGAAGAATGCTCACAGTGTGTTGTGTTGGCTACTCGCTAATGATAATCTGACAAAGGATGGATTTATAGATTTAGATTCCGTCAAATGCACATATTTGCTGTTGGCAAATGATCCCAAATTATTTCTCATTTGTTTTTGGATTAATCCAATATAGGAAAGCAATCCTACATATCCAAAGTACCAGAACATTTTTTCTTCCTCACATTTTATGAATTCATTAATATTCTGCAGGCTGGATGGGAAGCTTTGGTGGGTCGGATGTGGCCCGCAGGGCACCAGATGATTACCGTTATAGAGCTATGACACTGCCACACTTATTGTAACATATACGACAGTTGGAAACGTATTTGTCATTATTTCTAATTTTGTTAAGCTTCGTGTGACTCTGGGGAGACACATATAAGTAGAGGTTATAATAGAGATTGAGTAATTAAAGGTCATTTGGCCCAAGCAGCCGCGTCACTGTTGAACTTTGAGTCAAAATTAAAAGTACTCTCTTAGGTATTATTAATATATCAATAATACATTGATATGAATATATTAATCAGGTATTAATCACAGCCCCAGACCTCATGCCTCCTCCCTAAGACCTAAAGAATAGCTCTATGTGATGGCACAGCAGCCGGTGCAGATAGTTAAGTTAAGTCATGTATTGTTGTGTGATTTATGCTGTTTGCCTCGAGTCAACAGGCTGGGAAAACAACAAACTCAGAAGGTAAACAACGCTGATGCACCGGGGCATACTCGTCTTGATTAATGAAAGGAAGTCAGATCTCATGCAGATTAGTGCAGCGGAGGACAGCATCCTCTGTGAATATTAATTTCCCTTGAAGAGGTGTTCTCGCCCTGTCTCCTCAAACATTGCTCAATATATCGGAGGAGGTCACCAGAGAAGGTCACAGACAAAGTTGTCTGCCAGCTAAATTAATTCATTAATGGACTAAAAAAGGAAGTGAATCCAATCAGTGTTTAGCTGTTATTCCTTTTCCTTCATCATCCATCCCTGAGTCTTAATGGAAGTCATTGTGATTGAAATGAACTTACTTTTTAAAATCAAATTAAATATTTCCTTCCATCATAAACAAATCATCTTAAGATTACTTTCTTTTGATTTCAGACATTTTTACTTTGCATTTTCCTTTCATGCAACTCATTTGTGCCTTTGTTTCATTTTTAATTGATGTCTTTTGAATGTATGAGGTTTGTTTTTGTTTTTTGTTTTCATTTCAACCTCAGAATTTGAATTTCTATCCCTGCTCTTCACTTTTTATATTCATGTGAAAAATCTCAATGATTTTTTTGCGATTCAGTCTTAAGTTCCACTCAATAAAATATTTCAGCACTATTCACAAAACCAAATTATTTGCAGAATTTTGCAATGGCCTTGGTAAAGTCTGGTTCATTGTTGGGGGAACATTTCTGTTAGTGTTCACACTGAACAAAGGTAAAAAGTGACCTTGACAGACTTTTGATACTGAAGCACACCCTCACTGTGACTGATCTGAAGAGATAGTGAGATAGAAGACTCATCCAGTTCTTTCACCTGTCAGTGTTCGCCAAGGAGAGGAGGAAAAAGAGGTGGCTGCTGCTTCGGGGTATCGGTGACAGAGTGAGTGTGTCTGAGGAGATCGGTGAGGGAGATTAACAGCTCAGTCCATCTCTGTCACTGAGTGCCGCTGAACCTTGACACAGCTTAGAAGTGTTACGAGGTCACTGAACTAAATGACACTGCAGCATGGCAGGACCCAGAAAGTATGCTCATACCTGAAGGTTGATTGGTTGGGAAAATGATGCAATAATGTATAAATAAACTTGAAGATCATTCAAGGGTTGACCCTCATTTGCGTGACAGTTGAAATGACATACAACACAAATAAAAGATACAAAGTAAAAAATAAAGTGTCATTAAAAAAGGTATATAACTACAGTCAAGGTATGTAATATTTTCCTTGAAAAACACTCTAGACCCATATAATAATAATACTTCTCAGTCATCATTGACCCTCTGTCAGTGTGTGGTAGTGTATTTACCTGCAGAGACTTCTGCCTCCTCCTCTGCCTGGATTTTGTATTTTCCTCTTGTTTTGCCGTGTGAGGACGCCCTTATGGGCGTCAACCTTTGGGCAGTGACTTTATATCCAGCCAATAACAGCATCACACAGCATATGTGGGCTGAATCATATAAAAACGAAGCAACTCTGGTCTCCTCTTTCTACTCTTCTTACTGCACAGTTGTGTCTGAGAGATAAAACTCTGGGCAAATCACAACACTGACAAATAGACCTTTCAGTCTGTCACCTCTAACAGACCTGTTGGACAGACACACACAGCAGAAATAAGGAAGGTTTTGAGGTTTTGATGGTTTGAGTTATGTTTCCTGTTTTATTGTGTGTCCTTATGTTTGACTTCCTGTATCTGTTTAGTTTCTCTCCACTCGTTTGTCTCATCTGTGTCCTGTTATGCCTGTTGTCTGCCGTGTCCCTGTTCCACTTCTCAGCCTGTCTCCCCTTCAGTTTCAAGTCTTCCAGCCACACCCACTCACCTGCTTCTCTCCTTTTGTCTCCACCCACACTCACCTGTCCTCTGTCCGCAATCACAGTTACATATACCACTCACCTTCC
>JAPQRN010000019.1:24453958-24473831 GCA_037367275.1 Coranthus polyacanthus
TTTGTGCACATTTCAAAAATTGATTCAGTATTACAGTAAGTCCCTAGATATTTCAATCTGAACCTCCAGGTAAGATTAGATTTACATCAATACGTTTAGTTCATTTTAGTCATTTTTTTCAAGAAATAGAAAGAAAAAAATGACTGCAAATCTACTTTTTAGTAATCAGAACTAAGACAGTCAAGTCTGTCACAATGTAAAAAATGTAAAATTAGTGGATATGCAAAACCATTGAAATGACTTTAAAATGAGTAAAATTACAGGCATAGAGAAGGTGTCATGATTTTGGTTTGGTTCTGCTTAGACAACTTGGTTAGGGTCAGGAAAAAGGGGAGGGGAAGGGCTTAAATAAGAAAGACAAGGAGAGAAAAGGCACAAATAAACATGGCATGAAACAAGACATGAACCCTGGTCTCCTGTGTGTCCACAAACTTAGGTGTTCCTCCACAACCACCATGACCACCACAACCACATCCTACTGAGGTTTCTTCTACTTAACAACATCGCCTGGTCCACGTCATGCCTTTGACGTTGTACCCTGCACATGGAAAATTACCCCTGGTGTTGAAAGGATGTGACGACTTGGGAGTGAGAGTTTTCATGGAAAGAATGCAAAGACCAATCAAGACAGTTAACAATGAAAATATGTAAAAAATGTTAAATTATTTGGAAACTCAAAATCATTGAAATGCCTTTAAATTCTTCATATTTCAATTGAAACTGGTTAAAATGTAACCAATAAATGATTTAAATATTCTTACTCCAACATTAACTCCAACTTGTTAAAACCACCTTTAGCCTATTTCATCAAGTAAGTATTGCTTTTATTTTTTCATTTACTAAGCATTAATTCACCCCGCAGGGTGGACTGACGGCAGTGGATGGAGCTTCTCCTTTTGCTTTGCCCCTCTGAGCACATATTACTGCTAAGACATTGTAAAACCATATTAATGGTGACAAGGCCATCCTACTAATCCAAGTGAAGGAGAAGGCTAACTCAACCAAAAGCACATACGTATTGTGCACGCCCATTGTTTAGAATCCTGATCACTACCAAATGGCATCACTGAGCCATCTGCGTCTGAAATTATTAGACACATTCAGGTCTTGCTTTTCTCTCTTTTTCTAACAACAGGAGCCGTTATCCCCTTGTGCTGTCGAGGCACAGCCATTCCACGTTGGGGACAAAACATCCATCACAGTTAATGTTCTTAAGGAAACTCTGGGTTATCCTAATTATCACAAACACAGACTAGCACAATTTACTTGTTTAATCAAATTGTGCGCTTTGTTTAATTAGCTGGATATGTGCACAGAGAGGGAGAGGAAAGAGAGGGCTTTTGTGTTTTTTTTTTGTTTTTTGGAAGGAGAGAGAGAGAGAGAGAGATTGAGAGAAAGCCAGAGAAAGAGTGAGTGAGATGGCTATGCACGTACAAACACTCTTTGCCTGAGGACAGAGGGAATTAGAAAGAAAATTACCAAGCCATTGTAGAATTTGCACTCAAAGCACAAAAATTAGAGGCATTTCACGAAAAAAACTCCTGCAACAACCAATTCAAGGTGCAACTAAATCTGCAAGAAAAGTTAACTGAACACAAAGTGCTTGACATCATAATTAGAGCTGTATACTTCTGAAAATGTTCATACTGTCTGATTTCACAAAGTATTTATTAAACTTACAGTAGCTTGCATTTCACTTATAATTATGGCCGTTTATCTTTTCTCCTGACATTATTTGTTGTGTTGACGTGTAAAGAGGCTCTGTCATTTAACACTGTGTTTTACTTCCCGTAAAGTCAGGCTAATGTTGCTGTCAGAGGTTAATTGCATCTCAACTTTTTCATATGCAATCCACCTTGACTTTCCACTTTTATTTGCTTTGTTTGACAAATTAAGCTCAGGAAAAGAGAGATCAAGAACTCGTCTGAAGTCAGAGACAATTTACTGGAAAAAGGTCCAAACTCGCATTAGTCAAAAACTGACTCACTATCATAATTACTCTGTCCTCTCAGAATCCAATACTTAACTCCATGACCTTTAGTAATAAAACCACCAAATCTTCATTTAGAATGATTAAAAGAAAGGACAAAATCAAGACTATTGTACAACACTGTACAATCCTTCTTCTTCGTCATTTATACTAAGGCAAAGAATTATTCAAATATGGATAATGGGATTAACATGTTTTGAAATCAGTGATTTAAAAACAACTGAGTGCAAGTGCATCAATTTTACATTCCAATTGAGAGTATTAAAACACTTTTTTCACTTTCAGATATTCTTAAAATCCTAGAAGATGTTCAAATATGATCAAATGCTATCTAATGAAACATCATGATTATTATTATTATTCCTATACTCCTTCCCAAGTTGTCACATTCTGCTGCTTGTGGTACCCCTTTAGTGTGAATTTCCAGTGTGCAGGGTACCAGATGGAAGTCAATATAAATCCTTAGAAGTGGGAAAAAGGTGACATTATAGGTGACCATTAGTAGGAGTAGTTGTGGTGGACATGGAAGTTTGTAAACACACAGGAGACCAGGGTTCATGTCCTGTTTCATGCTGAGTGTATTTGTACATTTTCTCTCTTTGTCTTCCTTATTTTAGCCCTTCCCTCAACCCTTTTTCCTTACTCTAACCTAGATGTTTTTATACCTAAACCTTGTAACCATGGCATTGTCTAGACGTCTTACGGACTTCCCCGCATGCCGAAAAATAATACTCTAGGCTTACCCAGTGAGTCAAAATGTGGCCAAATGACGAGCTGGGAGTGACAATGTGTAGATTATATATTTAGAAAAAGCTTAATCTTAGGGTGATTTCACACCTGAAAGTGACTAGAGAGTCATTTTTTGTCATGCAGTGTAGTCAATGAAAGATGTCAATGCTGTGGTATGGTTTGGGTATAAAAAGGACTTGGTTAGGGTTAAGGAAAAAGGATAAAAGGGCTAAAACAAGAAAGAGTAGAAAGAAAATGCACATATAAACAGCATGAAACACGACACATACCTTGGTCTAAATCCACAAACTTTAGTGTTCTGCCATAACTAAGGTTTCTGCTACTTAACGACATCACCTGGCCCATGTTGTCAGTTTCCAACATCTAAGGACTCACACCAACTTCTATCTGGTACCATCTGGACTGCATCAAAAATATATTATAAAATAGAAATATAGGTGAACCCCGGGAGTTGAGACGGACACCAAGGGCCACTGACCAAGTGTCAGAATGTGACGACTTGACAGTGAGAAGGGGCTCTTTTTACACTGTGAATGAACTGAACCATGGTTCAGTTTGCTCCGGACTGACACCATCTCTTTTGGTCGGACCAAAGACCGGTTGTTCGGTCCGCACTGTTGTCCAGGGGAGGTTTCAGACCCACAAATTTGGTCTGCATCAAACTAAACCAAACAAGGCGTTAAAGAGCCCTTGCTCTAACTGTTCTAAACTTTTACAAAACAGCTCATGCATGTGTGTAGTAAAGTAAAATGAAGTGAAGAGGCAAAAAAAATTCAACTCGGCAAGGGAAAAAAAAGAAAAACAATGGATCAAAGCCATGAGGGCAAATATCTAAAGTCTATTCTTTACTCGAGTGGAAGATTGTGTTCTTTTCTCCAGGACACAAGTGCACACATGATCCACTCCTCATCCTGCACTGCAGTTCTGCTCCCCCAGTTCTGTTCTCTGAATCTAACCTGCTACAGTGTCAAATGAGACCAATTACGTCTTCCACCAATCAATCGTTCCCAGCAACTGAACCAACATCAAACTCATTGATTGAGAACAAGGCTCCAGTCGACGTAAGGTGATCAACCCCTCACAACTGCTCTCAGCCACATTGATTTTTTGGCACTGCACTCTGGACAGATAAATAGATATTGTTAGATAAAGTACAGTAGATAACACTGACTGTTAACGCTAACCTCACATGTTTTAGACTCAACTTCTGGAAGTTATTTTGGAGAAAAAGAGTTTCCTGGGAGGATGACATTAAAGAAAAATGACCTCCAAAATACAATTTTACTTTCACCATGCTATTGTTGTGCACATACTGCAATTTAAAGTTTTGTATGCTTAAAGCCAGTATTGTCTGGCGTTGTTATTCTTATAGTACTTATTTAAAGTACTTAAACTACTTACATGAGCAATGGTAGGAACAGAGCAGCTGCTGTCTCCTCGGGACCCAAACTTACTAGAATTCATTATGAACTGCTATAACATCGACATTTTGTAGATATATGGTACTTTTTTTTTTGATTTTATGAATTTTGTATGGATTGGTGTGCCTTCTCGGCCAGGTCTCCCTCCCTCAAGGGACTTCCTGGTTAAATAAAGGTTAAATAAATAAATCATTTCTTGAAAAAACCAACCAACCAGTGAAGCAAAAAGAACACACTTCTTCTAATTGAATTAGACGGAGGTGGAAAAAGTACTAAAAGTAGACACAGTAAAAGTAGAAATACCGCAGTGTAGAAATAATGTATTACAAGTAAAAGTCCTGAATTGAAAATGTTACATCAGTATGTATTTTTAGTAAAATGTAATTCACAGTAATTTAAAGTAGGGTCTGCTCAGTCTGCAGAATGACTCTTTTCTATTATTATAGAAAATTATACTGTTGTTTTTTGTCAAATGAATGTAGTTTAGTGAAATGTTTCCCTCTGAGATGTAATACAGTCAAAGTATATATAAAGTAGAATTAAATGGAAATACTTACAGTAAATATACGTTACTACATTCCACAGAAATTAAATTCACATATCATTTTTTTAATGTGTTGATGAGAAAAAAGATTCTGCAACCATTCCGGGTCCCGGGTCCTCAGATGGGGAAAGGCTGTTAAAGGTTATTATTTAAACATTAATGAGTCTTAAACTGTCTCATAATGGAGACCACATTTGTAAACCCCCACTGTCCAAAATATTTATCAAAGAAGCAGTTGAGTAAAATGGATGGGAAAAGGATTCTGCGCTTCATGGACCCACTTGTGTTCCTACGTAATAGTCACGTTGTTTTATTTCAGTTCAGCATTTCAATTGGTTTAAGTTGTGCAAGATGTGGGTGTTTACATTGTGTTAATTCACATGAAATAGTTTAAGGCAATCAGTTTTCTCAAATCAGAATGAGAACATTTGAGAACAAATGAGAGCAGTCACAACAAAGTCTGTATTTCAGCTAGAATGTAATCATTTTCTCTAGTTGAAATAAACAAACTAACTAAATAAATAAATTAAACTGGTAGCATTTGTTTAAAGAAGATAAATTTAAGTTATGTTGTTCAGTTAAATTCTTTTAACACATTTTAAATACGTTTAGACAAACACAGCATATGAGTGTATAATATTTAATAGATTTAAGTTCAATTGTTACTATTAACTCTATTTATTCAAGTTACCTCAACATTAAATACTCAAGTTACTTGTTCTCAAATTAATTTATTTTCCATGATTAAATTGTTGAGTTAATAAACTTGAATAATTTAAGGCAAACGGTCTCATAAAATGGTGAAGTCATCAGGGTTTACAGTGTATTTTCCTTTTGCATTTGAATTCAAAGCATACAGATATGGCAAGTCTTTTTAAACATGACTAATAATGGGAGGAAGACTTGAATCTTTTGGCACAGCGGTGGTAACAAAGAACAGGAATCAGATGTGGAGGTATTTTAAAAAGCCCATTATTTATTTTTTTTTTTTAAATGCCATGATCTTCTCCAAATGATCTCAGTGTCTCAATTATCCATTTGAATATTTAAAAAGTGGTTTGTACAGAATTTACTTCCACCTTTTACATTTTGAATAATAGGTTTTTGAGATAAGTAGGAAAGGTCTGAGTGAATTTGCAGAGCATAATATCATCTAAAAACTATCCTTATGTGTTACTAGACCTTTGTAAAGTTACCATAGATTTTTAATATCAACATTATTATAATTAATACCATTACTATCAAATAAAAAAGTCAAAGGCAGATTACATAAATGTAGCAATCAAGGCTTGTGTAAAATGGAGGAGATAAAGAATAAGAGCCTGAGGTTAAAATAAGTTAAAGTGTTATTTGAAAGCTGCAAGAGGCCACAGCAGAGTAAAGAAAACAAAGGTGATGTGTCAGAGAGATAGATGAAAAATGTTCACTCATTTTCTGAGCTTAATAAGTTTCAAAGCTACACGAGCAGCATTGTTTTGTCATTTTCACCAAGCTGCACTATGTGTTTTTGTTTTGTTGCTCAAGATTAATCCAATTTCTGATTGATAAGTAGATTAGAGGCACCGTCGGCGTACACTCGTCTCCCTAAGCTGCTTACTTAGTGGATTCAGCAAGTCATCAGTTACCATGATAACAGGTCTAGTAGCTAATAGTGAAAGGGTTAACAGTGAGATTATTATGTGCACACAAACACAATAAGTAGGCTATGATGCAGAGACTATTAAATATTATGCATGTGTATTAGAATTTCATATATCCAATAACATTTCATTGCTTTTTGTAACAGTGGTATGAATCATTTTCCCTGCATCCTGGAAGGCACATGATTGTATTAAATACATCCACTGTTACCTTCATATACTTTCTACCCAGTGCTTTAACAAATGTCTCGCTCCATTGCTCTTTCACTTCTTTCAAAGCTAGTATTTAATAATGCACTCAGAGAATTGTCAACCTTGTCACTCAAAACAATCACAGTGACTTTTTTTTCCCCTTTTTTTGCATCTGTATGGACTTAGGAAACAAATCTCTTGCCCTTGTTGGCACTCAAGGACACACAATGCAGTGTGACCAGTATTATCAAATTGTTACAAAGACAAACCTTGAGAGCCTCAGGCTACAACTGCCTGGGAAAGTGTTTTGAATTTTTTATGAAGTGTACCTGAAGCAGAGTGCCGGACTCTGATAATGTCGCAATCACACACAGGTGCAGAGTAACTGAGTTTTTATTTATTTTTTTATTCACATAGTGTGCAGTGTAGATTAGAATGCTATGTGGAGAGTTTTATTCAACTGCAACCCCCCCCCCCAAAAAAAAATGTGACGGTCTGGAAAATCCAAATTCAAAAAGAAAGCAGCACTATTATAATAGACTTTGACTTGTATTTCATTGTGGACAGTGTGAACACAACATATTTCATGTTTTGTCTGGTCGATTTCATTTCATGTGTAAATCCATTCCTCACATTTTTTCATATCTTTGTTGTGACTGAATTAAAAAAACATTGAAAACCAAAGTGAACCATGTCAACAATGACACATAATTATTATTGATAATTATTATTTGAAATAATTTATCATTTATGTTGTGGTAAAATGCCATGCACTGTGCAGTAGCGGGATATCAATTTTGCAATTACTCTGGTGATTTTTGCATTTTAACTCAGTTGGTGACAGAGCAACTATGTTTAGTGTAATTTAATGTAATTTACTTAAAATTTTAAAATACAAATTTAAAATATTAAAAGCCATATACTGACATGAATTCAAGCTGCTTTTAAAGAACTTTGCTGAAATGCTTTATAAAAGTATACATTCAAAAGATTGAATTGAAGTCAATTTTTCAGTATAGGAACACAATCTCTCTCTCTCTCTCTCTCACACACACACACACACACAGTTTTACTAGAAATAAAACTAACAGCAAGTAGAGATTTAAAGTCACTTAGCTGGGTGATAGTGACTAAGCTCAGACCGTGCTGCCATTCATTCCAGTGATAAGGTGCATAGTACCAGAATAGTAGTGCATAGTAGTGCCAGAATCCAGTACTCCCTGGTTCAGCCAGGACCCTGGCCGGTTGGGTAGTCAGGCTTTTTTCTTTCTTTAATAAATAAGACATAGCACAGAGGCTGTATATGGAATAGTTCTAATCATTATGGAGAGAGTTGTACATCATTGGAAAATGAAAGTTAAAAAATAATGATTTGACTTAAAGCAGTGGATCAACTATTGTCCAAAGGAAATACATTTTGTTTTAGGTCTATGGTAATTAGTCTAAAACCAGTGTCCAAAGTGTACTTTTTTCACCAGCCAAGGGAACTGGGAGATACGAAATGCAGTGGGCAAAATATATACATATAGGTTTGATTTTAGTATATAATTATTAAAGATACTGCAATAAAACAACTTGAAAATAATCACAGAGGCACTTGTGAGTCTTTTGTACAAGAATATTATTCAAGGGCAGTGGCATCAAATAAAACAGCCAAAAAATGTAGCTAAAAATGAGTATGATTTTGACTGGTTGTGGTGTCTTGGGTGGACCTCCTAGTGCTTAGGGATCCTTGGGGCCATGCCCAGAATGCCCATTGCGTAGACTGCCACACAGAGTTCAGTGTGAGGAACTCTTAAAGCCAGCCTCTCCTGTGACCTGGTGCTCCGATGATGAGCTCTGTACTCAAATATAGAAGTTAAATAAGGTGGTAATTTGGATAACAAGGCCTTCTAGACAAAATGCAAGTATGTAGGTACCTTCTAATTGACAGTGACGTCCAGCTGAGGTTTCTACATAACTCACAGTGGTGAGTGCTGCTGAGAACTGTCTGCTGCAATGAACCTCAGAGCACAATGATAGATGGTGGTGGCAGCAATGTGAGGATACAGGACATCCCTATAATCCAAAGTGGACAGTATGGTGGATTGTATCATGCTTTTCCTGTTATCAAACCAGTGACCTGTACATATGGACATTTGCAAAATGAAACCTTTTGTCCAACTATGTTTTTTGCTATTTTTTTTGAGTAGGTGAGATGTATATTCTGTGTAGAGGTTGACTGATTTATTGGATAGGGCATATTATAAACTATTGGCACTGGTGGAACCAGGCTCTGATAGTGGCTCATGGCTGTGCTGACCTCCTCCAATCACATGGGGACGAATGAAGCCTGTTGGAAAGCTCAGCACTTTCATTACATCCACTAATGAAAGATCCTCCATATACAAAGATGGTGCAGCATAGGCTTCGCCAATGGCATGAAACGGTTCACTTCCTGTCTCCTATGTGGACTTGGTCAGAAGGGTTGAGAACGTCATGTGAATGGATGAAAGTAGATTACCGTATTTCCTCAAATAGTGTCCGGGACCTCAGCTGCAGGAGGTGCCAGGCCTATATTTAAGGGAGGCTTGTATTAGAGTCAGGCCTTTACTCTAATTTCCTCTGTTTAATAAAATTGTCTGAATTTGCGCCAAACCTTGTTTTGACCCACTCCTGTTTGTGATGTTAAACTGCATTGTACTGCAATGCACTTTTCCACAAATGCATCACTTCCTCTACTGTTACAAAATAAAAGCCTTCCAGTGTTTCAGTGGATAGAATCTGTTCATTGCTTAACAAGCTTTTATTGTGTAAGCGTTATCTTCCTGTCGCACTTGTAAGTTTCTACAAATAACAGTTTCACTAAAAAAGCAAGACACGCACCTGCAGTGACTGAAACTGCTCATAGGTATGAATGTGAGAGTGAATGGTTGTTCGTCCCCTATATGTCAGCCCTGCGATGAACTGGTTCTGGACTAGTGAACAGGATCTTCCACTAGTCTCCTAAAGGGGCGGTGTGGTGGAGAAACCATGTGATGCTGAAACAGGAAATGACTCTCCAGTGAACTGTCTTGTTCCTAAGCGTCTTTGCAGTAACGCCTCTGTGTACATAGAAGCTCTGTAACCCACTGCTAATTGTTGTCATCTCATACTGTTACTGTCACTTTCACTCGATATGTAATGTTCTTTAACTGTTATGACCATATTGATTTAAGATGTTTTACTTCAGTCATCCTAGATGTAAACACTGTGAGGGACTCAGATGGTCTTAAGCTGTGGCACAATAAACCTATAAGAGCTAATGTTAGCTGCTTTCTTTCTACACTCAGTAGTCTTAAAAATCACCTGCTGGTGTTGTATCCTCACATCTAATATGTATACTGACTTTCTTATAATGTATGATCATAAAAGTAAAATAATAACCAAGTAATAACCAAATTAATGTTTATTTCATTCTCATCATTTACCGTGAGTAAGCTAGTCGCTAATTAGCCACCATGCTAGCAGACTTTGGCCAATGAGTTTGTACATGAGTGTTCAGAATATAAACTCCTATGGCTCATAGTGTTTTAAGATGAATGCCAAAACAATGTGTTCTGTGTAAATGAATAGCATTAAATATCTGGATGAAGATAGTGAATTTATATCAGACCCTGAATAAACTGTCCTATGTTGTTGCAGATATTATTTTTACTAAGCTGACAAATTGGTTATAACTCCATACACAAAGTGAAGGTAACGTCACTGACATTGACCGATTAATCTTCTATCTGCTTTTTCCTGCTCCAAATTATTGTTATTATATCGGCCTGTAAAAACCCACTATCGGTGGGTCTAATTCTGTGGATATTTTGCATTTTTTATTATACCTTTCAGCAGAGGAGACACATGGGAGCAAACAGCAGGAATCTGATCACAGGCTAGTTAGTGAGCACATGTTGCTTCCGAGGTGGTAGACTGAAAAACAACTCTTTTAGTACACGAAATGCCTGCGATCACATCATACAGATGTGAACAATAAAGTAAACATCTGTAAGAGATATTCCTCCAACTAACATTTCCATGCAAAAAAAAAAATACAGATGCTGCACTGTTCAACCAATCTAAACTTACAGGACTTCCTGGCTTTTTCTTTCTTTCTTTCTTTCTTTTTTTTTTTGCCATGGACCATTATCTGTTTTAAATGCACTTCCAATTGAGCCTGGAAGCTGTAAAACTGGAGTCTGGCTGAGTGGTTATTCTGGGACTGATCATCGTAACAGCAGTGGAGTTTTCTTATAAAACCTCTGTCTAATGGTCCACCAAGGTGGCCTGAAATACAGCTCTCATGCATGTGTAATTAGATAAAAAGGTTTAGAATATGTCTGGAGCCATGTGATGAACACATTATAACAGATAAACCAGGAGGTACAATTGGACCAAAATTGTCTGTAATAACAGGGAGGAAAATGTTGGACTAACAGGTATCAGACAGATGTGTAGCTGTAATCCTCTGCCAAAGTCAAAGTTAAGTCCTGTGTTAAAATAAGAATAATTGCCTCAAATTGTGCTAAGCTTACTTTTCTGCAAGATTTAGTCTCCTTATTCTACAAACTCACGACTGCAATAAAGACGATGATATGTGCCATTTGTGCACATATTGTAAGACTATGTAAGTAGGTTGATATGGTTAAAAATGTTATGATATTTGTTTTCATATTAGTTAATATCATATCTAATAATTATCACGATAAATGTTAAATCATTTATTTCTTTCAAGTATAAAGTCTGTTGTTTGGTCCTGAGTTGAAGTTGAAGAAACCAGATAGTTATTTGTGGTTTTAAATTATTCATAAAAGACAGAAATGATGTAAAAGACATGAGATGAAAATGACATAAAAGACACAGCAAGGCTATATAATGTATCAGGGTGAAAATGACGTAAACATTGTAAAAGACGCAACAAAATGGAAATGATGTAAAAGATGCAAAAAGACATGAGACAAAAATGTACCAACACCGACGTAAAATGATAATGGTAAAAGACTACACCATATCAAGACGAAAGTGATGCAAACGTGAAAGATGCAACAAGATGAAAATGATGTAAAAGACACGAGAAAAAAAGTACATCGAGACCTAAATGATTTAATGACAAAAGACATATCAAGATACAAACTCGCCTCTGATTTCATGATTTTGCGCTTTCTTTGCTCATTTTATTTATTTTGATTTACCGTACGCTTTTGGAACATGAAATCAAAAGAAATAAAACGACTGCAATGTGAGTTCTTATTCAACAAGATGAAAACACCGAAACATTTTATAAGTGATTTACATTCTAATGAGACATCATTTCTATATTCTTGAAACCACAGAGCAGTAATTGCTGCTTCCACTGCTCTTTTTTCTTGAGTATCAAAAGTTCACAATTAAATAAATCTGAATAGCTACTGGAAATATTAGCCATCTCTTTATTTTGTAGGGAACTAATCAGAATGGAGAATATTGATTAGCTCACAACAAGGGTGCACGTTGTTATATGGGGGGCAATTAAATCTGCGTCTGAGAAAATACTGCACAATAAATTGAGATTTCCCAGACTTTGTGAAAACAACACGTCGTGCCACTGAAGTCAGCTTTAGCCATCGAGGTGAATGAATTATACCAAATGAATTTATTGTCACAGGCATAACAGTCACAATAGTGAACTGTGACTGGTTTACAAAATCAACTTTTCTATTTCAAAATGTGGCAAACCTGATTAGAGGCTTTTCAGTATGTGTGAGCAAACAGGCCTAACTGGAAAGAATCAAGCAATTATATAGTGATGGGAGCCAATCAAGGCCAAGCCCATGTTTATTTGACTTTAGTTAGAAATTACCTGCCAGCAAGGATGTTTTACAGACGAAGAGGTTTGCTCACATATGATGTTTCAGTCATTAATATAGATCTACATCCAATAGTTTGCCTACATTTTATGCTCAGAAGTTGAACACTGTAGAAAGCGAGACTAGGTTGCTACGTATTTAATACTTCAATAAATGCAACATTTACTGAATAAAATACAACCAGTAAGAAATAGTTATTATGGAAAATGAAAATGAAAAAGAAAACCGTGATATTAAAGTGTATTTTTTTCAATTTAATATGTACCTTTACTACATATTTAACTGATTAAAACATATTTGAATCAATCACTGATTAAATTTGAACCAATTTCAGTAGAAAATAAATCTACCAATATAATATTAAGTAGATGAAAGAGGAAGGAAATTACTTTATTTAACTCATTTTAAAGTCACTGATTGAATTTCCATCTGATTATGTTCAAATAATATTTGAGAAGTAAATAAGGTTTGATGATGTAAAATGGTTTCAATGCAATGTGTTTATGATCTATTTTTACAATTTCTATAAATCTTATTGAGCTGAGTGGAAATACATAAAGCTGGCAACAATATGGCACTTAATGTTATTGAATAGCTTTAATATTTCTTACAGTTGCTGATGTAAATCTAATAAATTTCACCTAGAGCTTTAGAAGATTTAAAATATAAATAATGAAAGAACTGTTTGTTATTGATTTCATGTTGTGAAAGCCAGTGTCAATCAACAAAATGAACAGAAATATAGAAAAAATGAACAAAAAATGCACAAAATAGTATAGTAGAAAAATATACATAATCTAAAAAATAATCAAATGTTGAATCTATTTTTCTCGTAAAACTTTTTAATACAGCTTAATTAATGTTTGACATCTTCACATGTGCTCAATAATATTTGTATTCGGATTTCTTTTGAAGCAGTCGAAGGCCATATGTTTTCCAGTGAACTGAGGGCACATTGTAGGTCATGTTGGTGACCATCATCTCTGTGAAAATATACAGCAGCTGCTCAGATTGCCATAATGCCCCTTTTTTGTAGATAAGGAATTAAATAAACCAGTGGCTGCAAAGATAAATGAATTTGGGTGATGGGAACAATTTATCTTCACTGCTTCACTGCACTTATTTACAAAATCTTTGCTCTTATACAATGGGCTCCGATGCTGGCTTTTACTGAGAAGGACATGTTGGTGTGGCTTGTGTGGCAGCTGCAGCCATCAGTCATCTCAGCTGGATTTAAACACTCCAGAGAGACCCATACGTCTGGAATGGTTCAGGGCAAGCGCTCACGGGTTGTTACAACATATACTATTTATGTCTAATGATGACGGTGAACTCATGTCTAGTGGCTGTATGTTCAACTGTACATCACTGAATCAATTCAGAGGGGAAGAGCAAATGTGACTAACACTGTATATACAGTACATTACAGTGAGCAACCCACATTACACAAGAGAAAAAATGACTTTGGAAATTGGACTGTTTATAGGGCCTTGTTTGGGTAAATTATCATTTATACTGAGTTAATTCAGTGATCAAAAACAGGCACCGGACCTGGCAGCAGAACTAACTCCTGATGGAGAAATACTTCCAGATGAAAGAGGAGGAAGAAATGTGGAGTGATATAGATCGCTAAATACTTCTGTTGTTTAAATAGTGAATAAAGCAGAGAATGATTATTGAAGTGAAAATCAAAGTTCCAGTTTTTCGAGTTTAAATGAGGATCAACGATGCAGCACAATAAACTGTTTTGCTAAATGTTACATAAAACACAACTTTACACCAAAACAGTAGTTTTCATCTTTAGGGACTGTCATGAAAAGCTTTAAACATCCAGTGTGTAAGATTTAGGGGGATTTAGGAGGATATAACAGCCAAAATGGAGATTAATATTCATAATTATGTTTTTATTAGTGTGTAATCACATGAAAATGGAAGTCTTTCTGTTTCCGTTACCTCAGAATAAGTTGTTAATGTCTACAGAGGGAGCAGGTCGTCTCCATGGAGTCCACCATGTTTCCATAGTAGCTCTGAATGGACTTCCTTTTCTTCTTTTTATAGTGGGTGGAATCCAAAACATTCCTTTGAAAACATTCCTTTGAAAACACACGCTCTCTCTGCAGGTCTTTCCTCTCAGTCCAAATCAAAGAGACTAAAGATAAAGATAGTTGACCTGATGGAAAAATTAATTCAACAAAACTCAAATAACAATTAAATGCATCTGAGCGTTTCTGATTATGAAACATTTTTTTTTAACATTTTGAACAGAAAATGATTTTAAAAAAGCTTTAAAATAAACTGATCTAAAACAAGTAGCAACAAATTAAAATTAGGCTCTAAACAATTATAAAAGAAAACAAATTGTATTTTTATTGACTTCTTCTAACTTCTTTTATTAACATCTGTACAAAATTATTAAATGACATGAGTTGTGCGCTTTCCTTCCTTTGTATTTAAGTATCACAGTCTATTTCCACATTTCTGCATTTGTGGCATTTGCAGCAGGTTGCATGTGTTTTATTTCGAGGGCAACCGAACCTGGCACTGCCTGCGTCTTGCTGCCTGCTGCGGTGGTTGCTTCTGCTGCTGTCTCGGACTTTGTGCCAACTGCCATGCTGCCCATTTGTATTATAGAGGCAACGATAGTTGCTAAGCAACTGAGATACACGATCAACAAATAGTGTGAAATTCTGTGCCGTCAATTTGACCATGTGTGGCCACTAGGTAAAAATTATCATATCTTTTGTGAAATTTATATGAATATTTATATGAAAACAGATACTTTTAGGAAAAGTCAGTTAGCAGGACTGTATTTTTTTATTCAGATTCAGATGAATTTTACTAATCCCTAACGGAAATTCATGTCCTTCAGCTCAAGTAAAAAAATAAATTAAATTTAAAAAATAAATTCAAACCAGTTATCAGTGAATTATTAACAGAATATTCAGTTTATCTTCAGGTTAGGCTCCAGTCTATCTTCCATTGACTAAGGTGTTGTACAGTCTAATGCAGTGAGGATGAAGGATCTTCTGTAATGTTCAGTCCTGCATCGTAGTGAGGTGAGTCGTCCACTGCTGCTGCTTCTCCGATTGGTCAGAATGTGACAAAGAAGATGATCTAAATTGTCCAAGTTGTCCTCCACCTTATTCAGTGTGCATCTCTCCACCACAGTCCCCAATGAGTCCATCTTCTCTCCAAACACTGAGCCACCTTTCTCTACCAGTTTGTCCAGTCGTCTTATGTCCTTTTGTTTGATGTTGCCTCCCCAGCAGATTGCAGTATAGAAGAGCACACTCACCACAACCGACTGGTAAAACGTGCAGCATCTTAGTGCAGACATCGAAGGACCTGAGCCTCCTCAGGAATAATAGTTGACTGTCCCTTTCGACAGAGTGCATCTGTGTCCAGCCCATCTTCGACAATGTTACTACACATATACATTTAAAAACAGTCCTGGCCAGTCTAGTGTTAATGTCTTATTAAATGTTTGTCTTTAAATGTTTTATTTGCAGTGAGTGCTCTTTATGGCACAAACAGTGACTACCCTATAGCTGTCACCACACTGGGCTTAGCTCACTGTATCAAAATGAACTGCTCTGATGAGTAACCTTGATGACATGTGTGTATCCAATGCAACTTGAAACAGCAACCGCATATGAGGGCATGTAACCCTTATCAATGATCTATTGATCACTTTGTGTGGACATTTTTCAGCTAAGAGCTGCAGCGTGCCAGCACTCGTCTCCTCCTGCTGACAACACAACTTTAGCAGCGCCATCTCTTCATAAATGGATGAAAATCTGTCTTCTTTTTCCCCCCCTCCTGCTCCCTCCATTCTCAACCATAAATCCTTCTCAGTTTTCGGCACCCATTTGTTCAGAGGCCTCCCCGGAGCAGCACTGGCAGAGGCCCAGTCCTGAGGGTTCGATTGCCCTCACCAGACAGATGGTCCTTGCGCTGTAATGGCAAAGATCTTAGCAGAGCCTTAAGCTTTCATCAACAAGGCCTTGACTGATGAAGACACTCATCTTTCCAGGTTAGGGGCCATTAGTCTAAGATCATGCCATTTATCTGTTCCTGTAAATGCCTGCATATTTTAGAATGATGTCTTGTGTTTTCCTACAGAAAAATCTCAGTGTTCTTGGCAACTGCACATAATCTTACATCAACCACCCTGAGGGGATGCAGCCAAATCATATACTTATTTATGCATTAGATGTTTTGCAGAACTTTCTGCTGTAACTAAAAATGGATCAGTTTCACATAACTTAAAAAAAAAACAAAAAAAAAACGCTGATTTATTTATGTTTTACTACAGTTCATTTAATCCTCCTAATGTTTTCACTTTCTCTGGGATCATTTTATGTTTTGATTTTCAAACCCCATTTCTAGAAAAGTTGGGATATTTTCTAAAATACAATAAAAACTGATATCAGTAATTTGTGAATTTGCTTGAACCTATGTTTAACTGAAAAAAGTACAAAGAAAACTGTTTCACTGTTTTCACTTGATTATATTTTGAAAATATAAACAAGCTCAGAATTTGATACCTGCAACACATTAAAAAAAAGTTGGGACAGAGACAAAATACGACTGAAATGCGACTGAAATGCACAAATAACACATTCAGCAGGTTTATTGGTAAAAGGTGGAGGATCATGATTGGACATAAAAGGAGCATCAACCAAAGGCTAAGACTTTACAAGGATGGCTTGACACTTTGTGACAAACTTTATGAAAGAATTGTCAGTTCAAAATGAATAATTCTAAAGGCAAAATTACAAAGAATTCACCATCTAGTGAACAGTCCAGGGAAATCTCAGTGTGTAAAGACCAAGGATGGAAAACACTGTTGTACAGACAAAGCTCCATATCAATTCTGTGCAAAAATGGCAGAGTTCTCTGGACCCGAGCTCATCTCAGATGGACTGAAAGACAGCGGACATATGCTGTGGTCAGACAAGTCCACATTTCAGCTGGTTTTCAGGAATAATGGACGTCAGGTTCTACATGTCAAAGATGATAAAGACCATCCAGACTGTTATCAGCAAGAGTAGCATCTGTGATGGTCTGGGGCTGCATCAGTGTCCACATGTCTGACCTGCATATGTATGAAGGTACCATCCATGTGGAGACAGATTGAAGAGACACAGAGAGTCTGTGGTTATTTCATTAGGACGATGTCAGACCTCATTCTGCACCAGTTCCAACAGCGTGGTTTCATAGTCTCTGAGTGTGTGAGCTGGACTGTCCTGTCTGCAGAGTCCACATCTGTCTCCTATTGAACTGTCTTCTTTTACATTGAATACTACTACTACTAATTTGAACACATGAAGTTAGAACTTTCTTGCTTTGTATCTATCTCCACTTTTGACATGCAGACCACGTGAATATGTCTGAAGTCTGAATATTGTATTTGTGGCTTTTTCAGCATCAGCGAATCCACTTTTAGCCCAAACCAGGCAAATTATAGTAAAGCCTGACATTCATTTCGTTATCTGTCCAGCATGAGGAGTGAGGCTAAAATCAGGTCAGAGGGCGACATCCGTTGTTGGTTTCTGTGGGAGGAAAGAGGGATGTTTCAAAATTTTAATCGAAGTGCGAGTTGTGGTCTCGTCCTTTCATGACTCTGGTCGTCTGACCTGCAACACAAATCTAAATAATAATTCACTCAGGTTTTAGATTCTGCATCTTTGAATACAAACCAAAGGACTCGCAATCCCAAACCATGAACTCATTTCGGAAACAGAGAAGCTGCAAAATCAAGGAGACATTGGAGTTGTCATTCCATGCCTACAGTATAATTAAGTGAGGATTACAAAGCAAGTCAAGAGATGATCGTCGAAGGGTTATGGGCTAATTTCAGTCATTGGCTGATGAATATGAAGATAGAGAAAGAAAACAACATGCCTCTTTTGATCAGTCTGAAAGTTTTGGCACAAGTTGAAAGTCTGCTGCACAAACTGCGGACTCTTCTTAATCACTGTGTGGTTTGCTCAGGGATGCCAATGTTTACAGAGAGAAGACTGATGAAAAAGCTTTGATTGCATGAGGAGCATCCACATTCTCACTGTGTCAATGTTTTGGCACTTCATACGCTATAACTCTTGATACCATTAAATTAGATGTACAAAAATATACTCTAAAGCACGAGGGATGCCTTTCTAATTATCCTGATTTGTGGTTGACAAATGTACGAGATTAAACCAAACAACATATTTGTGATATAAAAAATAGACTGACCTCGACTGGCAAGTTGTTTGTATGTCACTGGAACAGACAGAAAAATGAAGGCCTTTGTTGGTGCTGTTGGGGGGGTCACATTTGACAGTAAAATGACTAAGGTGTGTAAAATGTTGACATTTCTCATGGTGTTTATATGCAGCTAAAACAACCTGGTGTCTAATTGACCTCAAAGAACACGATGAGCTGAAAACATAGCACCATGGTAATTTTACACCATTAAAAAAAAAGATGTCCATTTATTTAGAGGCTTCAACACTGAATGGCTTCAGAAAAATAATCTTTGAACGTTGTAAATATTACAAAAAATGATGAATAAACAGCACAGTTCCAGAAAATGTCACCATTTTCAGTTTTAATTAAAAAGATCATCATGGTTTTTGTTTTTCTATCTCATGTTGTAGGTAAAATAAGACACGATACTGTGTAATATTATGTTTCTTCTCCACAAACAACTTGTGCAAAACCTAAAAAACATACCCCTCTTGCTTCCTGATTGAAAGACTACAGCCATTTATACAATCTAAACAGATCTGTGCTTTAAAACTGTGAAAAAAAATGAACAGTATGTGAGGGTTGAAAAGCAGAAATGTATTAAGGGCACAAGTATTTTATAATTACAATAAAGATAAAAGGAAAAAAATGTACTTTTAAAAGGTGGAGAACATTCATACTCTAAATGATATATAGCAGATATGCTGTGAATTTCCTGTTTACGAGAAGATTCGTTACACAGACCGAAAAAACAAAAAACAAAAAGGTGGCTACACATCTTAAAAAGATGCTACACCTCAGGGAGTGTGAAAAGAAGGGCTGGCTGCACAGCGGAGCCAGAGCTGCACTGCAGTGCTGAATAAAGAAAAACTAAACAACTTTGTGCTTTTTGAAGCTGGAAGTCTGGTATGGCTTGTATACAGCAGTGCAAATCCAATAAAAAGGCAATAAAGAAAGAAATTTTTATTTACTTGAAATACAAACTCGCACAGCCACGTGTTTTAGAGTATGCTTCATTCTTGTCTTTTTGATGGTGTGTTGTATATTTTCTCCTTGTTGCTAATATCAAATTTCTTAACGCTTTGCTGTTTAAAAGTGCTGTATATGTGAGAATAGAGAGAAGTATCTGCAGGATTTATATGTCTTAAAGACCCCATTTACACCTGGTGTAAGATGTGATCTGTATCCAAATAAATTATCCAGATCAGGAAACACACACGTTAAAGCAAGGTGTAAATGCACCATGAGCG
>JAPQRN010000019.1:24473931-24495663 GCA_037367275.1 Coranthus polyacanthus
ATGTGATCTGTATCCAAATAAATTATCCAGATCAGGAAACACACACGTTAAAGCAAGGTGTAAATGCACCATGAGCGTGCGTGACCACATCTGGAGGTAGTCTCTGGCTTGCATCGTGTATGGATGTTGGGTCAGTGTAAACACAATCTGTACAATGTGCTTGCATCATGTATGCATTATTACATATTTACAGTTCTCTTAATACATCCATGGCTTGCATCCCTATGTCATTATTCCTGACCTCTGACTCATGAATAACACTGAACCACATCACAGGTGAGCTATACCCTCAGACAGTGGAAATGTGTCAGGTTCTACATGTCAAAAATGAAGACCAACCAGACAAAAGCAGCATCTGTGATGGTCTGCAAATTAAAATAAATTTGAACGTCAAGAAATGAGATGCTTAATAGATGTATGACAGCATTGTTGATGGAAAACTGGACGATTCATAGTAGAGAAAGCTGTGATTACGAAGACATTTCAAAACAAATGTCAGAGCAGGTTGTCAGTCGACCTGGCTGCAATGACAATAGAAAGTAAAACATGTAAAGGTGGCTCATCATAAAGATAAAAATAATAATAAGACAAGCAGGAGGTCAAGAAAAACTATATGTCACAGATATGTCTGACAGTTATACAGAGTGGAGTCAGACACAAACTCCACTTCAAACAATAACGAGTAATCCTGCTAATGCTAACATTGAAATTGACTTCATTTTTTTTACTTTTAATTTTAAGATTATGTTGGTACCAACATCATATCATGATTTGCCACCACTTTAAATGACTCGTGTGCAGGTTTTGCTCTGGAAGACAGAGATCTGATCTCAATGAGGAGAATGAGAACACATTAAAAATACAAGATGTAAACATAAAGGCAAGATCGTATTCTTTATTATCCAGATAACATGTCTGGATACAGATCGCATTTTTAATACCACATGTAAATGAGGTCTGTGAGTTACTGCCATTAATGGGCTTTATTGGTCTATCTCACTTATACAGTACGGTATATATACATATATATATATATATTTTTTTTTTTTTTATTTTGCACATTGTACTGCGTGCATGTAAAAATAAGACAACACACTGTATGAAATCCTCATTACCAAAACCTGGACAATAACTAGTCATAAGGGAAGCAGACCTTAGGGTTAAAACACCTCATATGATGATAGACATGTCCTCAGTGAGCTGCAGCCACAGAAAACAAAGAAAGAAAGCAAATTAAATTTCCTTTATAAAGTGTTGTTGCCTTAACAGGAGGATTTTTAGTGAACAAAGTGAATAATGAATATGACTAATGACAGAGCAAGTCCATTTTTTTGTCATACAAGTAATTGCTCAGTGGAGTGAAACACGCAATTTTATCTGAGCATGTGAACAGAGTTAATTGTCCTTGGCCTTTTTTTGCAATCACCATTAATAAATGACGCTACATAAGCGGAACATTTTTGCACTTGCCTTTGTATGTTGATTTAAATGGAGATTTGTCTTATCTTTTTACACACAGATTATTTGTCATCATAAATCTGGTGATTGATTTTATTCTTCATATTCAAAAACTAAAATGCATTTTCCCCTCTTTCTGAAAAAATTCCCCACCTGGGGAAAAGTTATTCTTTTAACTATTCATGAAAAGATAGTGTATGGTATGTGGTATTAATGGCTCTATTTAAATCTTTGTCACCAAGGGAAAAGAAACAGACAGTTTACCTAATGGACCGAGAGGATAGTCCAGGCTGGCTTTTTTTGAACAACACTCTGCCTCTGTATGGTGCACACACCCAAAGCACAAATTTACAGTAATGCATCAAAGGGTAGATGATGTTTCATTTTTCTGCAAGATGCACAGACTATGTCACGATGCACAAAAGGTTATTTTAGAAACCAATTTCTAACGCTACAGATATTTAACATTGACGCGGATCAGCGCTAGCTAGAGTAAAATGGCAAAACTCACAAAGAAGCACAGAAGTCCTTTCTGTTTCGTTTTCTTTTACTTCAGTCTTTGTTTTCTCCTATGTCTGAAAGCTTCAACAACTGCTCCCTGTGCTTTTGTTTGCATTTGCATTTGCCTCTTCAGAGTGATCATAATAGCAGATGCAAAAAATAATGGCTTTGTACGGCACATGGCAAGCAAGGTATTCCAGTTTTGATTGTACAGTTGCATGAAAATAGAGCCTCTTAGTCTTAGCGTTAAGTGTCATCTGTACAATTTGTTCACATGTTGAATAAGACAAACAAGCTTTTATGCATTTTTAGCATTTATGTGACATAGCTCTGAAAATGTCCTACATTGGGTGAAATAGGTTATAAAGTAATTTTGAATTTTGAATTTAGACAATTTTCAGGTGAGACACTTCAGTAGCAACTGTTAGACAATATTCCTTAATGCATGAGCGGTCCTATTCTACAAATGGAATATAAAGTGGTCTGAATGCCTGAACACACCATTTAATGTTAGCAAAAGCAGACACTCCTACCAATACCTGGACATTTACGGGTCACCTCCTGATTAGCTTCCATCATCATTAATGATCCCTTCATCTGAAATATCATTTCAAGACTTTGACAGTGTGCTCACCGATTTTCAACATGTTATTAGGGAGACTGTTGAAATAGAAATGGACGACTTTCACGGTCCCCCCCCCCACAGTAAATGGAACAAGTTGTGTTCGACTTGTTGACTGGGTGAGTGAAGGGAGGACTGCAGGAGAGAGTCATTATTTTTAAGCTGCTGGATCTGATCCCAGATATTTTGAATTGGTGCCTAACAGCAGATTAGGTCAAAACCTATCAAGGTCTTGTCATTTCACAGAAGTTCTTTATCAGGCTCTGTGCTCTGTGGTGAGTGACGATGACCAACTTTGACTGCGGCCGGGTCAGACAGCGTCATATTGTGTCTTAGCATGACGAGCACCTGCCTGCATACAGATGTTACTGGCAGCAGTTTTAACAGCTCAGCATCGGCCCTGGCTCTTCCTTTGACTTAGCAGATTACCACATTTGACAGCTGAGAATTCCTAATGCCCTGTCCTGAGCCACAAGTGTGACTTGGCATCATTAACTGCACCTCGCAGCATTTAGTGCTTTCAGACCAGTCTTTTAAAAATGAATTCTAATAATTTTTCAAACTCCCTGCTTTCTGGCACATACATCTCCCCATATGTTGAGGGCCATTGGCTTGGAAGGCCTGAGGGCTCTTATAGAGAAATGTAGCACAGGCCAAAAGCTTCCCTTGTAGTCAGGTACAGGAGGGTCAAATCTGTTAATGACTGGCCCACTTCACTGGATGAGGTCTGGAACAGGCCCTGCTGTGCCCTACTGCACCTCCAAGTGTATTTCAACATAATGTCCATCTGACTAAACCACTCAAAGCCTTTTCACTTTCCACTGCATCATTGTCCAGGTCACTGTGTCACAAACACACTTTACACTGTTAAACATTAAGGCTCCCTTTCTCAAGGCAGGAACATGTCTGCCACCACGTGTTTCTATTAGGTTTCCAATTGGCAGTAAAATACATAACAATTCTATGTATTCAATTCATTTTCCGGATTAAAACAGAATAAGTCTTGTTTTCTTCACTAATTAGTTCAGCTCAGACGCTGTGTGTGTCTCTCACTTATCATGAACCTGGACCTGAAAATGTGATGATGCTGAAATGGAAATACAAACAAGTTTGTTTGTGACTGCTGTGCTGTGTAGTAGAGCTGACCGATAAATGCCATTTTCATGGTCAATGCGGGCCATTTATCAGAGGTTAGTTTATTTATTTATCACAAGTCATATTGTCATCACAATACTCAACAATAGTATCACACATTGCAGATTTTCCTCATATCATGCCTAGTCTTTAGCTCACTAATATTACTTGTCAGGGCATGAAACGATTGCCGACATTACTTTTTTAACATTCTGATATTCCATCCCCGACTCAAGGGCTTGTCCTGAATTTGGATCAGGCAGCAAAGTACATTAATCCAACATTGTTTTGATAGTGGAAGAGTCAGTAAAAAAAGGTAGATGTTATGTTATGGCGATTTGTAATGAATTTTTGTAAGTTTGGATCTTAATGATGCTCAGGTGTTAACATGAATGTGTTTGGTATATATGATGTGCTGCAGATACATATTTGCAGAATGATAATTCTCAAAGTAGATCTGAGAATTACACTGAAAATGTTGAAATCAAAACAAAAAAATGTGTTGTGAAATCAATCAATCACTCAACTGATTCACAGAAATTACATTGCATTCTCATATTCATATGGGACTAAATTACAAAGGCAGTACCACCAATTACATTTTAATACAAACATTGTCAATGCCTTGATTTTGTTGGAGTATTTCGGTTTAGGCAATAAGAGTGCTTTTGTTAGAGTTAGTAAAAGATGTGGTTTGGTTTAATACCAGAACTTTCAGGAGTCGCAATAATCTTAAAATAGTTAACAGGTCAATTTTCCCATGCACCATTTCTAGTCCACAAAGATATACTCTGTCATTATATCAAGTAACTCTCTTCACTAAGGAATGTCTCGAGTCATGAGTTTGTTTAGTCATCACCTGTGTTTTGGTCGTCTGGTTTTATAATGAAAGTATCTTTAAGAATGCTAGTTGCATGGCCATCAGTACAAATCAGTCTAAAATGACTTGGTATTATTGGTATTACAAGAAAATATGTGTGGTCCATAAACCTGTAAACTGTTATAAGTGACTTGCTGCTGCCAAGAATGTTTAAACAGTGCGAAGAGCAATGCATTTATATTGGGGTAAATTTGACCTGGTGGAGGTTAAAGGTATAAATACCCATATCTTTAATCTTGCCTGTATTTAACAATAGGGAGAGAACCCCAACACGGGGCTTCAGTATTTTATTAAAACATAGTACAAGGGAAAAACAGCTGCAGATACATTTTATCCATTGGCGGTTGTAGAGTTAAATATTAATAAATGTATTGTGAGTCTTTGCAGACTTTTTCTGTATTAAACCAAGCCCTAAACCTAATCAAGTGCTGCCAGTGTGTAAAACTAACCATAAAGAGTGTAATAACACTAAATCAGCTGATGTTACAAATCGTGTTGGTGGCTCTTACAGTGGAATGAAATACATTGTATGTGAATTTACATTTATGTTCAAGATCAACTGTTTTATGTTTACAAAAAAAATACAAATGGTATTAATTAACAACATTTAATAATTCCTAATACTCCCCAAAATGGAGTGTGGGTGGCGTTACATTTAAAACAAAATGTACTCACGGTTACATTTTAGTAGTGTGTGAACGTACGTTGCCTGCCTTCAACGAGGAAAACACAGCTCGGAGTGTGATATGAACTCTAATCCCTATCCCACTCAGCTCCTATTTTCAAGACAGATACTGTGCACCAATATTCACACACATGGATGGATCTAACACTGAGCAAATGAGACACAACAAAAACATGATGATTATGTTGTTTTTTTTTCTCCCCATCATGTTGAATTACATCTTTCGTGCCTCCACTTCAGCTCCCAAATGTCTCCAATCCAAGTTCTCCCTGTCAAAGTCGTAGATCCATTGCTCTTCTCATGTGTGATGGACAATGTTTACCATGGCCATGATAAACTATTTCCTCATAAACGATTTTGTCACGGCCTTCTGCTGGCTGTCATGTGGGATTCCGCCTGCAGACTAAAACAACCATAATTCACTGGGTGTATTTACCTCCTCAGAGGACAGAAGCTTGACAGATGATAAATGGCCACTGCTGACAATCATCAACACATACCGCCTTGTGTTTGCCTTGAGTATAAGTGGCGCCAGGACATGGAAATAAGACTTTGACATATCACACGTGTGGAGAAACAGGGAAAGAGAGAGAACATGAAAAGAACAAGAGAAACAAAGACAAAACGGCAATGGCTCTATTAGTGACTGGTTGAAATCTACGAGATACTGAGCGTGTTTGTTTCTCTGCTTCCACACATGTTGACTGTGTAATATTTTCCTACTGTGAATGGATTGATGCTGTACATGCAGACCCAGCAGGGGAGACGCACAGCTGTAAATTGCACATTTCTTTTTTTTCCCTCCCCTTTGCTTCTGTGTGGTATAGTTTTTCAGCATATGAGCAGCATGACTCAGAAGATAACACAGTCAGGGTGATAAATGTATGTCTCCTTATGGCATATTTCTGTATACAGACGTTTCCACATGGTCTAATGACATGTGGGAAAGTCACATGGTTCACAGCCTGTGCATTTTTTAAATGTCTTTTTTTTATCTGTATGTGTGCTTGTTGACAGTGTACAGTAGCTCTGTGTGTATTAAAGAGTGGCCAAAGCTCACTACAACAGTACTGTATGTCATTAAAATGTACCTTACAGTGGCTAAGTCACATTAAAGAAAAGTTTGAACAAATACTGAAAACAATTGTTGTGGTTCTTGGCATTTTACTTACTGCTGTCTTCCCCAAAGCCAGGGTCTGGACTCAAAATGGGCTGTGGAGATGTTCTTATTGTCAGAGTAAAAAACATAATACAATGTGTGAATTTGTTTTCCTAATTAAAACAAGCAACGGAACAAGACAAAATGAAAACAATGTAAAAGACGCAACAAGACAAAATCAGTGTAAAAGGCAAGAAAAAATGTAACAAAACAAAAAGGATTAAAACCCCAGCAAGATGAAGATAACGTACTGGATGCAAAAAAACACTAAAAATGAAAATGTCGTAAAAGATGCTACAATATACAACAATACAAAAATGACGTAAAAGACGTAAAAATACAAAAACAACATAAAAGACATAAGATGAAAATGACATAATAAAAATGACATACAAAAAATAGCATAAAGGCAGCAACAAAATGGAAACAATGTAAAAAATACCACAAGCCGAAAATTATGTAAAAAAGAGACTTTCAAACTATCTGTTTTGGCAGCAGGACAGTCAGTCATGAGTTTGTTTGTGTACTTTAGCACTTGTCGTGTGTCTGTTGGTTGATGTCATTGTCGCTGCCTTGCTATCGTTACTTGTCTATGTTAGAAGTGGTTGTTGATTATCCATGACGGATGTCCAACAAATGTTGCATTTTAATTCAACATTGTTTTGACTGTGGAAGAGTCAATAAAAATGTGGACATGATGGCAATTCCTGGTGTGTTTTTAAAAGTGTGGGGCCTGAGGAGACATAAAATGGATTTTTTTAGGTCTTGAGCTGAAAAAGTTTGGCAACCTTTGCCTTACTGTATGTTGTTACATACAGTAACTTTGTACATAAAAAAACAAAACAAACACTACTCAGCCTAGTTATCTTATGACACTACAATTTTAAACGCTGTTCTACTTCTACCTTCAAACAACAACTGTGTACACAGCACGGAAATGTGATTCTCTTCTTTCTGCCAGTAATCGTGCCTGTGAAACATGCTTTGAATGCACCTCCATCCCTCTGCCACGCAATGCAAAATAAGGATAATTTCTAATCATCATGCCTTTCATCCAGGTAAAGTACAGCCCTTAACACAATATTAATTAGCACCTAGTCTTTGATCTCTCTCTAAAAAGGAAACACACAATATTGCGAGCCTTGAATAAACTGTGGAAAAACACCACTTTTTTATGGATTGAGGTCTTTGGTATTTTCCCCAAATGTAGCCACCTCAGAGCAGCTGCTGCTTCCCTCAGTGGAAGCTACATCTGTGGACCGTGCTATTCTTGGTAACCTTGTCCAAAGCTGTTTTGCTGCCTCTGGATAGTAGACCAAATGTGGATGGCATTTAGCCTTTTGCTACAGGAAAAAAAAAGACTACTATAATTCGTATCGGTACAATGCTGAAGCTACTGGAGTGCCTTTCTACTCCATTCTCCCTGTTCTTCTATGTGTCACACATTATCTGTTTGTCAGAGAATTAGGAGATTAGTCATGTCAGACCTTACTTCCTTTGTGGCCTATCTTTGAATTACATTGTGTGAAGGACGTTTTTTTTTCTTCTGTTTTTTGGCCAGCCAGCAGTGAAAGGATCTTTTTGTGTTTGAATATATTTCCCACACACATACTTTGCTTGCGCGTTGAGCACACATGGGGAGCCTACAGCTGTTCCCTCCCCTCAACCCTGCCAGCAATCATTACAACAGATCTGAAACCTAACACTCGGTTGCATGAGGCTTACACAAGAAAAACGTATTCGTTGTTTGTTTAAGTCTAATAAATACGGAGCCATTAATAATAAGATGGTGTGATTTTAACATTCAAACTTCTGAAGAAAAAGACGATTCGCCCACTGAAGTGAACTTTTCTGCCGAATGAAACTCAATCTATCCCTTTAGACAGTTTCAATAGGGTCAAAATCAACAGCATGACATGTGGAGGCACTTCTGCACAAAGTTAGTGATGCATCTCATATCCAAATAGTTTGAAAAGGGCTCTGAGGATTTAGATCACTGTCTAGATACAGTATATTTGATTTGTTCAATTTCACCCCTGTGAAAATCCAAAGAACAGGCCGTTTTCAGAATGTCAATGTTGTGTATCATAGCCATCATAATGCTCACATATCCCGCTTCAGGACTCTGAGGTCTCTTCAGAATCCCATGCACACGGTGAGACGGATGATTCCTAGAGATATCCCGGTGATATTGGATTTTCCCGGCAGATGAAACTATTTGTGACCAATATGTCAATTTTTCCAGTCTGTTTGCAAGAGGCTAGAGGTAGGCAGGTTCTGACATCTCTCAGCCTAAGCAGACACATGTTCTGCTGACCATTGAAAGCTTCACATCTAGATATGGAGACATCAGTCCGTGGCAATTTATTAACACTCCCCATCCGGGTGACAGGGGTCAGCTCAAGGCTTGGTTCACATTTACAGCACATTTAAGCATGACACTGATCCCAGCCATGAGGTTTGCTGCACAACTTCACAACAGTATTTGAGATATTATGCTAATTGCGATTAAAATGCATGAGATACAATTTAAAAAAAAAAAAAAGACTCACTAATGGACTGAAATGCACTCCACTATCTCAGGTCACTGTTATATTTGCTAAATTTCAATTCAGTCCAGAAAGATATGAAAGCCTTCACAGATTTCATTAAGGTATTGTAGTAATAATTTAAAAAAAAATACAGATTAAAAATAGCTGCCCCCAGATGAATCACCCGAAAGATAACATTTCCAGATCGATCAGCGCTGGCAGCGGCTCAGCACTCAGCGAGCATATCTACCTTTCACAAGGCATTTCTGTTCAGACTGATGTATATAAGAGTAGGCAGGCAGATGCAGTCACTCTCAGCTCCTCTGTGTCATTTTCTGCTCCTCTGTCTGACTTGAGAAAAAACAGGACTTATTGAGTCTGCAAATGAAATCAGTTGCTTGTGACACAAGTGTGCCTCCCAGAATTTTATTGTGCCAAGTGTTATTAGAGTCCTTTTTTATTTCTATTTTTTTAAAACAAATACTCGCATTGTTTCCTGTTTAGCAACATCACTTAAGATAGTTCGTCATGAAAGGTGGCACCTACTCCTGGTGTCGTGACATGCGTGTGCATGTCACGGTCCAGCTCTCTGTCAGCTTTAATTTCACAAAAGTCTCTTTACTCTCTATTTACTCTAAATCTAGACAGACCATCGCCACTTTAAAATGAGTTCCCGAGCATGACACTATTTAGCATAGTAACATAAACATGTTTTATTCAAATGACGAGTGATAAGAGCAAGGGAGGAAGCCATATTCCCCTCAGTGCCAGCAGGCAGGCACGTAGACAGATTTAGCCTTGCTGACTATATTGTGCTTTTTTCGGAGAAATTGGCAAGCGTCGGCTCACTAGAGGCACACTATGGTGTTGTCAATAACAATGACTGCCTGTGGCTTATTTATTTTCTTATCAGCCTTAATCAGTCTGTGTTGACAGTGACATCTGTGCGCAGCAATATCCAAATGGTAGCAGTTAAGATCTATGTACATATTTGTGTTGTTTTATGTCATATGGCTGCACTGTATAATTGGATGACTGTGTTTGAAGATACAATTGTCCATCTAAGTTTGGGGATAGTAACATATGTTCTTAAAAAGCCTGACTTATACTATGTAGAGTATTTATCTTGGTGTTGGGAGGGATGTGTTGACCCAGCGGAAAACAAAATCCAGTGAAAACATGTCAGATCATACATGTTACACTAGTCTGACCAGGTGTCTCACTTTGTTCAGGACTGCACAGCATTTTGATCCTTTGTCCCACATCCCACATATTGACACAACGTCCCACATATTGACACAACATCCTACATTGTGAGTTCGAAGAGAATACATGAATTTGAGCAGATTAAAGTCAGGTTTACAGCCACATGTATTGCAAATTTGAACTGACGTTTCAGAAAAAAGAAAAAAGCATTTCCATCTACTACTGTTATCTGAACTGTTAGGTGACTATTGTTAATTGTTTCATCATTTAATTAGTTTTTTATTAATTTTCCAACAAATGTGTTAAACTGCCCGTTAAGGCTGAAAAGTCCTAAAATGTCGATTTAAACCAATAATACACTAATGTTGTAGAGGCTAGTTTGGTTATTTTTTGTTAATTTTGTTGATTCATTTGTTAATTTTTTGTTAACTTTGTTGATTATTCTGTTCATTTCGATCATCTTTATTCATTTTGTTGATAATTTTGTACATTTTGTTGACTACTTGTTCATTGTTTGATCATTTGGGTTCATTATTTGTTCATTTCTTAATCATTTTTGTCCATTTTGTTAACTATTTTATTCATTTTTGTTCATTTTCTTGATTACTTTGTCCATTTTTTGTTAATGAACATTCGTGGAATCCAACTAATTTGGAATATTAATTAATGTACAATTAAATTAATTAAACAACGTGTCAATTAATAGTCATTAACTGATGATCAAATGAGTGTGAAGTAATGACATGATCATGAATTCACTGCGAGCAACAGGAAGTCATGATACATCTTGCATTAATTCATGCAATATGAGCCTTAGTTAAACAATACCCAAGTATATGATTTCTACCATAATTAAAAAGCATGATCCAAATATTTTTGGTCCTCTATCTTTACTATTTTGATCTGATATTTCCTAAAAGTAAAATGCTATATAAGTAATGCGGGCACTGTTTTGAAGTATAAAATAAAAACAAATTCCCTCCTCCATTCATTAGGGCTTTATATTTGCACTTATTCCCTGTATACCTCTGGATGATAAAATGTTATTCCGCTTAGGTTTATACTCTAGTTGACAAATGAGTGAAAGTTGAATAAAAAGACTCTGGCCTTTTGCCCTCTAGTCTCCCACTAAACAGATAGCTGCTGGTTTTGGACAGCTGTATGACTGACTGCATCTCCACTGAGGAGCACATTTTTCCACTTTTCTGCCTGGCTCAAAATGCCGGGTATGCCAAGAGGCGTTTGCCTGTCTGGAGGAGAGACTCTGGACTTGTGGGCAAATGTGTGCGTGTGTGTGTAGTCTATGTGTAACGTACATGTCTACCTCTTTCACTTACTGAAACATATCCGTCCAAATTTGACAGCGCGGGGGCAGACAGCCATGTTGCAGAATTCTGATCATTTAAATGCTCAGAGGCCTGCTTGAATAGCAGAGGTGTAAAAAAAGAAAAAAAAAGAAAAAAAGAAAGGCACATGGAGAGGAAGATAGAGAGCAACCCTTCACATGCCTCCATATCACATAAGGGACTGCCTGCCACTTTCTTGTGAAAAATAATGCTCACTTGTCAATCTTCTAAGAGCCAGTCAGATAGCCGCCAGTCCCACGGAGACCTATTGAGGTGTATGCTTTGTTTCATCTGGGGCACGCCTCAGAGGAGACCGGGACTGTTGTATCTACGAATTGCTTCCAAAATATAGGGTAAGAGCGAGAGAAAAAAAACAGCACTTTTGATACACGCCTTGAGCTGATGAACAATCTTCCAGAAAATATTTATTCATTTGGAAAAAGAAGCACAAAGAGTCACAAATAAAACTGTAACTACATTTTTACTTTTCTTCCCAGTGATTTCCAATTAATTCAGCGCCTGTAACTCGATTAAAGAAGCTAAAAGGCTACAGATAAATAGCATCCATGCCCCGAGGACACTGCTGTATAAAACACTGTTTGAACTGCTACTCAATAGCACAATTGTCCCTGAACCTTTTTAAAAAATTAGATTTATCACTGCCCTAATTACTTAAATTACTGTCTGATGATAAATCGGGTCGCACGTGGTTATGTACACAAAGGTACCACATTCCTCCAGAAAAAGCAATTCTCTGTAGTCCAGAGTACAAACTATAAAGGTGTCAAGTGATTTATCTATGCGGCAATGCAAATAAAGAAAAACATACCCAGCAGCTTGAGGACGAGGTCTGCATATCTGTCCACGCAAACATTTCTATGTCATTTTGAAATACAAGTCCTATTACAGTTTCATGATGCATAGCACTGGTGCAAGCAAAAAACCTTACTCGTGTAACTGTGGGAAACACTTTGCGACCAGGGGGGCTTATTTAGAAAAGAAAAGTTAGCAACAGTCCTTATGACAATGCTCTAACATGTCCAGAGCAGCCAGCCATTACTTCAAGCCTACAGCGACGGTGCTGAAATTGTGTCCTAAACATCCCAGGGGTCGCCTTAAATGAGGTGTATATCAGTCTATGTCGCACAGGGAGAGAGAGAGGGATTCAATGTTTTGCAAATTATTCACGGGGATTATAAATCACAGCGGTGTCAGTGTTTCCAATGATGGGGAGAGGAGGCTTCCTCATTCCCTAATACAAATGACATGGAAAACAACAGCTGCAGCAATAAAATGCTCCGCCATAAAAAAGGATAAATAAATGTACAAAAAGGGAAAAGCAGGGGCTCATCATTAAACATGTCTGTGTGTATCTGAATGTCATCTCAATGACTTACTGCCTGTTTTGTTGTTGTTATATTTGCTTGTTTCATGCTTATGCAGCCAATTGACTAATTCATTTATCTCATTCATGTGTTTTTTATGATTGTATTATTGGATTTTAATTGTTTTTGTTTTCTTGCCTGTAAAGTACTTTCTTAAACTCTTAAGATTTTATATCTTGCGGTGATGTACGTACAAATTAAAGTGACTGATCCGATCACTCAGACCACATTTGAAAGGGATCTGGAATTCTGTGTGAACCAGGTGGTACAGGATTGGATTTTCACTCCTGTCCTATCCCGTTCCCATATTTTTTTCTTTTTGTTTGTTTGAGGGGGAGTAGTATTTGCATTAGTATTTGGCAATGCAATGATTTTCTGGCACATCTGACACCTTGCATGTCTTCAAAGAAATGATTTTTGGCTGCATTTCATATTCACGATTAATTTTAGAAATGAATGAAATGACTTGCTCCTATAGAATTTGTTTTTCTGTCCTGTCCCAATTACGTGATGAATAGCCAAATAGAATAACGAAAAATTGTCAGCCTCTAGAGTGAGCATAAATGCGTCCTGGGATGGATCGAAGGACTGCCTACTTAGCTGACGTCATCTGTGTAAGTGAAACTCAGTGTGGCAACAGCATCATGTTAAAGGGTTTTGAAAACGTCGGAAATTTTAGAAAAGCCCACAAAGATATATTACAAGTGCTTCTGATATAAAATATGTGTAGAGCACTACACATATTTTGTTTCTCCTTGAAGAAAAAGAATATTAATTTAGTTTGCAGAATCCAGTAGATATCCAATAGATAAGTTTCAAACATCACTAAAGCTAATGTCATGAAGAGAACCAATAAGACAAATAGAATGGTCAAACTTGGTCATATTTAAGGTGTATTGATTGATTCACAGCATCACGTCATGCAGTGAATAACAGACAAGAAAACACTCCACCTTAAAAGCTGCTGGTTGCCTTTGAGCCACACATTGAATTAAATTTGCAAAGAAACATTACAAAGCCAGTCTGTTAAAAGTGAAATGAAAGCTTGTACTCTGTTTCAGGCTTTAGATGAGCTTGTTTATTTGCATATAGAGTGGGAAAGTGAGATCCGATCACAAGTGATCACTTGAGACGCATATGGAGATGCATTCTAAAGCTGGTGTGAACAGATGTGCTTAGAGCAGGCCACTTGTGATCAGATCACCAAAAACCTATGTTAATACTCTATTTTTGAAAACATCCGTGTGTGTTGTGTAAATGTACACGTTTATATAATGAAGATATATTAATAAAACCTATTTCTACATACATTAAGAAAAACAAAAGAAAAACTGGCCATTGTCCACTTCAAGGTAGAAATACAGTCAGAGTAACATAAGAAATAACAGAGTCTAGTGAAAAGTCACAAGTCAACAACTTTTTGCAGTGTATTTGAATTTTTTCATGTGTCAATCTGTTTCAATCAGTTGCCACTTACCATTGTGGGGTTAACATAGAAGACAGACAAAAACACATTCAAAATCACAGACGGGCAATTTACTAATATTACTGACACTTATCTAAGTATGAGTGAACATGAAGAATACCTCTTGAAAGTGTGAAAATGTGAAAAGATATCCAATCAAATCCTGTAGTGCCATTCACCGCCATTTGATGAGATATTTTACAGCAGAAAGAACAACCTTAATTTTGAGATTTGAATCATAGTGTAAGATACAAAGATACAGAGTTCTACTTTTGTCTAATGACAGCAGTGATAAAATAGTAATAAATGAGTGATGAAGGACAATATTCTCCAACAGCCACCTCCTTCCCAAAGCGAGTGCCACCCACTTTCTGTCTTCATTTACCTCACTTTGTCATTATGCAAGGCAGCAGCTGAGGTGGTTAACTACACTAAGGCCGGGTGAGAATGTGTGGTGACTCTGGTTAATGAAGGTGAAATACAAAGACACTCCATTTCCACATTAGCCTCCCCCCTTTCCCCTCTTCACTTTCCTCTGTGGGTTCGCAGTGACCCGATCCTCCCTGCTCATCTGTGCTCTGTGGCCGCTCAAACACAGGCACACACACACACTTGCCTTTTTTTTTCTTTCTTTTTGTTATTAATATTCTTGTGAGGGCTGACATATTCCTTCCCTCACCTGGAACCCTTACATTTGTGCAGCACACATTTGCAGCTGAAACAAATCACGAATCAAATCCTTCAACTGTCAATTTCTGCTGAATTTTAAAGACAGCACACCATTTGGTTTCAGGTTGTGCCTTGCAATACATTTGCATCATGTTTTTACATGTGTGCCAATTGAAATTACCATCATTGCTGTGTGTTAAGTATATAGCTAGTGTCATGAATTGTTTAGCTGAGCTTAGCATAATGATGGAGAAGAGAATTACAGTATTTTTTTTTGCTTAAAAGAGTAACAAAGTTTTGGAGGTGTGCTGTATGGGGTGATTAGCATGAAAATCTTTTGAATTAGCAGCTCCACCCTGAAGGAAAATCTAGAGAACATTTAAAAAAAATGATAGTTTCCTCTAATTTATCTAAATTTTCAGTGCTAGTTCTCTTTCATGTCACTCTAAAAGATGATACCTCATTTCTTGCCTCCTTCCTGGCCCGTTTTGTTTAAAATTCATGAAATGAAAAACAACAGAAATCAAATGTGCACCTGTAATTGAAGTCGAGCTTGTTAAGTGGATCAATAATGCACGGTCATGCAAAGCCCCCTAGAAGAGGGTAAAGGAGTCTTGCATAAGTACGAGCCACTATGAGGGAAAACCCCTGTGCCACTTGTTATTCAGAATCGGAGGTAACAGGTATTGTAACAACAGGTAGAGTATAGAATATCTATCTATATCTCACTGTATTTTTGTGAGTGTTAGACCTACAGACAGCTGACAAATTAACAGTAGTAGTACTACAACAGTAGCAGTAGTGATCATCTGCTTATAGTGAATAGTTTGACTCAGACAGATGTGATCACTATAAGCGGTTTCCACTGTAGTTACAAAGCTAACGAACTGCACTTTACTAGCAGCCACTCAATTTTTCAGTAGGTAAGTAACAAAATGAACAGATTGTTAGCAAAGAAGTGTCCTAACCCTAACCCAACTCTGGACCCACTGACAGTACTGTATTCTGCAGATAAGTAAAATTTAAACATAATATTATCTAAAAAGTCACACACATTAGTTACTGTGTAGGCTAAGTACTCGCCTATTAGCCGTTAGGTTACTACTGGTAAGCTTGCTGCTACTGGTAAGCATAAAATAAGTGTCACATTGATATAAATGTTAAGGTACTTTACAGCTACATGACAGACCAAGGCATGTTTCTACAGAATCACACAAGAGCTCTGTTCCATTTTAGATGTGTTCTTTGTGTTTTCATGGCTTTCAAGCTTAATACTGACACTCAGCAGGTTAAGCTGTCTTTCTGCCACTCAACTGCAGTGACTTCCACTGACTGTGTCATCACATGCATGTTATTGTGAAATATCAGTTTGGAATATGTCACCAGTGTGTATTGCCATGGGGAAATGCAAATGTAGATTATTGTAGAATTAAAACACAACACAAGACAGTTTATGCAAACTTGTATACATTTGAAAATTAAGAGGTGTGTCAATAATACATAAATTAAGAGGTAAGTAATAAAAACATACTTCTTAGTAGGTAATAAGATGATGGAGGAGGAGGAGGACTGCCAAAAATTGTTTTTGTTTTTACTTTTTTGTTCTTCAAAACTGAGGCACATTTCACTTTCTGCAGGACAACAAACAAATCACCTGAGTGACCTAGTGCAGGACAGGTGTTTTACATCAGTGAACGCAGCGTGAACACTTCACAGAGAGGTCATTCACTGCAGAGAGCCTCCAGTCTGCATTCCCAGTTACAGCACAGACTACACACAAATAGAAATAAAACCACTAACTAGATGTTCAATACATTGGCACTGGAGAGTCTGAAAAAAAAAGTTTTAAAAGAAAAAACTAGGACATAAATTGTAACCTCAATTCTAAGATTGTATTGGAAAAAAATGTGGACATATTCACACTTTAGAAATGTGTCAATAAATGTTCTCACTCTGTTTTTGTAAAACTCACAGGGATACAACATAAAAAATGCACAAATACTGCCATGTTCTATATTTTTAACTCTGGCTGGGAACATGCATTTACATTAGTCAGTCTTAAACTTTCTCTGCTTTCCTGCTGATGAGATGTATATATTTGGCCCTTTGGTCAGAACATGTTTCCAGTGCCAGCTATTGATAATTCTCCACCCACCAGAAGTACAAGTGTTTCCAAACAAAGGGGATGAGTGCTCAGCCCAGAGACAAGAGGCTGGATTCACAAAAAAAACTTTTGTTTCTCTTGCGCCTGTTGTCTGAAGAAATTCCAGAGCTGCAGTAATACAATATTATCAGAATATCAAGTGTTCATTATACATTTTTATATCATAGGGCAAATGGCCAAGAATGACAAAGCAGAAAAGGTTATGTTCCAGGTATATGATATGAACTAAACACTAAAACGAGCCTGTAATGTGTAACTTGTCTTTTAATCCACTGTGGCCTGTCAGTTTCTTGAGAGTATCCTGTCACCTGCTTGCACTGTTACAGGATTAATTTCTTAATCCTTTCTAATTTTTCAGGGAGCCAAGTGGCTAGCACACCACATGGCTGTCTTAACATCACCTGATCGCTGTCATCTCGTTTTCAAAATGATGTAATGGATTCTCAAGATTGACTCTGAGCAGACTCATGCTACAACACACATACTCTTGTAAAGCCTGGGGAATTAAGGATGGAGTATATGACCCCAATTAATACTTATCTCTATTACTTGGAGCGGTGCAATCCCGTGAGGCGGATTTAAAACGATCATTGTCAGTCTATATGAGATGTCAAAGAACTCATAGAATGACAGCGTCTCAGTTCGTCAACTTTATCTTGAGAGATTTGGCTTGCTTTTTATGAAAGTAAAGTATTTTTTTTGTACATAGAGAAATGTGGTGTCACTATGAAAGCGTAAGTCAGCAGTTTTTCCCTCTGTGTTGTGGCTTAATAACGTTGAGTTGCTGCTGAGGGTGTTGATTAGATGCAAAGGTGAAAATCTAAGATGCTGGAAAAACTAACAAACCAATATATATTCATGAAGTTAATTACAGGATGTGCTAAAATTTTACCTTTTCATTATCATGCCCATTGTCAAATACAAAGTAGCACTGAAAGGTGTCAGATTACAAATCAATGCCAATTATAAAGATATTATGAGTCAATGTTTTTTTTCTTGGGTAGCAGGTTTGTGTTGTGTCTGAAATGTAGTGCATTACAAATGCAGTATTTCGAGAGTGTTTTTATTTACTCACTGGTGCCTGTTGCAGCTTGTGTTGGGTGTTAAAAGATAAAATTAGTTGTAGGTACAGCTGTTGGCTGAAGGTGGAAATAAAGTGCCTCATGATATTCACTTTCAACTGTACTGTCATTTTGTGTGGGTACAGTATGAAAAGAGTTGTTAACACTAGAGCTGCCAGGAGTTGCTAAAACCACTAAATGGGTCAAATGTACCCATGCACCATTTCTGGTGTCATTGTATTGAGTAATTTGTGCTGTCTTTAAGTAATTAATTTAGATAATTTAAAAACAGTTCACTTATCTGTTGTAGTTCATGCACTGTGCTGCCACCTACTGGTCACAGGTAATTCTGCATATGTTTCGGTTAAGCACAGACATTCAGCATAGACACTGCAGGATAGACATTGCTGCTGAATGCTCTTCTGAAACGCTTCTGCCTTGGAAAATATGTGTCTGTAAGTAGTATGTGTAGATAAGTACTATAGACTTGTAGGAACGTCATGTTATAGACTTTTATGCTGTTTTGGTGAAACATGCTCTGCTAGCTAGCAGCAGCTAATTTTGTTCTGCAACTGGCATTGTAGTTTATAGCTGCTGTGGTAGTTAAACTAGTTTTTTGTAGGATACAGTACTTGTCTTTTGACAATAAAAGTGTGTATAACACAATTTCTATATGTAAATGAAATTGTGTTATACTGATTTATGCTCTTATTTCACGCTGTTGTAGTTTAACAAAAAAATCTTAAAAGAGAATTCATCAGTAAAGTACAATAAAAGTCAAGCCTTGTGTGTTTATTGGAGGACTTTTAAATGTTAACTGGCTGTCTAGCTTTGCACAAGTGAACGCGCTGCAAGGGTAGTACAGTAAAAATACACTAACACAGCAGGCTTAAGCACCACAATACAGTATTCAGCAAAGATGAGTCTACGCTCAGGAAAAATTTACAGGGAGGAAAACACGACAATGCAAGATGAAGCTAGTGCAGACCAACAAGCAGAGAATGTAAGTAAAGCTACAGGAAGACAGGAGCCTCCACGAGCATTTGATTCAAAGTCACAGGCATCAAGAGCAACCACCAGGCACTCTCAGCGATCAGCATCGACACCCTCTTCAGCCACAAAAGCCTATGCCAAAGCAAAAGCTGCCCAGGCCGAACTGGCTTATGCCGAAAAAGAAGCAGACATGATGAAGCAAAGAGCTGACCTGGAAACAAGCATGTTAAAGCAAAAAGCTGACTATGATTCCAGACTCCATTTATTCCAGTGCCAAAGAGCTGCTGCTGTAGCTGAAACTGAAACACATGAGGAAGCTGATGCTGACAGCAGGGAGCACAGTCACGTACCCTGTGTTGAAGAGGAGCCCTTCAGCACAGCCCAACGCACCAGTGAGTACGTGCAACAGCAGTCTAAGTTATTGTTTCATGAGCTGCCTTCAAAGAATACTGCAGCTGAGTCACATGAAATTAAAATAAATAAATTGGAACTATTCAACACCAGACCAGCAACATACCTGAGTATCCAAAACAACACACAACCAGTTTACAAGGAAATAGAAAAGGAGCCAAGTGAAACTTACCCTCACAGTATTCAGCCCACAACCAATCATGTAAAAGGGCACTTACCTGACCCTCAAGGTTGACAAGATTTTGCAACATTTCTAATTCGGAGAGAAACGGTCAGTTCTGGTCTTATGCAGTTTGATGATAAACCTGAAAATTATTGGTCATGGAAGGCCTCTTTTATGAGTGCTACCAAGACTTGGATCTCTCAGCTAGGGAAGAGCTCGACCTGATGACAAAGTGGCTTGGGGCCAAATCATCAAAGCAGGCAAAGAGAATTTGTGCAGTACATGTTCTCAATCCTGCTACAGGGGTCAACATGGTTTGGCAATGCCTTGAAGAGTGTTATGGCAGCCCAGAGGTCATCGAAGATGCTCTACTCGAAAAGATTGAGCAATTTCCAAGGCTGACCATTAGAGATAATGTCAAGCTGAGAGAGCTAAGTGACATTCTCCTCAAACTGGAGTGTGCCAAGGAAGATGGTGCTCTACCAGGGCTCTCTTATTTGGATACAGCTTGTGGGATAAAACAAATAGTAGAAAAGCTTCTTTATAACATTCAATAAAAGTGGATAACATTTGGAAGCAAGTATAAGGAGGAGTACGGCGTGACTTTTCCTTCTTTCATTGTGTTCTCCAAGTTTGTCCAGCAACAGGACAAAAATCAAAAAAATATCCCAGCTTCACCATATGCACCTCCAGCAGCCATACCTCTTTCAAGGCTGAAAAGTGGTAGCAAATCCTCGGTTACTGTACAAAAGACAGACATCCCTTCAGATGACCAAACCAGTCCTGCTTTGAAGAAATTGGTCGAACCAGATCGTCAGTGTCCTATACACAAGAAAATCCACTGAAAAAATGTGAGCACTTTAGAAACGAAGCTTTAGAAGAGCACAAAGCGTACCTCAGAGAGAATTGTCTACTCAACACATGGTAAAAGACTGCAAGGTGGCTGTCAGATGTCTCGAGTGCAACAGCGACATATACTAACGTGTTGCAGCTCTACATCTGGGTCCATCTTTTGTAGCAGCGGGGAGCAAAGTGGAAGCTCATCAAATTCAGAGATTTGTGGAAATGCAGATGACTCGCGTTCGTGTTCCAGAATCTGCTTGGTGAAGGCATATCCTGCCGGGAAAAAGGAGAAGGCAATTAAGATGTATGCTGTGCTGGACGAACAAAGCAACAAGTCTCTTGCAAAGACTGAGTTCTTTGAGTTTAAAAACTCAACCCCTTACACCTTGAAAACCTGTTCCGTGAAACTGGAGACTTCAGGTAGTAGAGCTGCCAATTTTGTACTTGAGTCTATGGATGGAGACTACGACTTCCCTTACCCACCTTAATAGAGGGTGACATGGTGCCAGACTTCAGGACATAAATTCAACAGATTGCACAATATCACCCCCATCTACAGCCAGTTGCTAACAAGATCCATCCTGTAGACCAGGATGCCGGTATTCTCCTGCTCTTGAGAAGAGACATCTTAAGGGTGCACAAAGTAAGGGAGCAGATCCTTTTTCATGCAGCATCTAAATAGTATCCACATGAAGGGAAACTACAGTGGCATGTTGCAGCATCATGGTTTAACTCTCCCTGCATGTATGGAGAACACAAGTCTCAATGTAAGCGCAGACAACCTTGGGTGTTCAGTTTTTGACATGACCCAGGATGATGACAAACCAGCTCTAACTGTAAATGACAAAGCCTTTCTGGCCATCATGAATGCAGAGCTCTACCAAAATAATGAAAACAGCTGGGTGGCACCTTTGCCTTTCCGCTCTCCCAGACAATGCCTTCTGAGCAACAGGGAGTAAGCCCTGTCACGTATTTGCTCAGAAAAAAACAGAAATGAAAAATCATCATATTGAGTTTATGCAGAAGATGATAGACAGTGATCAAGCTGTGTTTGAT
>JAPQRN010000019.1:24496962-24549512 GCA_037367275.1 Coranthus polyacanthus
TACTATGCCAAACCATTGGCAGGCTCATTCATGTTGTATCATCTTTTAAAGGCAACGCAGAAAGGAACGCAGAAAGGAAAGGATGGAAATGTTTCAAAGAAATGCCCAGCACAAGTGAACTTTCACAAGCCAAAGTTGTGATCATTCATTCTGTCCAGCGTGAAACTTTCCAAGATGAACTGAAATGTCTCAAAAACAGGCAGACTTGGCTAAGGCGAAACACACTCAAGACGCTCAATCCAATTGTGCATGAAGATGGTCTCCTTCGTGTTGGAGGTCATCTGTCCTCTGCTGACCTGTCAAAAGAAGCACAGCGCCCACTGATCATTCCACACTACCATCACATTTCAATACTACTAGTAAGACACTTTCACGAACATGTAGCTCACCAAGGATGACACTTTACCGAAGGAGTCATCCGAGCAGCTGGATATTGGATAATCGGCACTAAGCGTCTGGTTTCTTCTGTCATCTATAAGTGTGTTACCTGCCGCAAACTGAGAGGGAAGTTGGAAGACCAGAAAATGGCAGATTTGCCAGCTGACAGACTCAGTCCTGAACCTCCATTCACCTCTGTTGGGCTTGATGTGTTTGGACCATGGTCTATTACAACATGTCACACAAGAGGAGGAGCTGCGATTAGCAAACACTAGGCCGTGATCTTTACATGTTCATCCACCAGAGCAGTGCATATCAAACTAGTTGAAGCCCTGTCAAAAGACAGTTTTATCAATGCCCTAAGGAGGTTTTTCGCCATTCGTGGTCCAGCAAAACTTCTGCTGTCTGACAGAGGCGAACCTTTGCACCCACTAATTTTGTGGGTGCAAAGGAGTTGGGACTGAACTCGGACAACACAAGAGTTAAAGTGTACTTGCAGTGTACTCCTGGGTGTTTAATCCCCCTCATGCTTCCCACACGGGAGGCAGCTAGGAGAGGCTCATCGGAGTGGCCAGATGCATTCTGGATGCCATGTTGCTTAAGACAGGACCAACACTTCTCACACATGAAGTCCTGAGCAGGTTTATGGCAGAGGTAATGGTGATCATCAATGCGAGACCTCTTCTGTCCATATCCACCGACCCAGATATGCCTGTGATACTCACACCAGCGATTCTCCTTACTCAGGAAATGAGTACTGTATCCGCTCCCTCAGAAAACTATGATACGGCTCAGTTTTATGGAAAGCAGTGGAAGCGAGCCTCACGTCTTGCGGACACTTTTTGGAAGAGGTGGAAAGGAGAGTATCTGTCCACTTTGCAGAGTCGCAGAAAGTGGACAAATGACAAGCCAAACATCAAAGAAGGGGATGTTGTCTTACTGAAAGACAGCCAGGCCCAGAGAAACGAATGGCCAATGGAACTAATTATTAGACATTTCCAAGCAGTGACAAGAGAGTCCGCAAAGTAGAGGTGTGGATTGTAAAGGATGGGACAGCCAAGGTTTTTCTCAGGCCAGTCTCAGAGATTGTGGTGCTTCTTTCAGAGACTTCACAAAGGACCCCACCTAGCTTGGTTGCAGAGGTCACTTCTTTAAGTTTATCATTATTTGTAGTGATATAATTCTGTTCTGCAACTGACTTTGTAGCTTATAGCTGCTGTGGTAGTTAAGCTAGTTTTTTGTAGGATACAGTACTTGTCTTTTGGCAGTAAAAGTGTGTATAACACAATTTCTATATTTAAATGGAAATGCTTGTGTAGTGATTCATGTTCTTATTTCATACTGTTGCAGTTTTCCAAAAAAATCCAAAAAGAGAAGTCATCAGTAAAGTACAAGAAAAGGCAAGCCTTGTGTGTATATTGGAGGACTTTTAAATGTTAACTGGCTGTCTAGCTTTACACAAGCGGATGCGCTGTAAGGGCAGTACATAATTCTCTTAACTATATTTAACCATAGGGAGTGTAACAACACAATGTTAGGAAAAAAACTGGGGAGCTTCAATATTTTATTAAATCATAGTAATGCACAATTGAAAATCAGCTGTGGGTAATCTTAACCTGTTGGCTGTTCTATCTGCCTGCTATATGCAAGCATAAGAAAAGACATTAATATTCAGAGCATTTTTTATTCTTGTGCTTCTTACTCTTCTTCTTCCCACAGCTTTGAGACAGCACAAGCAAATCATACATCAGAACGTGGAAAAATTCATAAATAATGTACTGTGACTTTTCTCAGTGATTCAAGTAACCACGGCAATGAAAATGGCGAAAATGGGAAGACAATGTGAAAATGATCCCACACCTTTTTTGAAGCCACAATATTTTGTCATGCTTTAACGCAGAAACTTTAAATGGTTTGAAATAAATGGGTTGAAACTTTAAATGGGTCACAAGACTTTGGACTTTGTTGGGTTTAATCAGCATCTCAATGACTGTGTTTACATGCACACTAGTATCCTGGTTACGAGGCTTTGCCCGGATTTGATCATACATGGCATTTACATGAAACACAGCTTGGACATATCATATCATATATCATATCACGTCATATTATATCCCTGTATACATGATAAACACTAGTATCCCGGTTACTCGTTACTGCTGCTGTTTGCGTAGGTGTCTTTGATGTTTACAACATAATGTTTTAATTTAATCTGATGTTTCAGTAACTGCTGCTTAACTTTAAAGTTATTGTGGTTCTAGACAATGAGAGAACTTCTACTGAATGTCAACATCACATTGTGGATGTGTGTTACGGGTATTCATCTACTGCCAACAATGGGCGATGAGAGACACAGGTAAACATGTCCTCCAGCTGTTCTTCTGTCATTATCACCACGTTGGACAAGGAGGTGGAGGAAGATACTGATGGCAGAGGGTCGTCATGATGGAGGTCAGTGACTGGTTTTAATGTTAATCCATATAGTAATGTTTCTGTGGTACATTATTATATGGATTAATAGTAATAGTAGTAATAGTAAAGTGTTCTCCCGAAACATTACTATGTGTCAGATGCTTTTGTTGCCGCTGCCATGTTTGTATTTCTGTTTCGTCATTTAGTGCCTCTCAGAAACAGAAATACATCTAACACTATCCTTGTTACTTTCAGAGTACTTCAGCTGAAGCTCAAAACCCAGATAAGGTCTTATCTGGGTTTCTGAAATCGGGATGTGATGTTTACATGTGCAAACACAAAGACAAAATACTTCTAAAACCCCAAAATAACCAGGATACTGATGTGCATGTAAAAACAATCATTATCTGGTAAGGTATTTACAAAATTGCAGTGTAAGCTTGATGTTTTTTCCTCATTTTGCGCAGAATGTTCAGACTTAGAGTGCCAAGTCTCAGCCAAGTCTCCTCTCCCTCAGAGTGAAAAGATTTTGGTGATATGAGGTACTGCCTGCGACTTAGAAACTGCTGTTTGAGGACTACCCTAATCCAAATCTAAGTTGCTGTCAGACATGGCTGGATGGTTGCTATGTTGTCAATAACAACCAGGAGAACTGTTTAACTGCTAGTTTGTTAAACTGAATGAAACTATGAATCTATGAAAGGGGCAAATCTGCAGCAAGAAGCAGGCACATTCAAAATTTCTGCGAAATGTTCTAATTATTATAGGTGTTTGCAAAGCACTGCTGTTGAACCTTTTCTTTCAAAATGATTATTCAGTATCGTTGACATCACATTTAGCACAACTCATTTAGTTGTGTTAATGGCATAGCAATTTGAATACGTAGGTGATTATGTAAAAATTTAGTACAAGGTAAATCAGATTCTACTGTGGCTTTCTTAAGCTCCATGTCTGATTTTGTTAAATCAAGCCATTAATCAAATCATGTTTTCATGGAAGCTACAAAATTTCATGTAAATAAAACACACTGATTGCTCTCTGATTTACTATTGTACTTCACAATCGGTGTTGTTATATCACTTCCAACCAACAAGTGGCTTGTAAACCAGTTCATGCCACAAATCAAGAACAAGAGCAGTGTTTCAGTGGTGCATAATCATCTTGCTTATTATTCAGAGTAGTCTATCCACTGTTGATTAATGCCTCTGAGCAAATATGTACAGAGGGTCTGCTTAATCTGCATTGTTGTTTTAATCAAGTGGACCTTTGTGTTGTCCAGCTGCATGGTTTGTCTACTAGCCCAGCACTCTCACACGGTCATTATGTATTGATCACTAAAGAGCGAGAAATTCTGTAGAGAAGAAACTCAGTAAGACATGACTGCTTTCTATTTCCACCCACTCTCCTCTGCAACATCACCTTTTACCTCCTCCCTCACTCATCTGTCTACAGCTTTCCCTCCTGCGGGAACATTCAGACTCTAGCCGTAAATCCTCTGAGCATTTTATCATGCAGTGGCAACAGTGGGCACCCCTGTCAGCTGCCCGACCCCAGCGGACCTCTGCCACTATCGACCAAGTGACCCAGTGTACTATTAAGGGAAAACAACATTTCCTGCAACCGCAGTGAAGTCCCTGAGCAGTGAGAGAGAAAACGGCAATGTGACTGGCACTGGGTGACAAACACTTTGAACTCAGACAACAGGAAATTAATGCAGGGAGCACAGCTCAAGGCACAACACATTGCATGCGGCACACTTAAATTGACATGTCTATCCAGATGACACATGTTGATACCTTGGCTGTGGCCTCAGTGCACTCGTGGTTCTCTGCATCTGGTTGTCCTCCAATGCTGCTGGCACACTGGCTACATAAAGACAGACCCTGCAGATACACGATTTACAGTGCGAATACAAATGCAAGTGGCTTATCTTTTCCATCTCAGGACAAATGTCAACATGGCATCAGCAAATACTCTAAAGAAATGCTAAAAGGGATTGTGCTATGGAATGACCCCATTTAAAAACTTTGACACAATTTGCACTAGTAAATATAGCTTAAAACCTTTCAGTGTGATGTCAGGGCATCTGGTTTTCTGTTCTGGTGAGTTAAGATGCCTTACACTGAGTCGCAGTGCTGTTTATTAGTGGCTTTCTTTTGGTTCTGCCCTAGTCTACTTAATCAGTTTGATTTTGATTATGACCCCCAATATTTAAGGCTCAGTGTGTAAGATTTAGGGGTATCTAATTGCAGAGTTTACATAAGAATTGTTGTGTTCACAGACAGCCTTTGTGACAGTCTTGCAACCAAAGATTGCCTGAGAGAAAATTCGGACAGTGTCAGAGATTTACTTTGACCATCTCACGGTGTGACTGCTGCTACGACCTACATCTACTAAACAACCAATAGGAATTCAGCATGAAGTGACGCATTGATCAATGTGACACACAAAGTTGTGTAACTAAAAATACTAACCTCAGGCTTTCTTTTCTAAATTGGCAGCCCAAGTTGGCCTCTTTTTCCAAGTCATGACCAGGGCCACATCCTCCTCCTCAACCTAGGATTTTTTTCTGTACACATAAATACAACTACTCTAAGAGAATAATCATTAGCTTAGCTTCATTGTTTAGAACTATAGCAGCACTGATAGACAATGTACACTTATGACGTTTAATTCATGTACATTGATTTGAATTGTAGCCTGAGATTCAGTATGTGTTATCATTGCACAGTCTGCATACATGTCTTACCTGAGTTTACATTGCACAGTGTGGCTAGTGATGAGCTAATAAGGTTACAGAAATCTCACTGTCTGCAGGAACCTTTAGGATGAGTTGTCTATGTATGCAGAGGGAGCTGTTCCCCTTCATGTAGTCCACCATGTTGCACTGCCATGTTTCTACAGTAGCTCAAACTGACTTCTTCTTTGTTTTGTTTTATGGCACGTGGCATCCAACGTTAAGGTGCATTAATGTCACCTTGTGTGGACCAGAGTTATTACCCCCTCACCTAAAAAGCCCAGAGTGGACAGACCAAACACTGGCTCTAACGATGGCCCTTCACATCATCCGTAGGGGAGGGTGAGGCAAGGGGTATTCATGTGGTTGAAATCCACAATGCATGTTGAATGAATGTGTCAAAGTTAGTTGCAATATATTTAAGGTAAGACTCACAAATGCTGTATGTGACCAACCTAACTCAACCTTATTTCACTATTTACCACTATTTCTCTGATCTGAATTCCACAGCTGTACGCCATAACATCAAAGTGAGTCATAATGTGGCTCTTTCTTGATATCACCTTCAAGCTGAAAAGCCCCTGATGTACTCAAGACAAAACAACTATTCAGCATCTGTTGAAACACCTCCTGGCTCTGTTTTAATGCAGTTGAACAGTGCATGTGCAGGGAGAGAAATATTGCATGTCCCTACAAGACAGACAGCACAATGAGCATTTACCATAATGATTGCACTGCACGGTAGGCTTGTACAAAGCCAGGCCACAGTCTGTCATTAAAATGCTATCCCAGTAAGGACATCTGCAGTGGCAGCCACACTCATGCTGTACATAAAGGGTGAAACTAATCAATCGGGCGGCAGTGCCACCATAATCCATTACACTCAACGTTATTGAAATACATTCAAATTAAAAGTCTATTTCCAGAGCTGCTGCTAACATGCAATAGCTGCCATTCATAGCGCTGAGTGTCAATACTCTGATTATCACAAATAAGCTCAAAGCAATTTACCCGTTTGTATTAGCAGAGAAACGTCTGGGAAGGCGGAAGCATGCCTGACATTAGCCCATCTGATCATTTAAATCTATTTTTGATTGTTGGAGATATGAAACCCCAGCTCAGATATCATTAATTGCTTGTCCTCCCTTTTTCAGTCAACATAATGCTTTGCCTCCTTCCTATCTGCAATGTGATCCATTGAATCTGAGATGTAATTTACATGATTGGCAAGACATCTTATTGTCATTTGTAAGACATCAGACATAAAAAGTTTACGGAGGAAGCTCTAAAGGTCATCCCAGTAATTTCATCAGCTAAGAAAATGACTGGGAATAGATTTCAGGGCTTTCCTTCAGGAGTAAAACAATGATGCTGCACTGTATACTGTCTGCCACTTCCAAATATAGCTGGATACATACAGTACATATTTACATGTGGTTTTAGCCAAGAATAGCACTGCAGGTTTGCTACAGTGCACAGGAAACACAGAAGCACTCGTTTAATTTGGAGTTTTACATCGTTAGTATTTTATTTGTGTATGAAGTTTCATTTTCTCGTTCTTGTTCAAATATAATTTTAAGACAAATGTGTATTTAGAAAGTGAAAGCCAACAAACTAAGTGGTGGTATGTGCCACTACTGGTGTGGTATGGGTGAAATAAACTGTTGATATATCCAAAAGGCACAAATGATTTCTTGAAATGCATTCATATTTTAATAAAAATGAAATCAGATTAGATCACAACACTTCACTCATGCTTTATTGAAAATGACCTGGGGTTCAGTAGACATTAAATTATGCAGGATAATGTATTTTCTTTTGTCTTAGCTTTCTCAGATGAGTTCATGCGTTCCAGTTCCATTACTACAGGTCTTGCTAAGATCACAATTAAGTATGTGAACTAAACCATTGTTCATTAATAGAACAAGTGACCTGAACCTCTTTTCTTCTAAATGAAAGAAGTCATTTGTAATTTTAACACTTGTTGCTTTTTTAATCTTAAATACTGAGCAGGATACCCTTACAGCGTCATTTTTTGATGCACAGGGTAGGCGGCTAGACTATAAAATGTCTCCACAACACCATGGTTACAGTTTGGTTAGGTTTAAGCATAAAAACAATTTGGTTAGGATCAGGAAAAGGGTCAGGGGAACACCTAAAATAAGAAAGACAAAGAGAAAGAACATAAAAATAAACACAGGACATGAACCCTGGTCTCCTGTGTGTAAGTCCACAGACTTTGTTGCTCCACCATAACCAACACACCCACCTCCTTTTTGCTATTTAACGACGTCACCTGGTTCCTGTCATCAATTTCTGACATCTAAGGACTTACATTGCCTTCTATCTGGTACCCTGTGTGTTGACTATTGATGCCATAGAGTTACCCATTGTGTTGAAGTCAAGTGCTCATGACCCAGCAGTATGTGAGATTGGGGCATCATTTCTCGACATACAGGGTAGTCTGAAAGACATCTGGTTAGGCTCAGGCATAACAGCAACATGTTTAGGACTAGGGAAAAAGAGTTAGGTTAGAGTTAGGAAAAACGGGTCGAGGGAAAGGCAAAATGCAAAGATAAACGCAGCACGAAACGTGACATGAACCCTGGTCTCCTGTGTAGAGTCCACAAGTCCCACAGGTCCCTCCTCCAAAGGTTTTTCCCAAATGAACAATGTCATCTGGCATGTGACATCAATTTCTGATGTCTAAGGTCTTAAGAGGACTTCTATCTGGTACCCTGCATGTCGAAAATTGATGCTATAGGGGTACCCAGGGCGTTGAGAACTGATGCCGAGGGGGTCATCACCGAGCAACACGAGTGAGAACGGGCTCACTTTGTGTGGACACACTTGCTGTTTCTATGCCCTTTACAACTGAGAAGTGGAACAAGCTGTGCATTTTAGTGTCTTAACCAGTTACTGTATTTGACTAAGACAAAGTACTATACAAATAGGACAACGCCAACACAAAGGCAATGGAAGTAATATGACAAAGAGCACACATGAAAAATGTTATTCGAGATGTACACTCGCTCACAGTTGCCGGGACCCTGTGGGACCACTTGGCCAGGATTAGCATGACAAGGTTCCTCTGCATAGGCCCTTCTGAATCTTAATAAGAAGCTACAATCCAACAGAGACATTCATAATATATTTTATATCTTGTCTTCATAGTCTCCTTGCACCTTTGCCACCAGCAAGGAAACTCAGAATCAATATTCAGTTGCTATGCACACCAATACTCAAGGTTACAACTGTTTTCCCTCTACTTATCAATTATAAACATGGTACTAGACCCAGTGCTTGTTTTATGGATACCATTTATGTTCCACTGTGAATAGCTGTAGTTCCCAGGCAATGTGTTTTCATGAGACATGGACAATCAATAGAGCTTGATGCCTTAATCATTTTAAAAATAGAAAATTGTATGCATATATTAGCCTGTCGATTCAACCAAAGATTACAATTTACAAATTAATATATTCAATTACAGAGTGTTATATTTTAAGAGTAGTATCTTTGTTGTGGAAATTAAAAAGAAAAAAAGATTCCTGAGCGTCAAATAATTTATGATATGTTCCTTGAGAATATGATCAAGTTTTACATATTAATAATTCAGTATTTTTTTTGCTAAAGCATAGGTACAGTGTAATGTAGAAGTGAGGGAAAAATCAGTGGTGCTTATGCTTTAAAATAATAAAATGAGCTTCAAATCAAGATATTTTATTACATTTCTGAAGACAACTCAAATGTGAGTTTATGTTTTGTTATTGCCACCAGAGGTTATGTTTTCTCTGTTCAGACAAATCAGGTCACATTTATTTTATTTATTTTTTTAATAAAGAAGAAGAGCATATATTTACCCTTTTGCTTAAAATGACTATTATGATAGCAAAATCCTTCTCATATCTCATCCAAGTTCCTGAGATTACTGGCTCTATACAATTACAGTGTCCCCTCCCTCTCTCTTCCAACCTCATGACCTGCTCATTACAGTAACAGTTCTCCCCTTAAGAAGCAAACAGTGTAGGTGAGTGGCCATTAAGTTGTTACACGTTTCCCCACTTCTCGCTGAATGACGAATAAAGACAGTGATGCTGTGCGAATACAGCAGCATAATGCATTAGTTTGCATGAGTCGGAGCATACAGTAGGTGTTGTGTGAGTGGGAGTTATCTATATTGGCCTGCAGAAGCTTGTACACGGCAGGAGATCCTGTAGTTATTGCTCGAGGCATTCCTCCGGCAAGTGCCAATGAGTTTATCAGACGAATGTTAGATTTACTGATGAGACAGAGCCTCTCTGCTGTGCAGGAACTGAACATAATATTAAGTCAAAAATACACTGTCTCTGTTTACTGTGAAACAATGTGATAACTTATAACTGTGTTATTTATTATCTTCTATTTCAAATGGATGTTCCAACATGTGATAGACTGCTTGTATTTGCCAGAAATATAAATAGGACTTGACAAAGACTTTAAATGACTAATTCTGACCCGTTCTCTGATCTGAAAACAAACTATAGGTTTTCAAGATCTCTTAAGATCCTAATGCTTTCTGTTTGCTTCCTGTTATGGAGTATATATGTCTTAATTACTTACCATATCAGCCACAAGAAGAAAATGTACTCATCTTTCAACAATGATTTAAATGGTTTGTCTTTCTGGTTTGGGGAACTGAATTATTTGACACAGTGATAGAATCATTTATTATTTTGCACGCTGAAATAGCACACAGCAAAATACACGATTTGAACATTTAGTGAGCCTCGACTTCAAAGGTCTAAATACGTAACATGCGAGAATCATACCTATTGGTATCAGTGGCTATTTCAAGATCCACCTATCCCCATGTTTTTGTTGGGGCATTTCTTATTCTGATTACAAGGGCTTTTGCAGGTCTTACCTTCAAACTGAGTCATAAGAATTAGCTGTTCCCCCTTGAGGTAAATTGGAACTCTGTATACTGGCATGGAATGGTTTATTTCATCTTTTTTTTCTGAGCCAGTCGCTCTCATCCTTTTTTCATTTGAAATCCTGCATCTGGTAATTTCATAATTATGGGAGGGGATTATAACGAAGGCAGCTGGAGCTGCAGGTTAATTGGATTTTTCACCTCAATGGGACCGGATCTAAGTCGCCCATGGGCCGCAAATCTGCACATTTGAAGTTGGGGACAGGACAAAAGAGTCTGGGGGAAGAAAAGAGTGAGCAGTTAAAGGGTCCCCTTTGACTTCAAGAGTTTGGGAAGTTACTTTTGCGCTGCCAGTTACTGTTTGTGGCTTGAGAGGTTTTCCTTTGCTTGTACACACTCACTTTCATCCATGTTGATGGCATCTATAATTGGCACTGTTTCCTGTTCATAGGAGTTATTGCAGAAGTTTCTCATGCAGTGGCTATTGATAACCTCACAAAAATGCCTAAGGGTTTGAAATAAAAAACTTTTACAGAGTGAACTTTGATTAAACTCAAGAATGTAAACTTGCAGAACCAGTCAGTCCTTGACATTTTCGAAGAAATGTTTAATTATTTCCATTATAGGCTTTATTTTCTTTAAGTTGTGGACACAGCTGTAATGATCTCTAATTAAATAGAGCACAGAATAATCATTTAACTGAAGTAGAAGAAGCTTGTCACAGTTGATCCTATAAAGATTCAATAAATGTTTATTAAATCTCTGACAAAAATACCAAATGCTTTCAAGTGCTTTCATTGTTTTCTGTCTCTCAGGGAGAAAACGGAAAGAGGTGGGAGACCATCTGTGCACTGTGGGATTTGGAGAAAATATAATGCTTTTCATCAACAGGAAAATCTCTTTCATGCCATTGCATCATATCCTACTGAAATTCCTTGGATACTGGATATTACCTCTTACTCGACAATCACAAATACCCATGTTTGGTCACACATTAGTCTCATGCCTCTGTTAGTCAATAACACATCCGTCTTTAGCAGTTTCACCTCGATTCTGCTGACAGTATTCTGTACTTCTTTTTCCAGGGGCCGACTCACTCCTCTGTGGGAGCAACCGAGCTCTCAGCCCCTCGGCTCCTGGCCTACTTCTGAATCAATGTTTGACAAAGGGCGAGTCTCTCCCTGAGCAAAAGACGGGGAATTAGAGAGGCTCTTGCATGGCGAGGAGGAGGCCACACGCGAAGTTACAGGGTGCCGAGTATATACATTTCCTGTCGCAGACGAATAGCCAATCTAAGATCATATTTCCCTGCCCTTAATAATGAAAATAAACCTGCTTACCCACCAGGTTTATCCATGTCTGAGGTCACTGTGTGAGGATAAACAAACTGCAGTTCACCAGAGGAGGGTGAGGGAAGGCTTGGCAACATTTTTTCTTTGTCTGTTTGACGTTTGGAAAATGTGATTATATATATATATATATTCCTGGTGTCAAAATGTGAGGTTCTGCTCTCAAGAGCAGATTTTAGATTTTAGATCTTTAGACATTATCTTTTACTCATCTTTTATATTTTTTAGAGACAGCAATCACTCTCTTGCAAATGAAAATTTTGCATGGTATCTTTTACTGGCTTTTACTGTAACCATGCTTATTTGTTAATAACTGGCTCTTTATATTTTATGATAACTATTTACTTTTATCACAATTTGTGTGATCCTAAATGCACACAGTCCTAAATGCATTCATTTTGAAAAATAAAAAGCTTTAGGTTGTAAAAACCTAAATGCTGCACATTATAAAAGTTATGGTGGAAATCAATATGATCCCCCCATCCTCAATTATTATTCATGTTATTATGTTTGCCATTTCAACAGTCAACAGTCACCTCAAGTCTAACTGACATTCAAGGGGTCTGTACAAGAGATCACCAAAAAAGAAGATAATTCTTCTATGACAATTTGTAGCCTCAGATAATTGCACAAAATGTCACATAATTGTGGAAAAAGTCAAAACAACACACAGCCCACACAGCATTATGTGCACCGACTCTGACATAAAGTGCATTTTTGCTAAGTTCTGAGTCATTTCCTTCAATGCCAAATGGTAAACAGTGCAATTTCCAGCTACCCTGCTGAGCGCTGTCACTCTGCCTCAACTGGTGTTGTATTAAAATGCTTCGTAAATTAGCATTACCTGAGGCATAAACCGAACAGGAACTGACTGTGGGCTTCAGCAGCAGCAGCAGTAGCAGTAGCAGCAGCAGCAGCAGCAGCAGCAGCCGACATTAATTAGAGCAAATATGTGTCACACTCGGACATATTATGTATAATATATTGCTACAACCGCAGCCAAGTGTAACACTGACCCCTTGTTAGGTCCACGGACACGTTCCCACTCCCACACGGCATAAAAGCCGACATCGCACAAGGTTTCTGTAATGCCAGGCTTTTTAATGGTGCTAGAACTAGTGCTCATTCAATAATGTACTAGGTGGACAATGCTGTGAACCAGTGTCATTTTTGAACCTTTATTAGTGTTACAACCACACAGAGGAACATTTACAATGCAATTTTCCTACCTGAGTTTCTCATCTTTGAATCACATGGAAAGATTTGGCTTCTCTAACACATATGGTGAAATGAGCTCTCTATTTTGCAGCGACTGAAGAAAAAGCAAAACAAAATAGAAACAAAACAAAAAAGCAAAAATAAATCCCCTAGAATACAAATCCACCAATTTATCTTTCAAGGTGCTCGGGACTTACTTATAACCTGAGTCAAAAGTGTATTTTGTCCATATAGCAAAATAATTCAACCTGTTTCATAGTACCAAAAACACAAAAACATTAAAAAGCAACTGGCAGTTGACAAAAAATCTCACATTTATTTTATTTGTTAAACAAGTGTTGAACTTTACATCAGTCTTAAGTGATGAGCCCCTTGGTAACATGTTTACATAAAAAACATGAGCTACAGTACAGCATGTATACCAGTGCTGGAAAATATTCACACATTTTCCAATTATTTTTTGGAAAGATTTTAATAAATAAAATGTTCAAACCCAGGCGGAAGAACTACATTTATGAAAGAAACTTTATTGTCAAAAGTCAGTTTCATCTCGGATGCGCTTGCCCGTCATCACTCTGCCCGCGACGGTTAAAAAGATCTATTTCATTCAGAATTACACAAGAAAACTGTGCAATGCATAAACCACTTTATAACTGGGTTTTTGAATTCCCATTCTACGGAAGTAATGCCACTTTGGCAAAATCAAATAAACAGTTTTCAATGGGCGATATCCATGGAACTCATTAAGCAAAAAACACTGTTCACAAGTGGAAAAGGTGATAATGCATCTGTTATTTGTTGAACCATCCTTATTTTGTTAAGCCTTTACTTTCAAACATACTACCATGAATGAAGTGTTGGAACCATAAACACACTGTATAACATATGTGCACCTTCTACACAATAGTCTCTCAAATGTTAAATTTTGCAAATAAAAGGTTTCTTCATATTTACTGTTTCCCATGAATTGATATTTTACACTAGCAATACAACAAAATATATATTTTAGCCATTTCCTTGACAACAGTTCAATGTACAGTTGAGAAAATATAAGGCCAGGGGCTTGATTGCTAGTGGTTATACAATCCAAACTTCATGATGATGGAAAGTGACTCTGGGCAACCAGGACCTTATATTCCTTTTCTAACAGTCTGATCAGGAACATTTTACAAACAGAGTCCATGTCCTAGTCCAGGGGTGTTGTTTGTTTACAATAAAAAAACAGGCTTAAACGAGGATGTTGGCGAGTGTATGTACAACTTTTTGACCAGGAGATTGCTGATTTGATGTAGCCAGTAATGTTTTTTTTGTCTTTTTTTATTACTTTCGTACCTTAAAATTTTCTCATTTATTCAACAGCAGCAGCACATTTAAATACATAGTTGGCTTGTCTCTTTAAATTCAAATTCGACTCTGCATTTTATGTACAGTCTTATTAAAACTTTGCACTGCCATTGCTGTGCACCGAGTCTGTTGGTCTGCAGGGAAGGGAGAAAGGGTGGCATGTTTAGGGAAAGGAGATGGCAATGCAGATGGGGAACTGGGAGCTTTGTAAAAGGTGTGTATGTAAGACGGGGGCTTCTAGGCTCTCTTGAAAAATAAAACAAATACTCCCCTTCCCTTTAGTGTTTCCTCCAAGAGGTCAGGGCTGCAAAAGGACAGAAAGAGGTTTGGGGATGATTTAAACACATTTAAAGGCTTGTCACTAACTGCATCTGTCCTTCCCGTACATCGCCTTCAGGGATGCAGTCCTCTTTAGTTATCGGAATGATGTAACCATCACTGTTCCCTCGGCCTATCTGGTAATAGGCTTGGAGCTGGTGGCCAGCCCCTAAGTTAGGCATGCTCTTGTAGTAAACGTCCTCATTCTCGCTCCTCTTGGAGGGGGACAGGTCCTCGACCACATCGGGGCTGCTCTCGGGGTACGGAGAGTCCTTCAGGTTAGGCATACTAGTGTACAAGGAGTCTCTGTTTGGGGATTGCAGACTATCATCAGGGTTGGTGGGTGTCAGCTGGTTGACAAAGGTATCAACTCCCCCATCGGTCCTTACCTTCTTCTGGGGTGCGTACAGAAGCGAGTGAGTCCGCTGGGGGATGAGTGGTGCCTCCAGCTCTTGCTGATGGTGCAGCTCGAGGCCCACCGTGTTGCCCATGTGTACCAAAGACGAGGCATCGGCTACGATAGCGTCATCTTCGCTGCTGCTGCCGCCCACCACCGTCACCTTTGGCGGAGCCCGCTCCGTGTGGTGATGATGGTGGTACTGCGGTGGCTGCTGGTGGTGGGGCGGATGATGTAAACTGTGGTGCTGCTGCTGTTGCTGTTGGTGGCTTTTGTTACAGGCACGCAGGTTGTTGTGTACTAACTCAGAGATGATCATTTTCTCAAAGGCAGCATCGTCCAGACTGAGGCCGCAGTCTACTACCTGCACACTGTCGCCAAAGTCCCCATTGCGGAGCGAGTAGCTATTGTTAAAGTTACCATTTAGCGGTAGAGTATCCATTGCACTTGTATCCCTCACCGCATTGTTCAGTGAGTGCCCTGGAAAGAGAGGAAAACGTGAGGGGAGTTTACATTAGTGAACACCAAAAACCACTAAAGGAAAAACAAAAGTTTAATGCTGTTTAGGATGCAGTTTCACATAGAGAACTCAAGTCAAATTAAGCCATGCCATAAATCTGTTAGTTAGGCACAATTCTTAACAAACAGTATATCAGCATGCATTATTTGCAGTGAGAAATCATTTTACTTTCTGACATATACATTTGGACTTTCCCTTTTAAAAATTGCTTGAATATAAGCAGAGCATTGTGCATTTTAGTCTGCCACAAAAGTGACAAAGCAATGAAAAAGATCCCAAACAACATTAAGAAACAAACTGAAACAGTAATCACCATCACAACACACCGGGCAAAAGTAGGTGTCCACAAGTATGAAGCCACAAACGGGCAAGCTATACAACACTTACAGGTTTTCTAGCAACTAATAGGTTGGATGTGCCAAGGGAAAGAAAAAGGACAGAGATGGGAAAAAGATGACATTGACAGAAAAGGGGAAAGTAGTCATGTATCAACATGGGACAGCCATCTTTGTTCTCACTACAAGGGGAGCCCACAAGCAGCACTCCACCATCACCACACACAGCAGGTGAAAAGACTCACTTAAGACAACTCACATCATGTCTGTCTGCTCAGGCTATCTGGTCTAAGAGCAGCTGATGTACAAAAGAAAGTAAAATGATTTATTGTAACATGGAGAAGAATCACTCAAAAGAACAACAAAAACAGTAAAGTAAAAGTTTTAACTGCAACTTAGCGAGAGCAAGGGTTCAGCAAATTAAATAAACAAGCATCAAAGGGCTTTTACTTTCATAAATTAAGTGCCAACGGCAAGTTTTTTGGGGGGATTTTTGTGAAATGTTTTGTTTGTTTTTGGTACATTTTTCTGTCCATTAGTTGGCAGCTTGTGTACCCAAAGCTGGCAAAGGTCAGAGCTCGCCCGCAGCCCAGCACTTGGCATCCGTCACAGTGACAGTTCCCAGTGAGACCCCGGTCACTAGCAGAACAGCTCAAGAATAACACAGCCGCTGCAGAGGTCAGACGCAGTCATGTTAGGAATTTTTCAAAGCATGGGGGTCATGGAAAACGGCAGCAAAAGAAGGATAAATATTAGTTATTCCATGATTGAGAGAGGAGATAAAGGAAAAATGTGCCGTGCTATGGCTAACGTGCTTCCTTGTAAAATAACAGATGTAAAAACATAGATGAAGATTAAAGAGGATATTCCAATGCAACGTTTGTCAGTGACCAAAAAAAGGGAAGTGACTGTGTATAAAAGAGGACAAAGAGAATACTGGAAATGAAGGGGAAATGACTAGAAAATTATTGAAAAAAAGATATAAGGGAAGGGTCATTTACTTAAACAGCTGCTGCCATGACATCCATGCATATATGCCTAGTTAAAAGAGGCAATTTAGTGTTCCAGGTGTTGTCTGGAAAGTTGCGAGGGGAATACCGGACACTGAGACTGCTGAATGCCACAGGAAGAGGACATTTTTGGAGGAAACATAAGAAAAGAATTGAACAGAGGAAGAGAAAACAAAACAATGAAAACAAAGAGACCTGTCTTATAAAAGCTTGTATTTGCCAGAAAAAAGCAACACATTTTTGTGGTTAAAAAAACAAAACCAGAAAACAATCACAAATTAAGCAGAAGAGAGAGAAGCAGAGTAATGGGCGTTTGCGATAAAGCTGACAGATCTCGAGGATTACTTCAAACGGCTGAGGGAAATCTTTTTCTTTTTCAGATTCAGAGATAATTTGGGGAGATAATTTTGTGAACCACTTGCTCACTGAGTGTGTGTTAATGGCCTAAAGTAAACCAGTGATTGTGCCAGGGGTTTTTTTGGTTGTTTTTAATAAGCATGCTGAAAAAAATTTACATTTGATAGGCAAAGTTAAGTTTTACTCCCATACTTGTCTCTCTGTAGGTCACTAGAGGGAAGCACAAGGGAAAAGCACAAAACATGACAAAAGATGCCATTTCAGTTTCATAATAGAGGAGCACACATATGCATTGCACAGTCTTATACTTAAATGCCATTTGTAATTAACAAATAGTGGTTTTTAGTTGGTTCTGCTGTAGCCAAATCTGTACACAGACATTTTAATGCAAATGTTGCGTTAAGAAGATCAGTTTTGAGCACATTTTTTAAAGAAAGACCTCCCTTTAAAACACAAAGAAAATCATAAATCACTTGATAAAGTCAGGAGCATAAATCTTAATAACCATGCAGTTTATACTACAGCTTCAGGTCTACACAGCTGTTTACATTATCTCAAGACAGAGCGCGTAGTATCCCATTCCCCTCTTAATCATTATGTCTCATTCAGAGTTTGGATAAGAGCAATATGAGAACGCAGAGGGTGGATCACGACAAACCACAAAAATCTCTGTCCTACATGGAAACATGTGCAGATTCTCACACAGACACACACAACAGTGCAGTGTCTATGTGTGACGCACAACCACATGCAGTATGAACTGTATTAAGCGTTTGTGAGTCTATGATTTAGAGGGAAAAGTGATACTGCCAAACATCCTGCTTTTCATTTGGCTTGTTGTTGTAAACTTAACTGGAGAGACAGAGAGAGAGGGAGAGAGAGAGAAAGAGAGAGAGAGGAGACAAAGATAAGAGAACAGGGGAAAAACAAAAAAACGCCTGAATGCAGTTGAAAGTATTAAGTAAGCACACCTGGCGAGTTAAACACTGGAGCCGTTGGGGTGTTACATACGACTGTCTCAGCCAGTAAGGTGTTATAAGGGTTGTTAGTGCCTTGAGGTCGAAGAAGAGGATTTGTTAGTAGATAATTCCCGGTCATTCCTAAAGTGGCAAGACAGAAGAGGAGCAAGATAAGTTTAAGGGGCACACAGCCAGCAGAGATTTAAAATTTAATAGAGAGAGAAAAAAAAGACATGAAGGAAGATTTCAGAAAGTTTGTCTTTTGAGGCATGAAATGTCACTCAAGAGCTCCTTGCCAAAATGTGAAACGAGGGTGCTTATTTTGAAGCCGAGGACCCAGAATTGAGTTCTGAAAGCGACGAGGGAGGTGTGAGCAACCCAGCTGCAAATATTCAGCTTTTTTTTTTTTTGCCCGTCCTCCTCGTTGTGGTAAACTACCGAGGGTAGCGTTTTTTTCTCCCAGCGTTTTTGGTTTATTTGTTGTGTTGTGTTGCAGGTCATTCAGAAACCACCAATTTACGAAGCAATTTCCGAACCATTGTGCTCATTATTGCATCCGTCATCAGTGCTTTTCAGAAGTCATAATTTCGAACGAGCCTGCATTTTCACAATTGTACAAAGGTTTTACTGTTTGAACAAGATCCAAAAATTAAATGGTACCTACGACAAAGCACAAAATCCACTCGGTTTTTGATGTTAAAATCTTTATTTAGACAAAAATAAATTGGTCACTTTCTTTCCAATCTCCCCTTTCTTTCCGTTTTTTGCCCCAGCTACCTGAGGTACTGAGGTATTTCCAGTGCCATTTATCACTTGTGTTAAATGCCATCTGTCATGTTGGGAAGTCTCCAGGGATGTTTTTAATGACAGGGAAGTGCTTCCAGGAGATAGAGCCCTCCTTTAGTGCACCGACTCTCCAGGGTAACTAGGCTTCTACACCCCGGAGTGATCAATATCCAACCTTTACATTAACATCTCCAGGAAACGGTATGGTTAAAAAAAAAAAAAAAACAGGCCTACATCTGTATTGTAACTGATGTATCGAAAAGTCAAAACATGCTTTAAAGCCCTGGGTGCAATGTTTTACCTTGTGGGAAGTGACAGCAAAAAAAAAGAAGAGGAAGAAGAAGAAGGAGGCAAATAGCGGCAGCGACAGGAGTCAGAGGAGGGGAGAGGGGGGAGTGAAGTTAAACTACCTTGGTGTAAACCCTCTTCTCCCTCACATGCTTGGAAAGCCATTTCAGAGGCAGCGGAAAAGCTTACCAACACACTAAGCACTCCAGGTCAGCCAGAGTTGAACATCATCTTCTCATCATCATATTTGTGCTCTAGCTAAATAATAAATGACAGGTTTTTTTCTTCTCTCCCCCTCTCATAAATCCCCCTGTAAAGTAACAGGGGTCACCTTATATGCCAGGCAACAAATGGCCTCTTTCTGCATGTTAAGATTTTCCAAAAATAAAACTTTTTTTTCTCCCTCTCCTGTTTTTAGTTTTGTCTATGTTTCCCCTGAGTCTAGATATGAACTTTGGACAGCCAGCACTTAAATGAAAAACTCTTCTAGCCTTGCCCCAATTTAAGACTGACGTTACTGGCCAGAATGACAGCACAGAGTATTTGTGGACGGATTTTTGTAATCCTTCGCTGGCAGAACAGGGAGCCTACACTAAGGCCTAGATCGTTTTTTTTTTCTCTTTTTATTTTTTTACCGTACTGCTCTGTCGTTTCAAGCTGAAGACATTTATTACGAATACCAGAGTAGGAGCCTGTATGTGAGATCATTGGAACCCGAAGGAGGTATTTTTAGCTAGATGATGAAATGTGTGCATAGGTGTGTATGTGGAGAGAAATGAGGTGTTAACTGACCTTGGTTAAGGGTGGAGGTGCTGTTGATGTCACCTGAGATAAAGGAGGACTCAGATTGCTTTCTTACGGTGTCATTCCACATTCTCCTGATACGACTCTGTCAGGTCAACAAGGGACAGCCGTTAGGACTTTAAAAAAGCCCCCTCACCTTTTAGATTCACGTTCATTTCTCTTCTATTGAAGTACATACTACACCAGGAGTCTCCAACCAGTCACTCACAACCCATTTCTGATCAGCTGTCAATTAAACAAGTACGCTGCTCTCAAGTTTGTTTGGTTAGTGACTTGGTAACAGTAAAAGCCCTTTTCCACCTACATGGAACCAGTGCCGTTCCGGTTTGTGAACTAATTTTGAACCGTTTGGAGCGTTTCAACCAAAAATAAATGTGTTGGGAACCCAGAAAATTGTTTCCCAGCTGGAACTAAAAGATAGTAGGTTTTCCCTTGTGAACCACTCTGGGCATGTCATATCCTACAGGTTGGAAACAGACGATGGAGACAACAACAATGTCAAAGAAGAGAAACCAGGGGAAAAAAGAATGTGTAACAACATGTGTTTGGTGGCGATTTAATCATCAACTGAGTCGAAGCTGGAAAGTAGCACAAAAAGTAAGTAAGTAAGCAGACTGGTTTCACTTGGAGCAAGAACAAATAATGAATACATACCAAAAAACCCCCCAAAAAAACATTAATGATTACTGCAAACAGTTGTCATGTACACACCATATTATGGTCTGCTGGACATTGTTAATGACACATCCTTGACTAGAATAATTCTGCTCAAAATATGCGGAACCAATGTTCTGAGAATCCTGAAAGGAACTGGTGCAAGAACCAGAACTACTTTGGTGGAAAAGGCCTATATGAGATGCACACACAAGATTTCACAATGACCAATGATGGGCAATAAAAAACTAAAAAAAACTAAAAAAATTAAAAAAAATTATACATATATACGTACATATATATACATATATATATACATATATATATATATAGATATATACATATATATATCTATATATATATATGTATATATATAAAACATGAGTAGCTCTCTGCCACTTTCATTTTGTTGGCTGTCAAAGTAAAAAAGGTTGGAGACCCCTGTACTACGCACTGTATCACTCCTCTTATGCTTATTGATCTGCAGTGAGGCAAGGGCAGTACTGATACTCATTTCCACTGTAAACTAATTTGTATTTGTAAGTTAACTTAGGAATGGTCTAGGCTTCAGTCAAGAGTATCTTGATTAAAGCTGGATGTTTAAGTGTAACAGGGCAGTTCCTGGTTAGGCACAGTACTGTATATCTGAACGTAATGTTTAATACGGTCTATTAACCTGTAATAAGAAAGGGATAAAGCAAATAGGTTGTAGCAATTTTGGCTTTCCCCACAATAAATTGTGCTTGCAGTGCTCTTTAAATAGTGCAGTTTCATTTTTCCATGCACGTGACGTTAGTGAGAAACAAGATAAAAGCAAGTGCTAAAGGGGCAGAACAGAAGAAAGGTACTCATGCAGTGCAGCAGATTCTGCTCGTAAAATGTGCTGCGATGTTTCTGTGTCTTCATCTACCTCTCATGTAAAATGCATCCTGTGCATTTTGTAATGTAAATGCTTATGATTGAATTACATTCTCATAAGCAAGGGTACATTTACACAACAATGTGAATTAGTAGTAACATGAGTGTGTTTCTAGGGCTGGGCGATATGTCCAAAAATGTTCATATCAGTCAATATCGATAATTATCACAATAAAGGTTAAATCATTATGTCTTGTGCGAAGGCTGATTTTTGAAAAACATTGTCAAAGACAAAGACGAAATGAAGGGAAAAAAAGGGCCTTAAAAATGTGACAAGATGAAAACGATGTGAAAACACGGAAATGACGTAAATAGTTAAAAAGATTAAAACATGTAAAATACAAAAAAGGATGAGAACGATGTAAAAGTCATCTATAAAACACACATGTAGCCTCTGATTTCATGATTCAGTGCTTCCTTCTTTTGTTTTCTTCATTTTTCTTTAGTTTTGTTTAAATCAAAAATAAAGAAAATGAGCGCAATCTGAGTTCTCATTCAACAAGACGAAAACAACATAAGGATAAGAGGATTATAATTTGGTTTTAGACTCTTCTTTATGGTTCCAGCACAACAAGTGTTTTAGCTGACAATGTAAACCAAATAAACCTTAATAAACCATCACGATAATGATGTTTATGATGATAGAAAAATATATTCAGAGAATGATAATTATCATTTGATCGCCCAGCCCTGTGTTTCTGCAGAAAATGTCCTGCTGTGTGTGTTGACACTGAGTGTATAGATTGAATAAAGTTCCTGGTCTACCTGTGTACCAGAGGAGTAGCGTGCACTAGTCCGTGTGGTGGAAGTCTTTGCAGAACCATGTGAGCTCTCAGTCGGCAGCCCTCCGCAGCAGTACGTGTGGCGGAAGCACTTGCTGTACTCTTTGCGGACCTGCATGAGCAAACAGCCCAATGTTTACATAAAATGTTGACTTTACATATGACTTTACCCAAGATCTTCAAGCGAGCAGTGTTTATTCTTTATATCAGCATGTGGTGCTCTGTGGATTCTGCATGCTTTTGCAAAAGGTCTCGTCTCGATTGTTTAAATTCAGGGCGGTTCACCTTGAAAGAAAACAAAAAAAGCCCTCTGTCTTAAAGTGGGGCTGTGGGCGAAAACAAACGCACCTTTTTCTGGAGAAGGCAGTGGAAGATGAAGATAAACATTCCTTGGAAGGTGTTGAATATGGTGAAGAGGTACGCCATGACAATTGAGGCCTCGTTGATGAAGAAGAGACCGAAGGACCACGTCAGACCCAGCAGACACAGCAGTGCGAAGGCACCCATTACCCAGGATCTAAAAGACAAGGGACAGAGACAAATCCAGCATGAGAGGCATTTAGTGTTCGAAAGGAATCTCAGTTTGGATTTGTAACCACCATAACTATGAAAAACCAGGAAAAAGGCTGTGAACCAGGTGATAGAAAAATAATAAAATGACAACACTGATGACATTATCTTACCATACATCCCCTGCCCACCCACTCACACACACTTTAAAACACACTCGGATGCACTCCCTAGGTCTGGGCGATAAGGCAGAACGTGGTGTCACAATAAAAATATTCACATCATTCAATATTGATAATTATCACATTAAATATCAAATCATTATTTCTTTCAAGTTTAAAGGTGGTTTTTGGTCCTGAGTGAAAGTTGAAGAAACCAGATGGTGATTTGTGGTTTTAAATTATGTTTAAAAGATGCAACAAGACGAAAAATTGTAAAAAATACAACAAGCTAAAAAGAATGTAAAAGACAAAATAAGATGACAACGGCGTAAAAGACGTATTGCGACAAAAACACACCGGTAGTCTCTCTTTAATTATTTTGTGCTTATTTTGTAGATTTTCTTTTTTTAAATTTCTTTTCTTTTTAAATAAAAAAAACAAACAAAAAAAAAAAAAAAGAAAAATGTATATCGCGATAATTCTATTTACTGTGATATAAAAATATATTGTGATAACTATAAGTATTGTTTTATCGCCCAGCCCTAGCACTCCCTGACTTAAATTATGTTTTGCATTAGAACAGAACAGAACAGAACAGTACCACATAGTCAGAGAACACTTGAAAAAATAAATAATCTATAGTTGAAACTATTTCTCTGGTGAGTAAGCTTTCAGAACTAGGTAACTTGGTGTACATGAAAAGATTTAAAGGATAAAAGAGATTCCCCGACTTGTGTGTGAAGGTCCTGCGGAGCCTTCAGACACCAGCAGCAGTCACAGTTCACCGCTCAAACACAACAATAACAACAACAACAGCAACAACAACACCCGATGTGAAGATGACGGACATGGTGAAAGTGATCAGTCACAAGGACAGTGGATGAAGAGCTCTGAAGCTGCAGTTTGGGGGAGGATGGACCGGCAAAGGAAAGAAAAAGAATAAAGAATAAACAAAAGAAAGAAAGACAGACAGAAAAGAAAAGGAAAGAAAACAAAAGAAAATAAAAGAATAAACGAGGAGAGAGGATAAACTACAAGCTGAGGAGAAGACTTCTGGGCAACGTGTCCTTACTTGATAAACCGTTTATTATCTTCATAGCTAGAGAGCATGATAAGCAGGAAGAGAGAAACACAATTAGATCAGAGCGCAGAACAGCGTGGGTTAGTCGGCATTTGAGGAAAGATATCTTCAACTTTGATCCAAGGGAAATCACGGGAGGCAATGAAATTAAGGGTTTAACAAGGACTGAGAGTTGTATGTTTTGCAGTTGATGATTCAATTACATTATTCTGTGTAAAAGCATTTTACATTGTCTGTGCTTGGATTTGAATTTATGCCACTACTGCTGTAAACGTGGGTGGTGTAGTGTGGGTAAAAATTATCTGAGGTGTATAGTAAAAGCTTACCCAGGCAAATCGGTATTATAGTAGCCGTCACAAACGCGATAATTACTGGTGCGGATCGCAGAGCACAGAGAGAGGAGAATGATAGGAGAAGAGAAAGGAGAGGGTGTGCGTTAACTTTGCTTTTACATGCAACATGCAATGACACTGGTGCTATACTGACTAACAAATACAAATAAAAAATAGAGCGAACAAAGAAAAGGGATCACAAGGCGACAGGAAGCTATATACTAATAAACAGTGTGTTTCTGTACAGAAATCATTTCTAACATGCAGTACAAATGCACACAAATCTGAGCGCCACCATGTTGAGTAAAAATGTTCTGCTGTGGTTTCTTTGATAAGGGAGTAGTCTGTCTCAAATAAACCAAGAAGTCTAAATAAGCCCTTTTCTGACTGTTCCTCTTGATTGCAGTTTTACCACAGTGCTGTAACATTGCGCACATTCATTAAGGGGGAAAAAATGAAAAATAACAAACACAGGATTAAAAATAGTAACAGTGCTGCTCCTACACACAGTGGAAGCTGAAATATGTAATCTAATGGCGCAAAAAGACGCAGGCCTGCGCTACTGAGAGCTACCAAACCATATAACCCCAAATGGAAGAGGCCCTGAAAATCACTCTGCAGTAAACAGCAATAAATATTGTTTTCACATAAGTGCAGACAACAAAACAAAACAATTAGTGCTTCGGAAAACATCGCTTTCCTTCCTAAAGCAAAACACATCCGAAAGCCTGAACTACTCTAGGAAGGGACTGGTTGGGGTCGGGTGCTGGTGGTTGTCTCGGGGAAGGAATTCTTTCCTGGGATCTATAAAAAAAGGATTTTGACAACATGTTCCAGCGGCGAACACACACACATACACACACACACACACACACACACACACACACACACACATGGTAGCAGTTGGACTGTACCCCACCCTACCAGAGCTAACAGTGCATAGTTAAGCTGCAGCTTTATGATGTGTGTCATGCCAGCACTATTCTGTGGCTAGTGGCTTGGAGCGAAGCAACAAAGGACAAAAAAGACGACTCAAAGTCAGTGTGGTCGTTGTTACAGCTTAGTCAGGGCAAAGTGATCAGTCAGAAATGGCGTGACATTAGAAATCTTCAGAGTTAAATGTAAATGTGTCTACATGACCAGACCAGAAAACAGGAAAAAAGGACTGTATATTTTAATGTTACTTGCTAGCCCAGTACGAAAATTAGGCTTGGCAGTGGGGGTGGTAATGCATTTCCTGATGGAACATTATTAACAAAAAAAAAAAAAATCATTACCTCAAGAGTAAAAGGGCCTTAGTTTTCCTGAGGGTAGTGGCAGAATAGCACCAGTGTTATATTGCTGATAAGCAAGAGAATGCGTGGGTTCAGCATATGAGGCTTTACTTACTTTATATTCTCCAGTCGGCTCGAGTCTGGTTTCAGGGTGGTGGAGTGCTTCACCATTTTGTACATTGTGATGACCAGGAAGATGAGATTGAGCTGTCAAAACAGAGTAATGGCAGTGTTAATACATGAAGATGTACGACTTGAGATAAAGCAGAGAGAGGGAGGAAAAAAAACTGTTAATTTGTCTTTAAGTATTAAAAGACCTTCAAATCTCTGCATGTCCACAGACTAATCCAATAAACATCTATCGTTCCAGCCGGACTCAGACGGGCTGACTGGCGCCAAATTTAGTGTCATTCTATATCAATAAGAGCATGGAAATGCATTAAAATCCATCACGGTAAAAAAAAAAAAAAAAAAAGGAGAAGAAGAAGAAGCAGCCACACAGCAGCAGTCTGGTAAAGCCAGAGGGGAATAAAAAGTAGCAAGAGAAATAAGAGACCCTCTTGTTGTACAAAACAACTGCATATCATTTTATGCACATAGTGAAATATTATAAGGTATAAGCAGCTACAAAAGGCTTGAGGGAACATGGTACTGTATATTTTGTTCAATTCTTGTGTGTGGACAGATGAAGAGAGAGTGAGCAGGGGAGAGGAACAAAGAGAAGGAGAGATGCCGCTCGCTTGCCCGTGTTAATGTATTAAATCTAAAGAGAGCCAGTGGCACATATCAGGTTGAGACACAGATACTATGTGCTGTGTTTCTGCGTGCATTTTATTTGGTACCTTCAAAATCAATACTGTGATTTAGAGACACAAAGGCTGGATGGGCCAGCAAGGAGCCGCTCCAAATAATTTACTTCAAAAACATTTATTCTGGGGCAAACTAGTCCCTGACACAGCATGTATGCGCTCGCAGCAGATGAACCAGACTGTGTTTGTACTGGGAGCCAGGCATGTATAAATAATGTCAAGGAATATCTACGAAAGAGAAATTGAAAAGTGTGTCTCCAATAGTGCATATCAAAGAAAATACAAAAATACAGCAGACAAATATGTATATATATATATATATATATATATAGCAAAGCATTGTATTAGTTGCTTATTCTTCACAAAAAACTAGACAAATAAACACATTTGCAGCAGCAAAAGCTTTTCTTCAGGTGAACCTTGTAAACATTGCATTTCTGTGTTATCTTTAGAATACCAAAACACTGGCAAGAGAAAAATGGAGACGCATTGACCATAGTGAGGCCATGAAATAAATGAATGACCTTTGTAAGGTGGACTCAGACCACGGACATTCACTCCTGAACAAGAATTCTCCATGTACCGGTGCATGCTGCTATCAAAAGGCTGCCTGTGATCAATACATCACTCCTCCACATGCAATCAGCTCATGGAGCTGCTCACAATAACCCAGGCAGTAAAAGAGAGGAACGCCTGAAAAAAAAAGAAGAAGAAAGAAACACCTAAATCGTGTATCTTCCTTTATATCACACAGTGTATGTTTTGTTTAGCAGCTATCAGCCGTTATTTCTATCAGTCGCCTGCATGAGTCAGACAGTGGGGGAGGCCGGGGGAGGGGAAAGGGTGGCAGGGACAGGAGGGCGAGGACTTTTGAAAAGCCCTTTCACACAGCCTGGAGTGGTGACATGGATCCAATGAGACAGAGGAGAAGGACACAGTACTTTAAAGTAACCTAGCAGCACGGCACATGTTCCCACCCCCACCGACATGCTTTCGCAGCCCTTCCCGGGGGATCCCCCTTTGCAAACGCTGAGCCTTGCCTTGCCTCTATCCTTCACTCTGTCTCTGAATCATCACTGCAAGCCATGCAGAAGCACCTCGCCACACTGGGACCGAGGAGAAAGCTTTTTTCTGAAGTGGACTGTGTATGTACACACTGAACTCCAAATGAACTGCTGAGGATAAAATATTAAAGGTGCAGATGGAGCTGTCCAGATGATAAGAACTACTTGCGACGTGTCATGATCCAAGAGGCCTTGTGTTGAAGCTATCTCAAGCATACTAATGGCTCCCCCCACCACTCATTACTTCCATGTTCCCCTTTCATGGAGCTAATACCCCCTGTGCCCAGAGACAGGGCAACCGCTGCCTAAGAACATGGATCTAAATGCTTCTCACTGGCTTTTGTTTTCAGCCTGATATTTAGGACCTGCTTCAGACAGAAATGAAAGGGAAAAAAATAGGAAAAGCAAAGAAAAAACAAGAGAGCAGAAACAAAAGGTTGAGTAAAAAAAATCATGACCACCCTGGGTCAAAACCAATGTTACTTGCCACAAATATGGTTTGGGAGGCAGGATCCAGGCATGAGCCAAAGATACACTGCGTTTTTTTCTCCTCGTCTTTTGCTCGTCTGCCTTTCTTTCTCCTCTTCCACTCCCTCATTGACAAGGACAAAGCCAATTTGTAGAAAAACCAGGGTCACGGATGGTGTAGACAAACCTTGCTCCTGCGTGCTCCCCTGAGATGCCCCTTTCCACAGTACTTTGTCTTTTTGGGTCAATTGTTGCACAGAATCAGAGAAGCAGTGTGGGATGCCTGAGCCAGTGCTACAAAACCTCATTTCTGTCACACATTAGCTCTGCTACAATACATTAGCTCCTCACAGGGTCATGATTCTATCTCTCCGGTCATCACCACCGGGATCCTGATCATCATTTCCACCGCAGACACATTTTTCATGCAAATCATTATAGAAGCAACACACAATTGGAAAACAATGAGGGCCCAATTTAGGGGGAAAAGGAAACACATTCCTCTGTGGCTGACAGAGCATTTGCTGAGACAGGGAGAAATATGTTTGTTTTAATACAGTGTGAGCTTTCCTCAATTATAAGCTCACACATTAAAAGCAGGATCTGAGAAAAAAACAAAACATAAACATCTTCATCTTTTACTTAAAGGCATGTCTATGCAGCACAAACCTTCTGTGCATGTCCTCCTCCATTTTTAAATGCTACATCAAGTGGCAGCGTCTCTTTTTGAGAAAACTGTGAAATGCTGTCCAGTGAGCAGGCTTGTTGTTTATTTATTCGCTTACAATACAGACAAAGAGCCCCACAATATCTTTACTTTGTAAGCTCCTAGTTTTCTGCCAGTGGCGTACAGGGGCTCGCTGGAATTTGACATGGGTGCCCCCTCTTTCCAGTATATTTTCAGTGTCAGTTTGATGTTGAACAGAGGTCACTGCATCTGTAGATACAGTACTGACCATTATGCTGGATAATGAACCCAGTACTGAACAAATATCACCAGTTCTTGTAGCACAGTGGCGAGAAGAGTTTTCAGAGCTCTTTCTCATCCCTGGGTGTCCACGAGGGCAAAGCAATACATGGTATGGTGGGCTGAGAGGATATATCTGAGGAATACCACCTGCTATTTCCCCCCTTTTTTTTGCACGGCTGTAAGACTCCCTGAGGTCTCATTCTTCTGAGCCTCTCTGATGGAGCGAGAGATAATAATGTCATGACCAGTAAATAATTGCATGCCTCGATGGGACATATGTCAATATGATATGCTATATGTCCTTCACCCCTTACGGTCCTTGACCAAACAGAGAGGTGCCTTTGCTGTCTTCTTCTTCCTGGCACTGTCATCTGCTATTTACAACAGGCAGACGTACTGGATGTGCACACAAGACGGCTGATGCAGAGCAGGAAAAAGGAGCTAAAAATTCGACCACTGCCATCTTATGTGCTGTGAAATGCTCACTCTTAGCCATTTTTCAAAGTTTCAAAGATCTTCTATAACAAAGATGATGCACTGTAAACTTCCCCAAGGACTGACACGGTACACTTCCTGTCTACCAACAGGGTGTGGCCAGAACAATTGGGAATGGATGGATGAAAGTAGATTAATAAGGGTTAAAATAAAATAATAATTCACTAATATAACATTGTTACTGGTAACTAGGGCTACAAATATCCATTATTGTCAGTTAATCTGTTAGTTGTTTGGTTTATAAAATATAAGAAAATGGTGTAAAAGTATTTCCCAAAGCTCAAGACAATGTCTTCAAATGTCTTGTTTGGTTCACAACTCAAAGATATTCCGTTTACCATCAGAGAAGGAAAAGAAACCAGAAAATATTCACATTTAAGAAGCTACAAAAGTGACTCAAACTGATTATTGATTATAAAAATTGTTGGGGATTAATTTAACAGTTGACAGCTTATTGATTAATTGTAACTGGTAACTAACATTATTTTATCATTATTATCCTTTGTTTCGTTTTCCCACTTGTTTTTACCTCCTTTAGAAAAGATGTGTGTTTTCAGATCTCACAAGAGTTTGTTGCTGAGACAGAGACAGGCTTCAAACAAAAACAATTTTGTGTGTCTAAAAAATGTCATTTTAATGTCAGAATGTGCAGAATGTATGTGGCTTGTGAAAAATGGGTCCAATGTTTACTTGGGACTATGGGGTGAAAGAATGGATCAAAACCTGTAATCCAGGTTCACTTCTACTATTGGAATGAATGGGACAGGATCTGCAGCCTGTCTCCTAAAGGGGTGGGGTGGTGGGGAAACCATGTGACACTGAAACAGGAAGTCACTCTCCAGTGAACCGTCTTTGAAGATACCTTATGGCCAGCTTTCTCAACTGGCAGGTTGTGACCCAAAAGTGGGTAGCAGGCTTGTTCTGAATGGGTATGGTATGGTAAGAAAATCTATGCTTAGCTATCTGATGTAGGAAACTTACTCAGATGTTCCGTTATAAAAGCAAACATTTGATTGAGAAGTGACAAACAAACGACAACAAAGTTCACAGTGATGTTACCAGGCAAGATGTTGTAGTACACATATGCTGCTGAGTGTGTTAAATATGAATTTACAAACAATAAGCATAAAAAGTGTCTGAAACCCTAGTGTGTGATATGTCATTTACAACAAATATGTCTTAGTGAAAACAGCCCATTTTGTAGGCCTTACTTATCTATTCTGCAAACACAGTTACGCAATTGGGAGGTTCATTTGGTTCATTTTTAAGAGTTATATCTTCAGAATGCAGGGATGGAAATATGTTTATATTTTGTTTTTTTTAAAAGCTCACAATGATATTGTCAGTGTGCATATGAGACTATTTTTGAGTTTGATAAAAGTGGGTTGTGATTTAATGACTTGCTGAGGACCACTGCCTTCCCAGACATGGGAAGTAATAAATACTTTGTTACTGTGCTTAAGTAGAGTTCTCAGGTATCTATACTTCACTTGAGTATTTATTTTTCTGACAACTTTTTACTTTTACTCCCTAGATTTTAACATAAATATCTGTATTTCCTACTCCTTACTTTAAAACATAATTTCTTCTCAACATCAAGACCGATTTCCACCTACATGGACAGAAAAGTAGCAACAAACACAACAAAGGGGAGACTTGACTGTGGAGGAAAGGTGTCTATTTATTGAGAGACTGAGACCAGGAGAACTAATACCAACTCGGATGAGGTTCAGTAGCTCTGCACAGAAACAGCCAGAAATGTATGAAATATTTTTACTCTTTTGAGTACATTTCAGAGCTTATACTTTTGTATTTTTAGTTGAGTAAAGAAGTGGAATCAGTACTTCTACTTTTACCAGAGTATTTTTTACACTAGTATTTGTACTTCTACTTGAGTACAGAATGTGTGGACTCTAGCATCTGATCCTTGTCGGGAGGTGAGAGGCATAGAGAATCATTGGATGCCTCAACATTTGTCTGCAGAGCAAAATTAACCTGTCATCACCGAAGAGAAGCTGAGCAAAAAAAAAAAAAAATCCTACTGGCTTTTCCTTCGATTCCGCCATCTCACATCCTTTATCTCTTCCCTTGCATCTCTTTCATCTCAGCCTCTCAGTCCTTTCCCCCACTCTGTCAGTCTCAGTATTCAGAGAAGAATAAAACAGCTTACCATGATGATAAAGGTGACAGGTCCTATAAAACTCCATATGAAATGATTATCCACACTTAGCCAGCACCTATGACAAAGAAATATGCACTTTAGCCTGGAGCAACACAAGAAAAGAACAACAATATCAGCATTGTCTTCATGCTCCTGCAGCTGAATATTAATGGGAAGATATTAATATTTGGTTACTTGGACTGATAATACTGAGTGGGTAATTTCTATTTAACTAGGAGGACTTTCAAATGCTCCTTTCACAGGCTGAACATTAACACAGTTGTAGAAAACAGAGGGAAAGACCCCATGTAGCCCCACTTGATAGCTGGGCCTTAGCTGAGATATGGCCATTAATCTACGTAAAAGGCTTTTTCTGCACAGCGCTCTTCGCTTTAAAAGAGCATTTACAAACAAGAGGTCACAGGAGGGTCTTTGAGCAGAAAGGCATTAATGTAGCTGTGGCCCCCCTTGAAACCACAGTGTTGAGTCTGTCAGCCACTTTCAAATGACATAAAAAATTGAACAGCTGCCCATCCCTGGCAAAAGGAACTCAAATGATTTGGTGTAAGTCTCCCGGGATGCACATAAGGGGTTTGCACAAATGATGAGTAGATTTCTTTTCAAAAAGCTAACCCAGTACAGTCACAGCAGGTATTGTAGCGTTCAGTGTTTCTGCTCTCCTTTTCCAAGGATTTATTCTGAAAGCCACACTCACGCTTTCTTGGTCCCGTAGCTCCTGTAGTCGATAGCTGCGGAGACGCCGACCACAATGGCTGGGAAGAGGTAGCCAGACACGTAGTAGTACTTTTTGCGCGAGTATTCGCTTTCAAAGACCTCCACGAGCATAAGGTACAGCTGGACCCCCTCCAGACACATCCAAGAGAAGGAAGCCAGGAAGAAGAAATGAAGGATCCCCGCGATGATGGCACATCCAATCTGTGTCAAAAGAATGAGCAGTAAATACAATCAAAGACCGGGGGATGAAGGACAAACGGGGAGAAGGGAATAAACAAGTCTATTGCCGTTTCAATAAATTTGGAAGATTAATGAGATTAACTTGTGGTACAAATAAGATTTAAACATGAGAAGACATAACTCTGTCGCATTTTATTGAAATTGTATATTATCCCCCCTCTTCCTTTTATTAAAACCCACTGAAAAAGATGACATTCACCGCTGCTGCCTCTGCCATTCAGAGGCACACATATCAGTGAAACTGATGAAAAAAAGGTAATGAATATTCATTCACTGCATGGGCTCTGTCAATGCACAGGTTTAGGTTTCCATCCGGACTTTTATTGGAAGGGTAGTGTTAGTAGATTTAATTACACTGTTCAGCATTTGAAGCTTTGATTCCCACCTGTATGCAAAAAGAAATCTATCTGATGTCTAGAAATTGAAGTGAAAATGAAAGTGGAAAAAGTTAAAAAATTGCACGGCTGCAGGCTCAGCTATGGCCGACACTGTTGCTTTAAGTGAAAGAGGAAAAAAAGACCTGTCAAGAGGAAGACATGGTCCCTCAGTAATCTATATTAATGGTGCTGTCCCACTCATGTCATGTCAGGGACAAGCAGAGAGGTTTCGAAACAAACAATGTTTAAAGTCTCATCAATTCCACTCTGAAGGCTCTTTTCTTTTGTTTTAGTGGTGAGAGTAGATAAAGTGAGAGGGAATGAATCAAAAAACCGAATCAATAGGATGTAATCGTTCCGACTTACCCTGGGTTCTGTCATATCGATACCAATTAGGAATATTAACTCGGCAATGAACAGATTGATGCACAGATTCTTGTGGATGGTGTTGCGATCGCTCTGCAGGCCCCGGAAGAAGCAGAAGGTGAAGATGCTGATGCAGAGACAGACGAGGGACACCACGATCCCGACACGAGTGATGACCGTCAGGAGCAGCTCGTGCACTCGATCGTTAACCTGGGAGAAATAAAAGACGATAAGATCCAATTAACAATGATTACTGTCAGTAGTAAAAAAAACACTGTTTCCTAGTCAGGTGTGTGAGGAATGGTTGAAACTAAAACAGTTTATGTCTTGGAAACAGTAAATATCTCATACAGTTGCAAGCAGACCTACCTACTTACCACCTAAACAAACGTGAATGTTTTAGGTTAAATACAGCAGGTGATTTTGAAAGTAGGTGGAGATAAATAGAAAAGAATTAACATGACTTACTGAGATTTCCCGGTGTGCCATCAGGATGGCAAAGTTGGTGAGATGGCTGCAGGAGCAGGTGGTGTGCGTTTTATTGGAGTCCAAGAGTTTGCAGCCTTGGGTGGACCAGTAGCCCATCATACTCCTCTCAGAGTAGTTCCAGAAGGAGCAATTTGAGTTGAAGTAGTGCTCCATCTGCAGATAACAAGAGATATGGTTAAGTGTCCAAATAATTGACTGCCTCAAATTGAAGTGCATGTAGAACACAGAGGCCATTTACCCCCTACTCATACAAAGTATTTTTTTCCACACTGATATGGATGAGGATTTTTCACTTCACAGCTCTCATGAAGCAATTCATATGTTGTATCTCATTTGGCACATGGTTGCCAAATCAACCGAAGCATGGTTGAGTATATGAGGCCTTAATAACAGAGAAGTATAATTGTTTGACGGCATGTCTTTGGAATTGCACAATTTCTCTGATAAAGAATGGAGTCACGCATGGCCCTTTGGGAACTCTAGTGACAACTTTAAAAGACGAAAGATAATTGGTGCTACAGTAATTTCATCCTAGATTGTACGGCTAATCTAGGAGTTAATTTCCCCCACTATAAAAGAAAATGGGTATCATTTATATCCCAATGTTGATTAAAGAATTAGTTTTCATTAAGAATTCACTTAGGTTCTAAAGACTACTTTAATTTGATGTTCAATGACTTAAATAAACTGCCTACTGACCTAGCCAGACATTTACAATTCAAATTGCAGATCTCTGTCTAGTCTGGATGTTCCCTCCTGGTGTTTTTAATATGACCTCTCCAGTCATTTCTAGCAGGAAGACTCACATCAATGTGCTCCAGGGTAAAAACCACAGGGTCATTAATGAATACACGACTGGACTCTTTGTTGATTGAGGCGGCGATGATGTCGGAGTTGACGGCCACGGAGACGTTGCGACCATAGGCCTCGTTGGCCATCTTGATGGTGGCGTTTTCTGTGCTCAGGAACTGGCCCAGGTTTTTGTAGAGCACGAATACCAGCTTGGCAACTCCTGTACAAAGAGAAACCGAGACATGTATGTTACCATGAGAAAAAAAAATATCAAGCTTTAAGAACACTTCAGACAATCTGTTTAATTCAGTTTGAAATATTTAAACGAGGACAAGGCAAGAAAGTGGAAATAAGAGGTGACAAAGACATCTATCACAATGTCTTTTGGATCAATTTTGTTTACGTTCTCAGCTAAAACATTTCCATTTCCTCTCATAAAATTCTTCAGTGTTTCATTGTTTTAAATTGTTTTACTCATGTATATTTTGATGTTGAAAAAAAAATCAGTCATTTTAATTGTTTTGAATATTTTACCTCCAGATTTCTGAAGTGTTCTGCTGTTTGTCAAGCTTTTGTCATGTTCTGACCATAAAGAGTTGAAACCAAAAAACAGCCTATAAATTTGAAAGAAGTAATGATTTGACATGTATCGTGATAATTATTGATATTGACTGGTATGAACATTCAGATGGTGATAACATTTTGGTGTCATATTGCCCAGCCCTAATAGTGTGTTAAGTTCCCTACTAGTGTCACAGTGATTGGAAATAAATCTAGTTCCAACGTATGCAAACATGGCGATAGGATCATATTGTTTCACCTTTTCATAGACATGAGAGTCAAAAGCAGAGTATGCAGAGGACTTCAGAGCATCTCACACCACACAATGAGCTCTTTAATGCTGTTCTAGAGACCGCAGTCATATTGACCATGTGTGTCCTTTCTTGTTTGTCAGAGTGAGCTTACCGTTGCGACTGTTGAGCTTGACAGTGTTGGCTGAAAGCTGGATAGAGATACCACCCTTGCTAGATTGGGGAAATTTAAAATCCTGGACCTGGCCATCCGTGCTGAGCACAAACACATCCAGGACTGTTGTGTGCAGAAGAGAGGAAGAAGAGCACGGGAATTAGAGAGGAACGGGGAAGGAAAAGAGAATGAATTTTTTACTCAGACATAAAAATGAAAGAGAGCAGGATATCGATGCAAAAGATTTCTCTCTGACATTTCTATGCCGAGTGAAATGTTACAGAGACCAAAGGACACATCAGTGACTTAAACTCTAAATCTTTGTGACAGTGAGCTGCACAATGAAAACGTCAATCACAAAGTGATCATTTCATCCCGGTGAGACTCCCACTGATATGAATAAAACACAGCAGAGGATAGAAAAAAAGAAAAACAAGTAAGACAAAGCTTCATATGCAAACAGCCAGAGAAAATGAGGGAAGGAGGACGAGGTTGTGGATAAACTATGTAGTTTTCCTGACTCCACAGCAGGCTAATGTTCACATTAATGTATAGAGTTACAAGGTCTAGACGCATACATTTATAAACTAAGCGCGCGCAATCAGAGAATCCAGTCTCTTTAATTGTCTGATATTCATCACTTTGTCAGTAAGCGACTCGTTAAACCTAATATGCGTTGTTTTTTCTGTTCCCCCGAGGTTTAAACGCTTATTATGAAAACAAAGTCCTTTTTTATGTGGCGGCCTTGTTTCCCCATCACAGGAGTTCCTTTCTCAATGAATAGAAAGTAATCAAATTAACTGAGCTCACATCCGTAAAGAACGCTTGTCATTTACTTGCCATAAACTTTCTCTTTTTTTTCTCCTTTGCTTTACTTACTTATATTGTCTGCTGGTACTTTGACGATGGCAGGTTCCATGAGGTTGTCGGCGAGGACAAAGGCTCCTTCCTCCAGCGTATCCAGTAACATGGTGGCGGCATGCGTTTGCTCCGTGCTATTCATGTCGTGCCAGGACTTTAAAGCTTCTGGTCGCAGGAGGTTGTCTACCGTGTCCACTATGGCCTGTGTCAAACCAGGCAACAAAAAAACAACAACACAGAAAAGAAACAAAAACAAAGACAGTTACTTAGTTAGTTACTTAGAGAAAAGTGTTATGTTCAAGTAGAAGCAGTGACATGCAAACATAAATGACTCAAATGAAATGAATGAAATGCTGAAGCATCATGGTTGTAGTCACTAAATGAGGAAGAAGGACATTTTATTTAAATAAATATGCATCAAAAGGAAAAATAAAATACTAAACAATAGGGCTGGGCGATTGTCACAATTGAGATTTTCATATTAGTTGATATCAATAATTATCAATGTCAAATCATTAGTTCTTCCCAGTTTAAAGGCTGATTTTTGGTGCTGAGTGAAAGTTGAACAAACCAGATGGTTGTCTGTGATTTTAAATAATTCGTAAAACACATGACAAGATGAAAACACTGTAAAAGACAAAACACGATAAAAATGACAGAAAAAAACTTCAACAAGAGACATAAAAGATGCAAAAAGACAGAAACACACCTGTAGTATCTGATTTCATGATTTAGAGCTTATTTTGTACTTTTTCCTTTTCTCATTACCTCAGTTTTTCATTATTTTTTAAAATCAAAATAAAGAAAATGAGTTCAAAGACAAAAATGATGTAAAAGAGGGTTGTTTATGGTTTTAAACTCTTCTGTATGATCCAAACACATGGTACAAACAGCAAAGCATTACAGAAATATAGAGACAAAGACAAAAGAAAAATTGCAATATAGAAATATATCAGGATAATTCTGGTTTTATCGCCCAGCCCTACTGAACAAGGAGAAATCCTCATTTTTTGAGTTGGTCTCAGTCTTGAAGGAGAGCGAGACAGAGCGCAGAGGGAGGAAAGAACAGGAGCATCAGTGGAGATGGTGCAGATTCAGTTTCGTTTTCAAGGACATTTCATCAGGGCAGACGCTCACTGTACTGTGGGGTCACTGTGTATTGAGCCAATCAGGTTTGTCTGATAACAGCATAATAAGAGATAGCCTGATCAAAGTGCCAAAACTTGTCCCATTTCTGCAAAAATTCTGCATGCGGAAACTTTCCCTGTCTGTTCAACTGAAGTCTTGAACCTCTTAACTTGTTTGAAAGAAAAGTTTAATTGTTCAATTAAGCTGTACGGTGCAGACGGGTCGAGTCTCTAACCTCTCACTTTCTGCCACCTGAAGAAAAGCTCAGGACAGACAGCGGATAAATTGGGGCGTAGTATCCAGACGATGCTGGGTTTTCTTCAGGAAATAATCAAATCAATGTGTCTAATCGGGTAATCAATGGCGGTGACGGCTGGTGGAAAGGGTGGGGTGGGTGGGTGGGGTGGGGGCGGCTAATGTGATGGTGCATCAAGTATGGCAGATGTCAGATACTGCTGACTCAAAGATCTCCGTCCCAGATCGTCTCATGTCACCATTAGTCAAATAAATGCTGTCATTTACATCAACACAGCCCCTTTAACTCGGTCACCGGCTCTGACTTAAAACAAAACACTGAAACAAAACACTTAAAACACTGAATTAATTTTTTCGGGATGCTGTACAACCACATACACGTACCTTTTCCTGTTCCGTTCTACCTTTTTTTCTGAGTGCACGGCCGCTGACTGGCTAATTAGCTCGATCCATTTTAATACCCTCCCATAGGAGATATCTGGATTGAGGGGGATGACTTTGGTGGCAGGTGGAGGACACTGATCTCCCTAATGGTTGAGGGATATATATGGCCAAAATGCTTTGATTTGCGAACCCAACCTTATACCATTCGAGGAAAAAAAGAAAAAAGTGGTTTGACCCTTGTGCCCCTTTTAACCAAATCGAGCTAAAGATTTGCACCTTTAATTTATGAAACAAATGACTCCAGTGACCTAAAACCTATGTCCTTGTGAAACATGAGCCTCTTTCACTTTTCATATGACGAAAGGTGAAATAATAGTCCTTCGTAACAATGGAAAAAAAAAGGTTTTGAAGCATTTTACACTGAAGGAAGCGCTCATTTAAAAGCAAACAAACAAAATAAAGGAAGAAAGTGCAACAAATCCTTCAGCAAATGAATAATGAGAGGGATGTAAGAACAGGATGTTTGTTTGAGTTGCGGTGTTATGCATCCAGACGTGCAATCTTGAGTAAACATACATTTGGGAAAAAAGAAAAAAAAAACACAATTGCCGTCAACCTGAAAAGGCAAGAAAAACACAGACACATATACACATCCACGAAGAGAAGCCACCTTTGTAATTGGAGATGACTTCTCTTTGACTTAGAAAGCACTTTGGAGACTGTAGAGGCTGCGTGTAAGGCAATTACTCAAAAAAAGAAGCAGGAAGGATAAGGGAGGAGGAGGAGGGAGTACATGACAGTGCACGGGGTACATGCTGCTGAGCTTGGGCTGGGACATATAAGCACAAGAATAGAGGGGAGAGGGGACGGCAGCAAGCAAGAGTGGGCTGTAAGCATTGCTCCAGTACCTTCATGTACGCCCTGCATGTCCTTTCTCGTTTTTGAAGCTTTTTTTTTTTTATTAGAAAGAAAAAGAACAAAAATAGAGACACATGATTTGCAAAAGTTCACGGGCTTCTGTAAAGACTCAAGAACCCTGACTGAGAACGACTCGTCGAGCCACTTCCCTTCACTTTCACTCAGTGTCTCGTCGTGACCTGTTTACCTTGGAGGTTGAAGGATAAAGTGCTCTCTAGCTCACTTTTTTTTTTTTTGGTATATGCTGTATTTTTACCCTCAAAGCCTCCTGACACATCACAGTAGTGGAAAAGCTAAATTATGGTCATTAAACCAAATGTACAAATACGACCTCCGCTACATGTCAGGGTCTAAAACAATGCAATCATGATTTTTTTGTGTGTTTTATATGTCTCACAGTTTGAGTTTGAAAAGAGTGGGACAAAAAAGACAGGCTGCATTTGACAAACGTTAACAACTACTTATTACGGCATTATTTCAGAGAACAATACATTTTCCTCTCTGATATTTGATACTTTTGTTGAAGGATTGTGAGTTTTTGGTGGGTGGGGTTACCTTGTTGAAGCTCCGTCCTGCAGAATCCTTCTCGCTGGGTCTGAGCTCCTGCAGCTGAGCATCCAGGATGTCCACCAGCTGCTCCATGAGGCGCACTGAGGAGCTGACGTCCCCGGCGAAGATGGGTCCTTTAGTGTGCTTGGCTAACTCGTTGGCCAAGTTAGCTGCATTTTCACCGGTGCGGATCTGCAGGGGAGAGAGAGTGAATAATGTTCACTAGAATGCAATGAGACAGACTTGGAAGGTTCTTTGCAGCGTTGTTTCTAACATCAAAACACACTTGAATGAGTCCTTGAAGCACTAGGCATAAAAGGAGGGTTTTAATGCTTTCGTCATGTACAAGTTGCCATGGTGGCATTTATTCACTGTGCTGAAGGTATTAAAAAAAAGAAGCAGAAAAAGCAACTACACAAAGAGCTCTGTGCACTGCCACTCTGACACACATGTTACAGAGGGTGAAGAAAATATTACCGTTTCAGGAGACTAATATTAATACAAAATACAAAATTAGATCATTAAAAGTTTAAAAATTTAAAGTTATGCCACTTGGTAGAATTTATACATGCGAGGCATTGTTACTCATAGATGGAACAATTACTTCTTTTTACGGCCAAAATGAATATGAATTATTAGCTCATACAAACACTGGATCTTTTAGAACAAGCTTTAAAAATCCACCAGGTCACTGGTGACCCATTTTAGAGTTAGGGTTATGTTTGAGCCATGTTTAAGCTGATGTAGTTTAGGTTGTGTTTCAACCACGTTAAACACAGAAACTAGAGGATGTTCCCTTTCAAATGACATCTAACACATGTATCTTATAGGTCTTATCGTCCGACAGATGATCAGTGTTTTAATTAGTTCTTCTCAAAATGTGTTGCACTATCTATTCTAGTTTTCATTCATCTTCATCCCAAAACACAGATATGTGATATGTTTAAGTACTAGTTTTATTTGGATGTGAGCAGAAATCTTGTACATACAAGCCCACAAGGTTTAAGAAAGGAATTAAAATGAATTCATGTATCACTTCCATGAACATTCAAATTTAGGCAAAGCAACTTTATGTATATAGCACATTTAATACTCGAAGGCAATTCAATGTGCTGATGTTCCTTTTTGTTTGGGGAAATAAAGAGGTTACTTCCCCAAACGAAAGACACAAAAAAGGACAGAAGGGTAAATCACGCCTGTATGTGTGTGGACTCAACAGGGTGAATATTAGGTCAAATGAGAAATGTTGATCCACAGGAGAATAAATATCTGGAAGGAATACAGAATGCCTATATTTCATTACATAATGAAGTATAACCTGGTGCCTGGATTATGTGTTTTCCTTTACATAAATAAAGACATTTTCACCATGAACAGAGACAGAAAGCCACAAATTGATGTATAAAAATGCAAGCAAAGCCTATGCCCATGTAGACATGTACACTACTACTACTGCTGTACACCAAATGGTGCATCTATCATTTATCTTCCTGAGCTATTTATTTTATATCTTTCCAGCTGTCTTATGTTTGTCATATGGTGTCTAAATGTATTAAAAGATTTTCCAGCTCGTTTGCCTAATGCACCTGCAATTTTAATACAGACACAAGCCTCCGCTGTTTTTTAATGTGTCCTCTGAAAATGCATACAAATCAAAGCCAAATGAAAACCTGATTCATAGCTGACAAACTGCTGCTTTCTCAACTGCTTTGTAGCTGTATCTTTGTAACAGTGATTAAGTCACTTCATCTTCAAATCCTTTGCAGTGCTTGTTTTTTTTTTTGTTTTTTTTAAGAATCACACTCCACTTAGAAGGAAAACACCGAGACAGTGCTCATATAGTACAAACCTTCTGGGCTATTTGGTTGACCCAGTGGGAGGTGCAGTTGCTGAGATCAGGGCCCTTCGGGTGCCAGGCCCCAGTGGAAAGGACACATAAATAAGAGGCTGTGCCTGAAAGGGAAAACAAGAACAGAATAGTCAAGTATAATCAAGTCACATCTAATTTATTTTTTTTCCAAGAAGTCTTTTAAAGAGCAGCAAAGCTTTTTTCCCCATTGGTAGATCATAAGATCATTTGAATGGTGTCAAAGGACAATCTAAAGTGAAATTATTAGTTGTAGTAAACTTCAAAATATGTGGAGTCATGGATTTTGCTTGTGCAAAATGCTTCCATTAGCCCATGCCCTGTTGTTGCTACAGTCCTTAACATTTGTATTTTCTCCGTCCTAATTAGCCTCGTGTCTGATGAACTCTGAGAGCGCTAACACAATTTCACACACAATCAAATGAGGGATGCATATCTCCATGCAAGCTCCGGGAGAAAACAGCTGAGCCTGCTCCCCTGGAACACAGCCGTTACAGATTGCTAAATCATGTTTCGATCTGGAATGACACAGCAAAAGCCTACAACATTATGAACCGCCTTCACGGACTCACTGTACACTGACTAACATTGGTGCTCCATATAGAAAAAAATTATCATTATGCAAGAATATCAGATAGATCGAACAAACTCATGATGGAGGATCTCTTGAGACGCTTTAGGCCGTACTGTAAGCAGCAAGCACATGGCCCTGAGGTGAAAGAAAGGTCTGTTTACCTCGTGTTCCCTTGGGGCAAGGTCGCTCCACGAGCATGCCCCTCTGGGTTTGAGGCCACATTATGTCTCTTTTCTCTGTGGCCTCGCAGAAGCGCACAGGTAGAGGGAGGGCCTCTGTAGTCGGAGGGGAAGTAGTCTGTGGAGTCACATTGGGTGAATTGGGCGCTCCCCTGCTACCCCCCTTGAGCCCTGTTGTGGTGGTAGTGTTGGTCACACCCCGGTGCACTGTGGTTGTTGTGGTGGTGGTTGTAGTTCTCAGAGGCTGAGGTGACGTGGTGGCTTCTGACAGCGGTGGAGCTGTGAAGAGAGGCAGGGTAAAAGGATAATATGTTGAGGTGAGGTATTGTTACATGCATGTGATGGTGTGCAGCTAAACTTCTAGGATTTAAAGGCTTTAACTCTCAAGTGCATTTCCATCCAGCTGTTATAATTCACATTTTCAATTTGTGCTTCATGGAACCCTAACGTTAGGCAATATGCATGTGCTAGACTTCATTTAAAAGGGGAACATATTCTAGTCTCTGTGCTTAACATGTGGCTTAAACACAACCTAAACTACATCAGTTAAACCGTGGTTCAAATGTAACCATATCCCTAACCCTGGAGTGGGTTAAAAAAAAAAAGTGGAAATGAAACGATTTTTCACTTGGGAGGTTTCACGCAAAGTTTTTATGCTTGAGAGAGGTGGACACATTGGCATATCAATAAAAGGTACATCTGAATAAATGTAATGGACACAGATTTTGTGAATAATTGCACATGTCTGCATGTGTGGCCCAATAAGGAGACTGCAACATTCACTGAATTAATACTACAAACAAGCAGAAATGACATATTACAGCAACGAAACACCAGAGCTGCAGAAACAAATGTTAGCCAAAGGCTTTGACAAACCCTTAAGAGTTTGAAATAATGTTATATGATCCAGACCAGAGATTCGGTTTGGGGTCATAAGCTAAAGCCAGCTTCAGGTTTTTGTCAACATGCCTAATATGTCTATCAGGTCCTCATGTCATTGTATGAAATGCTACAACAGGCGCATGACAATGATGAAGAACCAGCTCTTTCTATTCACCTGACACTAGTGGATGGAAACACACATAATTTCCCATTTTCTTTTGCAGACAATTCAGTTAATATTCACAATATCCTTGGAACCTGCCCACTGGGACACATATTTATCAATCCTTACGAAAACATGATGCTGGGCAGTGATATAAACTGAGTGCAGTGTGAGATCTGCTCATTAGTTTGACACCCCTGGGGCACATAATATGGAATATGTCAAAGTATTTTGCTCAGCAGGTATTCAAACCCTGACCTTCTGGCAGGCACATGCCCTATTTACTGCTAAACTATAACTGCGCCCTGTGTAAGCAACATTTAAATTTTTTTCTTAGCATGCTTATACATCAAGTATCCTGTTGTGTAAATTGCTGCTAAGTGCTTTGTGCAACAAGCGTATTTGCTTTTCCAATGACTATGACTTATCCAAGGCACTCTGTCTGCAGCAAACAAGACAATAATTACAGTAACATCTTCTTGCCTGGCAATCATTCTTTGCCTGGGAGATTTTGTGGCATGGCTGATTAAATTTCACTAGTGCAACATAGAACTTATATGTGTAGCCATGCTGCTTGAACATTCATTTTACAGTTGTTTCTCACTACAACCCATACTCTGATAAAGCAGGTGTGTAGTAACTCATGCAATGCCCCAGGCAAAAACAATATGTTTCAGTCTTGGGAAAGGAGAAAATAGTGCACTCCTTACATTTAACATGAGCCACTAAGGAAAAACTATGAAGACATATTTCATGCGATACACAAGAGAAATGTGAGTCGTGCTGTAATTACATTTCATAAAAGTTGAACATAAGGGAGTTTCAGAGATGAAATGTTGATAAACACTAAGTATTTGATATAAATCTGCTCCATATCTTCAAATGCACAAAAAAAAATTTAAAAAAATCACACCACCACCTCCCAAAAATATTTGTTGGTTAGAATTAAAAGGAAAAGAATCATTAAATCAATCAAAGGTCCTCTGATTAGAATGCAGTGTGCATACGGAATCTAATCTTATTTTAAGTACTTTGATTTCCTCCATTAGGCTGCCTGTAGAGCATGCAGCCAATGTGAAGAGGTGCTGTTACACCGCTTGAGCTGAGCAGACTCATTCTCAGTACTACAACCGGTAGTGAAAACATTGAAGAGACATCGAGGAGACAGAGCGAGTGCAAGTGAGGTGGGAGTCCAAGACGGGACGAGGGAAATAAAGAGGTGGGAAGGGGGCTGGTGGAGAGCAGACATACATACAAGACGGTGACAGGAAAATTCAGAAACAATGGGTGTGAGCTGGAGACGGAGAAGACAGTTTCTGTCTTTCGGTGGATGAGGCAGCCAGTCTGCAGGCAGCAACACCTCCGTATCTATTGCCTCCATTGGATAATGGGCCTGACTGATAGCACACACCCCTTTTCCCTCAGCTAACCCCCAAACACAAACACACACTGCCGCTATCACCATAGGCCCCATGGTGTGGAAGAGAGGCTTCAGCACAGTTGAGCTGAAGGGAAATCGCCTTTGAGGCTGGCTGCTACCTGTGGTGAATTAGGCTCTATTGACCAGAGGAGATGATTCTGTGCACTCACTCCTGGTGGGGGCTACGGAACTACATACACACAAGCACAGACACACACACAAGCAGGTGACATGAAGGTGTACACAGCTGACTGGCTGTTTTGACACTGAGCTGAAGGCAGATTTGGCTGGCTGGCTTCACCTTACCCTCCTCCTCTTCTCTCCCCTCTCCTCCCCTACCTGTATCCTTTTACTCAACATGGTAGGAATTCTCGGCTGCACGGCCTGTCACGGTGGTTGAGAGACAACCTGTGCTTAGTGTCCTTTCAGCACTAGCATTTAGCTTGCTGGCAGAAATGCCTGTCTGTATTCTGCACCAATAACCTTTTATTGCTATAACCCCTGTTTTATCATGACTCACTGCAAAGACTCGCAAAGGTGAAAGCAATAGTCAAAAAAATTGCTTGCAAATTCTTGGTTAAGTTTACACACCACGGCGTGTAATGTTGCAGCTTTGACAAATGAGAATGAATGTGCATCAGCGTAGTGTGTAAATTATTATTTGTTCCTTCTGAAACATCTTTGTCAGGGGTTGCTTGGCAAACGTCCAGAAGATTCCCAAGAAACTGTGAGGCCCCTCGTAGGTTTCTCATTTCCAAAGTATGAAAGATGATAACGATAAGATCCCGGTCTCCATGGGTGGGGAGTTTAGAATCCAGACAGAAATAAAATGAAAATGAATCGCTGTTCGGCAGCATGATTTAAGATAAAGGGCTCACGACTACAACCAATAAATCAAAGAGGCATCTGCTGTAATCCAAGCACATTCCTTTAGCATGTCAACTAACAACTGTATCTTGTCTACACCCCTCACTCAGGAGGGCTGCTTGTCATGGCTCGCTGGGATGTTGAGCACCATGCTCTAGTTACAACATGTACAATTAAATGTCTTTTTTATTTATTTTTTTTACGCACTGGTACCTCCTTCTCCAGCTATTAGGAGTATAAGGCAGGGGTAATTAATGTAGACTTGGTTAATGCTAGGCTAAAACTAATGGGTTTGGCTCCCCTAAAGTTATCCACTGGCAATTGCCCCATAGCAAACTGGATGGCTTTAGCTTTGGAAAACGGGGCTGTAGGGTGGATTTGCTGAGCCATGTCTGTGCTCAATGAGACAGAAAAAAGCTGCGCTGGCAATGCTAAAAATTGTTGTTCTTAGTATGCACGGTCATAGAGTACAGCTGTACATTAAAGAGGCTCATTAACAAGAAACAGAATGAAAAGGACAGAAGTAAAAAGGCTAAAATAATCCTGTTGGGAGGTTTCATTTCATGTCTATGATGAAAACTAATCCTCTTTCCTGTGTAAAAAAGAGGCTAATGTGAATGTCGGCTATACTTCCCAGAGAGATTTGTGCATAAACAATGCAGCCTCTCTGACCACTGCTGCTCCTGTGTACATAGCGTGTCAATCCATAATCCTGCCAGCAACACAATAATCTTATTACCTTTATGCCATAGCTTGGTTTAATTTAATCCACAAAAGCTGGGAGGAATTAACCCATAGGTATTAAAATGGACACTCCTCTCAGGCAGTCACTTCTTCACAGAGATGTCTAAGTGGATAAGTTTATAAGTAGCCACTGTGAGGGATGAGTATTGATCTGTTGGTAGTGCTAAAGAAGCCTTTTCCATAGCTTTACCATTCAGAGCATGGACTGAATATTTTTGGCAAACACTGCTGGTTTAACACTGCTGAATGTCTTCTCTGTGCAGTATCCCTTTGATTATGACAAGAGGAGTAAATCCCACATTTGGGCTACGTAACGAAACCAGGACAGGATCTTTGATTATTATGTCTCAGCTGCACTCAGCCCAAGGGGAACCTTCAATTAGCTGTCACACAGTGTGAGCGTATGGAGTGATATTCTCCAAAGTACGTCAATAGTCAGAACAGACTTATTCATAACCTCTTTGTGTGATTCTACGCCCACACGTTGTTGCACTTGAATGTATCTCAGTGGTTCTGTTATTACCACTGGGGGTTAGAGGTCTGGGACTGATGACAGACAATGAGACAGGAATCCATGAGAGGAAGAGAGACGGGGAGAAAAAAAAACAAAAAACAAAAAAAACATGGCTTGTCGAGTGTTGTCAGAGCATATGCATGAACGTAAGTACTCAAGAAGACACATACAACACCCACGTTCACACACACACACATACACGAAGCCCAGATGAGACTTTAGGACTCAGGATTCGTGCCAGGGTGACGAATGAAAACCGACAGTGTGTGCGTCTTTTATATTATGGTTAATGGCTTCACTTTCAGTAGGCACCGCATGGTTGTTCATCAGGGTAATGTTTCATGCACATTATCAGGTCCTGTTTATCTTGTAAAGGAGGGGAAGTGGTAAGGGAACACACATTTAGCATTTGTTTCAGCTAATTTGTCACATAAAAAGTAAAAAAAATGATTAGATTTCTCGTATGGGCCCCCCCTTTCTCTATCCTCTGCTCTGTCATGGAATAATCTCATGTCAACGTGAAGCAAGGGCTGCTTTAGACTCGCCTCTTTGTTCTCATTTTGTGAAAGACTTAGTTCTTTGCTAGGGTAAAAAGAATCATGTCTTTTGTACACTGTGAAATATGGCTCCTGGGTGGTAATCACCCCCTAATGGAAGAGGAATAGTAGAAGTTAACAAGTCAGTGGAATTTCAAACAGTTTCAAAGTCTGTTTCTGCCATCAGAAGGAAGCCGAGTTCAGTCTTGCTTCATGAAAGAAACGAAGAGAACCCTGTGGAAAAAAAAATAAATGAATAACCCATCAGCTTTCAAGTCATTCAGCAGAGAGCGTAGGTTAATGGAAATAAATTGTTCAGCTGTGAGAAAAATAAAGTGTCAATTATTTCATTTGCTAAATGCTGCTGATGAAATATCTTTGTTTCAAACATGCGTTTCATCTCGGGAAGACCCACGCTTCGAGGATCATATGGAAATGCAGTTGTTGTTCAGTATGAAATAGTGTGATGATTTATAATACATTTGTGATGCATTTTGATATCTACAAATAATAACAATAATACACAAAGGAAATTGGATTACACGTCTTTCACTCAGCGCTGTGTTTGTAGTGGAAGGCAACACGGCACATGATTGCTTGTGTATCAGCAGTAAATATGAAGAAAGCTGAGTGAAAATTCACATAATTTCCCATGAGTCGAGTCCATGTGAGGGTGCGTTGGTACAGTATGTGTCCTTGTCTTAGGGAACAAAACCTAATAGCTGGATTACGTTATTTACTGCTGTCTCCCATATTTCTCTTTGCCACGATACAAATGAATTGATTCATATGGACACTGGGAGGCAGGCGAAGTACACGCCCACACATACACACAGACACAGTTCTAAACACATGTACGCATTCATATACACCCTCACACACAAAATGACACCAAAGTATAGCGAACAGACAGCAGCTGCCAGACTACAGCTTGCTTTTTTACCCCCTCCTAGCAGCTTTCTCTGTACTGTACGTGCCTCAAATTTCAAGAGTTAACTCTAAGTGTGCCAAGCAGACTGATATTTAAGAAGAGAGGTGTCTATTTCAGGTGTGCACACGAGATATATATGTATACACGCATAAATAAACATGCATGTGCACACACGAAAAGCATGCACATTGACATATATGCAGATACCGACATAATGAAAATCAGGCCTATGTGAAATAAATCTCCTCAAAGGCATGTGACAAGAAGTGATGGGGGACCATTGTGGTGTCTGAGTAATAATTCTTTTAATATGCCTTGTTTTCACAGTCAGACTGTAATCAAACAAGCGACTGCGGATCCCCTCGGCTATGGGACTGTGACTGGGACTATGTAACCATAATCACACCCCCCTTTCCTTTCTCTCTTTTATGTAAAACAACTCCTTGTGACACTCTAAATCATAACCTCGGGTTTGCTGTTGCCCACATCTTGCACGCTGTCAGCGGAGATCATTTGACTACACTATGTACAGTAGTGTAACATCAGCAGGTTGAGACAGTGGTAACTAGCTGCACAGAGTATGAAAAAACAAAACATTATCTTGAGGTCCCTTTTTTTATTTATATTTTTTTTGGTGAGAAGTTAAATGGTCTTACTTGTCTTGTAACAACTGGCCCTTAATCTTACAATGGTCAGTGCTGGATGAGCAGCAGAGATCATGATCAGATTTCAGAGGAAACAGGTGACCCTTTGACCTCATGTACTGAATAACCCGTGTTGCCACCAGACACTGGGTCTTTAGGTATTAGTCCACAATATAATATCATCAAGACACTGTGAACAAGACTCTACCCCCCCCATGCTTTTATGGCCCTTTCATTGTTAAATTCAAACCTACATCACAACCAAGAATGAGACCAGTGGGTCAGGATGTCGACAGAATACCATCACAGCAGACTGGGCAGTCTGGCCAGATCATATGAAGAATCTGAATCACAATCTGAATCACAATTTTATCACCTCTTATAAAATGTGGGTGAGGTATAACCAAAGTTTTCCCCTAGTTTTGTCTGGTGTCTGGAGGCATAGACTGTGTGATGGCTTTATGTTGTTGTTGTCTGACTAGAAACTCATTTTTGTAGAATTTTGGACTGACATTATTGCAATATTTTGACAATAGCTAGAAGAAGTAAACACTAGTTCACAGGTTTCCATTAATTACCTAGACTGAGGCCTAATTTGTCCTGACAGAGTTTTATAATGAGCCAAAAATGTTCTTACACTCTAACGTAACTCTAAAGCATCAGCATTTACTGTCTGAAGTTGTTATTTTTTGTTTAGCAGCAAAACAACACTTTTGTGCAAACAGATGCTAAAGAGTCACTATAAACTGACTTATATAAGTTCGCCAGCCTAGCAACATTAACACTACAAACCCATAATGCAACGCTTTCTGTAAAATACAGTAATTACACAGGCCAGTTAAGATGAATGTTCGCTGAGTAGGAAAGATCTGACAGCGTTGCTATTTATTTATTCAGTGATATAATCTGTACATTACCTCTGAAAACAGATCATATGACAAATTAAGATTGATCGTGATCTAACATTGTGAGACGGCCGAGCCCTATGTCACAGTACTGTATGTAATAAAAAAAAGCTACTTGGGGCCAATAAAGAATACAAGCTGGTACATAGTCCACTATTAAAGCAGGTGTTTGCTTTATTATAAATATCCCTAAAGCTGGGTATACACTGTGTGACTGTGGCCTGTCCAGACCAAAGATGAGAAAACGTGGCGGTATCTCGTGGATAGAAAACGGTGGTCCTACCTCGCACAGTGAGAGAGGTTCACAGATGGCCGTTGTCCCGGTCTTACGACCAAAGATAACATAGGGCAAAATTCTGACAGTGTCCGAAAATGTATCATCATCATCTCACAGTGTGACTGCTGCTAGGATATATGTCTACTAAATAACCAAACCAATTCACCTCTTTTCCTAAGTCACGACCGGGTCCACATTCCTCAACTTTGTATTTTTTTCCATTCACATTAATACCACTTTTGTAACAGCTTAGCTTCGTTGTTTACAACTATAGCACCGCAGACAGACATCGCTCATTGATGGCTGATGGCATTTAATTCTTGTCCTTCAGTAGGTGAGATTCAGTGGGTGTTATTATGGCACAGTCTGTGTACGTGTCATACCCAAGTTTATTAGATCCATGTCGCACAGTGTGGCTGCAATAAACTGATAAGACTCTGAAAACTCACAGTCTGTAGGAATAATAATACAAAAGAAATGTTTCTAGCCTATCCAGGAAAACATGATTATAAAATATCACCTTGTACAGCTTCTTGTGTCGTCAGTCAACATCAAGGAGATCCTAACAGTAACTAGTGGAAGTTTGAGCCAATGCTGAGAAAGTTTGAGTTGGACAAAGTTTCACTCAAGTATCATGAAACTGCCCAGTTATATCATACTTCAAATCTTGAGTAATTCAACTCAAAAATGCATGCAAGTAAATAAGTGCATGATTGTTCATCAGTGTTGTCCATATAATATAATATAATACATATATATAATGGAATAATAATTGTTACATTATTATTAGGGCTGGGTGATAAAATGATAATTATCATTATTGTGATACATTTTTGTCATATATTTTCTTTAGGATTTACTTTATTCACATTCTCAGTTCACTTCCAAATGTGTCAATGTTAAACAAACATTTTTATCATTAGAATTATTTAGTATGTTCTTCCTCTAGATTTGTGAAATGTTCTGCTGTTTGGTAAGTGCTGACCTGCGTGCTAAGTGCTAAGTAAGACTTTAAACTGTAAAGAAATAATGGTTTGACATTTACGCGATAAGTATTGGTGTCAACTAATATGAAAGTGTTTATTTTCTTAGAAGCTGTCCAATTGACTAATTGATAGCTTCTGAATGACAAAATGTGGTAGGTAGTGTGTAATCCCTGATCTGTGTGTGTGAGATGAGCATTTTTCTGCTGTTTTGCTTCATCCAGCTTCTCAAAGGCACAGCTAAGGATGTACTTAAATCCTGTCATCTAGTGTGTGCCGCTCTCACTGGGCTTCATTTGAGCAGTCTGAGCTAGGCTTTAGCTTGACTTCAGGAGGGAAGCCAAACAATTACACACACTGGCTGCATAGGCGTACGCAGGAAGGATCATCAAGGACCAAAGAGAAGAAGAATGGAGGCCAAGGTTACAATATATTGTTCCCACATTTTTCCTTAAGTTACAATTAATGGGCGATGGGGAGCACATTTGACATTCACAATCACTTCTTGCAGTGATTGGTCGGCCAATTTAATGAAGTTAAAGAAATGTGAGCAAGGTCAAGTTTCTCTACTTACTTCTGACGCTGCTTGTATTTACAACAGAGTTTCTGCCTTCTAGGGAAGATTGTCAGAATACCTTCACTGTTATTCCCGTATTTAAACAAATTTCCTTTCACAGCAGGCTTTTCACACTCCTTCAAATGTGGCCATCTATAACAGCTATAAACACTTTTCCCATCCGACACGATCAGACCACAAAGCAACTAGTTGTTTTTGAGAATCCCCCTGACTGAAGTAGAGCAATGGAAGAGAGAGATACAAAAAAACACCCAAAAAATATGTGTGTATATATCTATATATCTATATATAGATATATCTATATATATAGAGAGAGAGAAGAGACAGGCCAAGCGAAAAGAGGAAGATGGAGACGGCAAGTCTGCACACATGAAGGAGATAATGAAAGAGAGAGGGGACAATAAGATGGAAGCAGACAGAGGAAGAAACACCACGAACGAGAAAATGACAGGAGGGAGGAAAAATAAAAACAAAAAAGGGTGATTTTCCACACCAATACCCTCTCCTTTCACACCAGTGTGTCCATTTGGGCAGCTGACAGGGGGCTGAGGAGAGACAGTGTGTGTGTGTGTGTGTGTGTGTGTGTGTGTGTGTGTGATTTAACACAACAATCTAAGTCAA